>CM060961.1:114967697-115375197 GCA_030765045.1 Tenodera sinensis
TCGTAAAAACTGGTATGAAATTATGCTTAGGCATTTTCTAAGAAATAATGTACATTTTTACTTAGATATTTTGCGTCACAATGTTAGAAAAACATGAGAAATATCAGAAAATCGCTCAAATGCGTAATCATGCCCTCCACTTAAATGTATTTAAATCGCAGCGTAACTCTTTCATATTCACTCTGACAACAAAAATATTTACATGAAAACGTTCCTAGAATATCGGATATAATAAAGAATTAAAAAGCTAGAACTGTAAGCTTAATCATCATGAAGGATACAAACTCCACTTAAACAATAGATTGCAAATTAGACGAAGAATTTATATTTGAAGCGAATTATACGATTGCACAGCTATTGTCTCGTTTTAAAGGGAGATAAATTGCTATGATTGGCTTTAATTCGGCGTCTTGCAATCCTTCACCGCCTTCGCTACCGTCTCACATGCACATCTTCCCTCTTTTTAGCACAGGGATGTGATCCGGCAACAACGCACCATAGGTGATTAGGGATTGGAGATACTCGTGTGCATTCTTATTCCGTGCGCCCTTTAGTATTGATAGTGGAAAAGTGGTAGATGTTGGGCGTTCAAAACACTGTTTATGCAAAAAGTAAACAGCATCATGAAAGAAGCTGCAAAGGCAACTATAATGGGGCAAGCGGAGGGATGGCGGTATAAAATAATAAAAAAATAACAGCAATGTCCAAATTAGACAAAGAAAGGATTAGTCACTAACAAATCTCTTGGGGCATTGGAGCAGAGGCAAGATAGCACAGAAGAGGATGCAAATGGAAGCTGTAGCTTGAAATGAAGGATGACCCAGGATATGCATCAGAAATGCAGTAAAACTTCGGAAGCCATTTTCTCTATGTTGCAATACTTTTTAATAGATAATGTAGCTTTTATCAACGGAAGAAATACTCTTTTTAAACTTTGTGTATCCTTTAACATAAGGATTCTAAGAAAAAACCCATTAAAAACGAAGAAATACCATAATGAAAATTATGTTGAACTAGAAAAATGCAATATCCGGAAAATCCTGCATTAAAGCGCAGCAAAAAGCACGCCCGTACTACTGTAAAAAGTTCAGCGATGTATTCCTAACAGCTTAGGAGGGAAACCGAATTCAATATTATAATTCAACACCAGGATAGGGCCTTCCGGAGCACCTTAATGTCCTATCTCGAAATGAAGAATGATCAAATGCAGTTTCGAAGGAGAGAATGTCCAAAGGAACATTTAACGGTATCAACAGATATCAAAATCTAGAAAGCTGTAAGCGAGACCGCTTTGTTAATTACTTGTGGGATCCCCTTCGTCGTTTGCATTCGTGCCAACGACAGAACAGGGAAGCTCCAAAGCTATTCTTCTGACCTGACTCTCTTCCTCTGGATGACAAAGCGTATCCTTGGGTATTAGCTGAAGTCCTACTACATAAAGTCGGTCATGAAGCAAAATTATCCTAGAAATTGGTATTACTTGTGTTATAAAGATAAATTTTCGTTTTTAACATTTGGCACACATAGGAGGGTGTTTTGCCTCTGGAACAGTGAAGAGCTCAGAGTCATTTTAAAAAGCAGAAACTGAAGCATAAATTTCGATGAATATACATTTTAATGAAAAGTATCCAAACTACACTATTACATAGACATTTAGGAATAGAAATAGCAGAGATATGAAGGGGATTCGGCACTGAAGCGAGGCTTATTGCAGCTATGCCCCAAGGGGGCATAATAATAATAATAATAATAATAATAATAATAATAATAATAATAATAATAATAATAATAATAATAATAATAATAATAATAATAATAATAATAATAATAATAATAATAATAATAATAATAATAATAATAATAATAATAATAATAATAATAATAATAATAATAATAATAATAATAATAATAATAATAATAATAATAATAATAATAATAATAATAATAATAATAATAATAATAATAATAATAATAATAATAATAATAATAATAATAATAATAATAATAATAATAATAATAATAATAATAATAATAAAATAATCCCTAGGGCGTTCCTGTGCAAAGGTTACCCTCATCGCAGCCAAGGCCACGGAGGAGCGCAGGTTGGGGTTGGTGGCCAGCACACCGACTCCCCTGACCGTAAGGCGACTACTTGACCTTTTAGGAAGGCTACCTTTCTATCAGATAGTTTCTCAGTTGGCCCCTCCGGGATGCAATGAGGCTGAGTGCACCCCGTACCAGACCTCCCAGCGGGGGAAAAATCCCATGCCGGTACCGAGGATCAAACCCGGTACATCCGTGCCAGAGGCAAGCGCGGTACCAACTGCGCTACGTCATTTAAATATACTAAATTTAAATAGCAACTTTGGTTTCTAACCGACTTTTCGTTTTTCAGTTATGCTGTACACATACACACACATATACAAACACATACACACATACCTTTTTATAAAATGGCCTTTTTGGATTCAGGGGGCCTCAAAACATATATCTCTGGTGGAATCTCGACAGTGAAATTTTGGGTGGAATACAATACTTCCCGTACTTACTATACGTATTAGAGGAAGTAAAAATTAATGGAAAAATTGTTGAAAGGAGATTTCGATTTCTAGTAGTGCTAAATCAAGGTGAAGGGGCATTTACACGATCCAGCTTTACCCACAGAAGGCAGTGGACCTTCAGGCGTAGGTTTGCAAGAGGTAACCGAGGATTTTGGTTGTGAAGAAGCTCTCGGCAAGCGCAAGGGGGTGATAGGTACGTTTATTGACTATTGATCACAAATGCATCGGAGCGCAAATCTCCCAAGAGTTATTGGATCGCTCTCTGAAGGTGCGACAGTTTTCGTACGGAAATTTGCGACTAAAATCTTAGTTTCCCGAGTATTACAGCATCAGTGCAATAAGAATATGTTGCATCTATATGACTTTCTCTACTCTTGTACAACTGTTCATAAATCCTTGTTCTTCTATCTACGTCACGCTATTCATATAAACATTTCTAGGAATTGTTTTATTACATATATCCCTGTAGGTATAATGGGAATAGAGAACTAAGGTAGTAAGAGTCCAATATTAACAGTTGATCGTTATGCGATGGCTTTCTAATTTTATTCTCTTTGTACCACCGAGGGACACAGAGAGAGAGAGAGAGAGAGAGAGAGAGAGAGAGAGAGAGAGAAAGAGAGAGAGAGAAGAAAATGGCAACTTCTCTTTTCGGAAAGCTTTACGTTCTTGAAGATTCAAACCAACCGCACAAAGTTGTATACTTGAATGTGATCTACATCTTTTTCTGTAGTAAGGTTGTCTATTTCTTACGTTTATTACTTACGCAAAAGTCATTCATAATAAGGACAATTTCAGGGACTATGTATTTAGTTTGTAATTAGAATATCTTAAACATATGGTAATTTAATAACAATTTATGGTGCCACTTTTGAGGAAATTAATTTTTTTTGAAAACTTTTACACTTTAGGATAGTTTGGGATGGTATGTCACATCCCTGAAAAACTTTAATATAAATACAAAGTATGATTTTTAAACCAGTTTTCGTTTTGGGCCATGCTTTGCAAAGATACACAGACTCCTCCCCACACACGCATACACACACACACACACACACACACACACACACACACACACACACACACACACACACACACACACACACACACACACACACACACACACACATTTTCTAAAATGCTTTTCTTCGTCTCAAATAGTCTCAAAACATGTATTTTCGGTGAAACGTCGGTTTTTTTAATATAACACAATACTTACTCTGTTTACTCTGATTGTGAGTATACAATAGAGAAGATTATTGAAAAATGAACAACTATTTAGGTTTCTTCACACTTAACACTGATTAAGTGTCTAAGGAAATTCATCGTGTAAGTTTAATTAATATAATCTCCTTTATCTGGTGAACTCTTCAAACTGATTTGCAACAATTTAATACAGCGAGAGACAAATGTAAGGTTACCTCGTTTATTCCAAGCACTCGAAGTGCCCATAGTGGCTCTACGTTTAACTCTGATGCTCTATTTTTACTTTCTCTACTGCTTATTTATAGTAATTGGAGGAAACATTGTATTTCATTCAAACACTAGATACCAAGATTTCACGAGAAATGTATGTTTTGAGGCCCCGTAAATCAAAAAGGAGCACTTGTAGAGAAAGGTCTATGCGTGTGAATGAACAGCTTAACTAAAAACGAATCTCATGTCACTTCCAAGATATTTTTATTTCAGGCTTGAATTTCAAGCTACTTTATACTTTTTCAAGTACAAAATTGCTATTCGTATTTTTTATTCTTTAGCTACTTATTCTTTAGCTTTACTTAAGCCTACAGTATTCTTTTCACACTTTGCCTACAGTGAAATATGTGAAAGTGCTATTTTTAAAAACAGTCATGTTATTTATTATAGTTTCACGGGCGATCAGCCGTGTGAGGTTTGAAAATATTGAGCTTTCGGCCATTCTGAACTCCATGGCCTTCGTCAGAATGAAATGACCGTTATGACGACGACGACGCTATCTGGCAGGCTGAGATCAGCCCGAGGTGTGTCATGCGTGTACCTGCCCTTTTTAGGGCTTAACCACTTTATGACGGGATGTAGGGTTTTGCAGGGTGGCGGGTGAGAATTGAGGTAGTGGGTAGTAAGGAGGCAGCATGTTATGCTCCTCAGCGGCTGCTTATTCAGTGTGCATTTCACAGTCATGTTGGTTGACATGAAGTACATAGAAGAATAAACATTTGTAGGGAGAGTTTTAAAGACATTGTGAGACATTTGTAACGAAAGTTCATGTGAATGTAAAGTGCGAATGTGTAGTATATGAGAGTTCACTGATGTTTTAGATGCTGAGCTAAATCTTCTTTACTGTTTACTCCAACACATTCGTTTTCACTTCCACAGTTCAGGTGCAGACTCAGTGGGGGAATTACTCTGTTCATAAACATTCTCCACCCTACTGGAAAACGAAGCGGAACCTCTCGATTGAGAAACCAGCATGCTGACCACTCGATAATAGAGGAAGCCTGTCTAATTCTTATTAACCTAAATAAAGGTTTCGAGAAATATTCCAATTACACATTTCGCTATATGCAAAAGAACAATATAGTACCCTGAGGCGAGTTATATTTTTAAAAAGCGGTTAGTATATGATATGTGATATTCCGGTCTTTTCATGAACACGAGAAGAAAAATAATATAAAAAATAACAAGGAGTAGAGTAACTTAAAATGGTTATCACCATAGGTGTATATATAGTAATATAATTGCGCTTTTATCATGCTTTACTAGATTCCTCTAGAAACAGGAAGCTAAATACACTACAGTTCAAATAAAAGACAGAAATATTAAAATATGTAAAATGAGGGCGCCTAAGGCATATCTTGCTACACAGGTCACCAAACATAACCGCCCGCCTCTGTAGCGTGATGGTTAGCGTGTCTGCCTCACGTTCAAGAGGTCGCGAGTTCGAATCTCGCTTAGGGTAAGTTATCCGGGTAAGGTTTTTTCCGAGGTTTTCCCTACCCTGAGAAGACGAATGTCGGGTAACTTAAAGCTCCATGGACCTCGGGCTCATTTGAGCATCATTTCATCCATTTCATTTCATTCATTCGTCCGATATGACACAATGTTGGAGGACGTTAATTTAAAAAAAAAAAAAAACAAACATAACCAATAAAAGTTGCATTGCTTTGCTGCAGCATAACAAATATCCACGTGTTTTAAAACACTAATTTGCCACAGTAGCTAACATACCCAATCCAACTTTTAAAACGCTGATTATGTTAAATGAGATTAAACCAACGTTATACCATAAGCAAATGTAATTACGCTTATTTTGTTTATAAATATAGCCTCAAATACCACACGTCGTTTTAATTGACAGCAGGAACGTAACGCGTGTATGTAAACCCATTTTGTGTCGGTGATTCAGAGGCACTGAAAATCTGTTAACACAGATAACATATGGTAACTGATTTATTGCTTACATTATTGAGCATTTAGTTTCATACACCGAGCGGGATGCCTCAGACGATTTCCGCATTCAGCAGGTCACGGGTTCGATCCCAACGTTCGGTCTACCTGACCCATGGGTTCATTTCAGGGCTTGCCCGGTCATCAGACAAATGATGGGTAGATTCATCACATCCACCGAATTTCCTGTGCCCCATTTCACTTTACTTCTCATTTACTTTCACCCGTCATCTGGTTGGTCTATTTCAGGGTAGGTGGGGTCTCAGTGTCCCTTGGCAAGGAAAGCATATAGATGCTCTCTGATCACCTTGGTCCTTTGACAAGACGGTCTCCGGTCTCCGAAACCCACTGTAAGACAGCGAGTGGGTGGGACGCCGGTTGTACTAGCCAACGCCAGGGATTTTCAATCTGGAAGTGTAGGTACATCGCCCGCTGTCTCCTCTCGCCTCAGTCTTCCTTCCGGGGGTGCCCCACAAAGGGCATCGATACAAAAGATATGCAACTTCGACGTGCCAAATCCTCTCTGCGGCGTCCTATCCTACTATCGCCAAACACGATCAATGGAGAAAAAACGTGCAAGCTGTAAAAAGAAAACACTTCGAAATTTTAAAATAGCATCTAAACAAGTAGATAATATACAGTATCTCAAAATTTCTAACAACCTATGAATTGTACATCTTGAATTTTGCGGGAATGGCATGTAAACACCTATTCATTGCGAAGGAAGTTTCTATAATTTTCAGTAACTGATAAACCATAACATATAGACAAATAATCACACGAAAAATATGTAAATCTCTTTAAAGCACAATTTATTTCTAACTTTATCCCTCCAACAGCCATATCCGAAACATTTATTACCCGTTTGAAATTTTTAGAGTTGAAGTCATTTCTTTGAAGTGTTGCCTCATTCAGTTATTTTAAAGTGTTATGTAAAAATTATACAGATTCAAGGAGACATCTGACTATCAATTCTGATTTGTGTCTCTCCCTTGTTCCCACAAGGAAGTGTGTAATGAAACCATATAGTAAAGGCTTATCTCATTTGACGTGAAGAGACTGAAAATAAGTTGATGCAGGAATAGTAAGTAATACACATACAAACTGAATTTAGTACGTAAAGGAAGTCCTATGATTGGAATACCTCAGATTTTTCTATTTACTGCAACATTATAAAACACCAGTTGCATGCTCTTACCAGAGGAAACAAGTGATGTGACGTATGGGAACGAAGAGCAAGCCTACCAGTTCGCATGAAGCGAGAGTCAAGTTTTACCAAGTTGCCTAGATAAGCGGCGCTGTGAGTACGAAGGGTTCGGTCAGGTGTAGTGCTGTCGATAACAATGACATGGCCAGTTCAAATAAAATACAGCAGCCAGTGTTTCTGCCTGGTTCTGTTATGAAATTAGCCAACTCCAAATCCGGAAATATCTAGTAAGATCACCACCTAACATGCAGCCTTTGATTACACATTTCCCAGACATCACGTCCCAACAATGATAAACTGGTTAAAGAAAAACTGAACATAAAGTGTCGGAAAATATCCCGGAATTTTGTTCTCTATGGCCCTCTTCTGATTTGCAGGGAAAATTACATTATATTGAGTTTACTTTATAACACGATTGTCCTATATATAAACTAGGAGTGTTATATATTTTCTCACTACGTACAACCCAAATGTTTGTAATCTGTGACCAGTTGTGTAATTAAAACAGTCAGTGTTAATATTACAGCATCCAAGGCGTTATGTATTACTAGCACCAGATATATGTCCTACATTGCTGCATCCCGCATGACTATTTTCTCTTCCTTTACGGCAGCAGAGCAGAGCGTGATGACATCGCACGTTGAACTCGTCTTCGGCGCGGGCAGGTTTAGCTGTGTGAGCCGACGTCACACGTGCACTACCTGCACTGTGCTGTAGGGAGTTACAGAAAAGTTTTCTGTCTAACACGCGAAGATTTGTGGATGTGTGGTGGACTGGAAACATTTCTCCGATGTAGAAAAGTTCATAAAGAAGAGAGCAAACAAGACTAGGTGAGTTATACTATGCGGGGGGAAACCTCGGATTCTTAGACTTGCATAGATCCATTCCTCAGGAGAAAGTAACGAAGTGAAAGAACCACACAAGGCAAACAGAATAGAGAACCACAACAATCCCAGGCTCGAAGAACCGTCCCACTGGAAGAGCTGTCTAGAGGGCGATGAAGCAGCTCTCTGGTGTCCGCAGAATGTACTGTTTCCCTTGACGCGTCATTTGTGTCGCACTACTGCACGCCACGAAAGCTAGAAGCACAGCTGAAAGATATGAAAGAAACGGAATGAAAGGAAAATGATAGAAAGCAAACCGGATATACGAGAAAGCACTCCAACGTTCACCCACCGACGAGTGATAACCACGAGAAACTCTGGTCAGAGTGGGTGGTCGATAGAAATCGAACCTGCGACTTTCCGAATACGAGCTTCACATGTTACCAACTTGTTCGTAAACAAGAAAAAACGTTACTAAATTAGACAATTCCCTTGAGTAACACTATAAATCTGAAGGGAAAGTGACAGCATTTTGACTCAAAACCATCGGCTGATGTTTACGATCCTATAGTCACTGAAATACTTGCGTACTCTCTTTTCGTTGATCACTTAGGCTAATGCGCGTGTATCGGACTTGGAAACCACTACATATATGAGACCAGATGCATAATATTTCCGCAAACTCCACTGGGCGTGTTTATGGCCCTAATGATTGTAAAACGCTTCTTTTCTCATTCCATTATACAAAGTATATTGCTCATGAGCTGGTATTCGCTCAATTGAATATAAAAAGCTCAGAAAACAAATAGAATAAAAATCAAATAAAACGTCTGGTAAAGCGCAACCAGATGTGCATAAATATACATGGAGTGCCATAAATAGTAGAGCTATTATTGATTGCTTCCTAATAAATGACAAATTGAGATCACAGGTTCAAGATGATAGAGAATGTGACAAATTCAGATCACTATCTAGTTTTAGCCCAATTTACTCTTCACGAGAAGTGGAAGATTATGAAATCAAAAAGAAAACAGGAAAAGGTGTACAAAGTCTATCTCCTAAAAGAAGACAGTGTGAGATTATTGTTCAAAATAGATTACAACAATACTTACTTTCAAAAGAAACAAAATATGATTTGAATGGATAGTGGGAAAATAGTAAAATATGTATTGAGAAATAGCCTGTGAAGTCTTAAGAAAGAAAACAAATTCAGAAGAAGAATGAACAATGGAACAATGAAGTAAAAGAAGCAATAGAAGAAAAACAGAAGACAATAGGAAATGGCTAGCACAAAATGAGCATTCTTATGAAAGATACAAAGAAAAAGAAATAAAGCTAAAACAATAATAAGAGAGGCACACCATTTGTCATGGGACAAATTTATAAGTGAATTTGAAAACGGTGACCATGCTCATAAAATGTTGAAATATATTAACGAAATAGAAAAAGATACATTAAAACAAATGCAGTTAATAAGGAAAGCTGCATTCAATATTATAAAACACTATGGTATGAGGAAAAATTAATTGAAAAGCGAAGAAAATGAAGGAAATGAAACAGGAATAGACTCCATAGCAATGGAAGAGTTACAAACAGTTTTGAAAGAATCTAAGAGCAGAAAAGCAAAAGGTCCCGATGGCCTAACATGGAATTACTAAAATATGGAGGGACTTTTTATACCTAAGATGTAGCTAAGATACATGTAATAACTAATATGTAATAAGTGAATGTTGGAAGAGCAAAAAGATTCCACAAAGCTGGAAAGCGGCAGAAGTTACAGATAGATTTATAAAAGGAGAAATTAAGATCTGTGAGAATTACAGAGCACTAAGTTCTACTTGATGTGATATGTAAAATATGTGCTAAAATAGTAAACAAAAGATTAAGGTACATCTCGGAAGCAATATTAGAAGAACAAAATGGCTTTCGTAGAGGAAGATCTACCATAGATAATACATTCATAATACAAGAGACATTCGAGAAAAGAAGAGAATGTAACTTACCAACTCATACAGCATTTATAGATCTTCAAAACGCTTTTGATAATGTAAATAGAGAAAAACTGAAAAATAATGGGAAAATATGGATACCCCAACATCTGGTTTCATGTTGGAGTATAAAATACGGGTTGCACAAAACTGGAAAATAAGGAACAGCTGGCTCACCTGGTATAATACGTTGTAAATCATATAAAATTATATTCACTTTTCTTTATTAATAGTACATACTCCTTCATCTATGTATGATTATTTAATCTAATTTATTTGCTACAAATCTCTTCCATTGTATATTAATGTAATTTTCCTAAAATGGAAGCATATACAGATGTCCCAAAATTAGACCGACAAACTTTGGGAGCTTATAGATAACATTATTTTACACATTTTTTTAAGGAAAGCTTTTGCTTTCGTCGAGCGCTTAAACGAATCACCGAAGCAAAGTCAAATTTTTTTCTACGTAATGTGTACAAATAACGTTAGTTAAACAATAAATTCTGTGTAAAGCTGTTATCATTTGAATTCGTAATGGTTTTATTTCTAATGTATGGTATTGTTGTGTATTAGGATATCTCTCCCGGTATCTATTTTGAGTTCCTTGTACTTTCGCTGTTGCTTCTCCGTAGATCAAAGGCATCTCAATGTACTTGTCTGTCTAATACACAGTGAAGGAATGGCAAAACATATCATGCAACAGCTTTCCCATGGAGGATGAAGGGAGTCGGCATTCATAATAACACACTACATCATGCCAATCCAATGCGGCAGAATTCATTATACCTATTCTATTACAAAATGCAGACAACCGAAAACGTTCTACATTATATCCTAAACCCTCAGAGAATTTAAAATTAGATTATTGTGAATTCGGTTTCCAAGTTTTGAACAGAAAAAAAATTTGTACAATGCCGAGACGCGAACCCATGCCCTGAGGGTTAGTGCAGAGAATGCGTTCATAATTCTACTCAGCTTTCTGGAGGTTTTACTGAAAGTACTTTCGAGTTCCAGCCCTAAAGGCGGCACGTTAGACCCTATGCCATTGCCACCTCGCGACTTTCCGAGCGTAATTTAGCCCCTTAAGACAGTTTTAAACCTTTGCTGGGCGTTTTAATATTATCATTTAAATGGCAAAAGCTATGGTGCATGTTATTGAGTTATACCACACGTAGTTTACCTAAAATTTAATTAACCCGTTATTTAATAATTTGTGCGTTTTGGCTGTACGGATCCATGGCGGATAAGGCGTGTCTGTCTTTTTTTTTTTTCTTCTTCTTCTTCTTCTTCTTCTTCTTTGCATCCAACGTGGCTCTAAGTACAAGAACCCACCATTTTCTTTTCACCTGATGTTGTTAATGTACTTATATGATAGGTCCGTTTTTTCAAAGGCGTTTACTAAATTGCGTTGCTATGTACACTCTAATAAAAAGTTTGTAAAATCGGCTGGAAACCCAGAACTCCTCTCAGTAAACCAGTCGTATGTTCTTGAGGTGTACTTTAGCGAGGAGTACGTTCTGTCCCTTAAACCGCTGTTGTTCTGAATTTTGTGCATTCGTCTGTCTAAAAACGTCAAGAAATACGTTTTAGTAAGCGCAAAACTGGACTAAGGCTCAAATGGCGTTTGATGGGTGGCCTACCTTACAAAAAATATGGCGCAGCTGGCTCATCTGCTATTTGAACCAAGTTTAATATGTAAGAACTATAATTCAAAAACAATTATAATGGTTTTCAGGGTAAGCAACAAATATGGTATAAAATTATTTTAGACGATCAACCTTTTAATCAAGTCTCAAGTTTCAGGTACCTTGGATGTAAAATAGGCTCACAGAAAGCAAGAGATATGGATCTAAATCTATCAAGATTTCAAACTATATGTGGAACATTACACATCACTTTAAGAAATAAAAAAAGAAAAGATACAAGAATTAAATTTTCTAAAACAGCGGCAAAGCCAGTGCTTTTATATGGAAGTGAAGCCTGGGTTGTAACAAAGATGGAAAGTAAGATACAAGGATCTTGAAATGAAATTATTGAGAAAAACTAAAGAATGTATAAAACTAGATCACGTAACTAATGATGTGATAAGAACAGAGGTAAATGAAGAAATAAAAAAACTATACAAATAATTGGTTATTACATGTGGTGAGGATGGGCTCTGATAGACTTCCGAAAGCAGCTTTAAATTATAAACTAGTAAGTACAAGAGACGTGGGCAGACCGCAGAAGAGATGGAGAGACTGTTAGATGTCCAACCAATGGACTGAAGATGATGTAACGGATAAGTACTTGAATAAAAGGCACGCTGAGGAATCTGATCAAAAGGAAACTTAAACAGAATAAGTGTGAAATTGTATTAGTATGAAATATTGTTCTATTAAGGAAAGCTAATGTATTGAGGTAGAGGCAGAATTGAGACCCAGAACGGTAAATGTGCAGTAACAAACAGCTTTCAGGTAGCTGAAAACAAAACATTTGTAAACGAACAGTAACTGGTAGGCTCAAAAGCCCAAACTACGCGATGAGAAAACTAGTTCCTTAAAATTCAGTCGATAAAAGATCTGATCCAGCATAAACAATGCAATAATTTCAAGTGAAAGAACTTTCTAAAATATGGCAAACAATAAAAATAAGTTAAAATCGGTCACTTCAACCAATAAGATCAGGCAAACTCTACTTGGCTAGAAAATAAATTAAAAGTGCTGGAAGTTGTTCACGAAATAGAAAATTGAACTACCGTAGGAATTCACTTTCGATCGAGGCTGCCATCTTTACTTCCTATCTTATCTTCTGCTTGAAGAACCTAAGTCTGTGATTCAGCCAAGAAAATGAGAGACGAATTTCACCATCAGTCAAGCTAGGTTAGAAACGCTTGAGATAAGGGAAATGCTACTGAAAGAGCTATTTTTTAAATTTATTTGGACATTTCCTATCATACACTAACTTTTCTACAGCGCATTCATAAGCTTTTCCTCAATTAGCCCTATATTCTGCATTTTCGTCTGTTGGTCTTCTAACCACCAGCTCGGACCCCGTCCATAGATTTTCTCTTGGTCCTCTGCTTTCTTGAGCATCCCATTCTATTACCATTTGTACGACTATAATTCTCCATTCTTTTCATATGTCTGTATTATTATTTCTCCCTCTTTCCCAGTGTCCATAATGACACTGCTGACCAGCAAACAAGAGATCCGCATGTAGCAATCAATAATTCGCCGTCTGCGCACATGCTCACGCAACTGAAAGCAAACTATCGATTCTCGTATGTGAAATAAGCTACTGTTTATTTAATATTAATATTGTAAATTACATTTCAATAAACTGAATTTGTATTCTCGTTTTTGAAGGTCAGCTTTTTTTTTTTTTTTCTTTTTTAAAGATTACAACAAATATCCGTCTGAATCAGTGTGTAGGTCATCATAACAATGAAAGTTGAAGGCGTAACTATCAATTCTCGTATGCACTCCCGAATTACAAATACATAATTAAAATGTCGGAGAACAGTGATAATAACGCATTATGCAGACTATTAAAAACGTTTTATAAATGTTTTAAACTTGACTCGTGTTCGAGCATAAATAGTCATATACTCTCATTCCATAATACAATGACTTCTCTTACCTGTCTGTGCTCCATAATATCCCGTTCAACTTTCAATGCCTACTCTGCTAATTCTATATTTTGTATTATTCATCCCAAGTACTTAAATGTATTGAGCATTCTAATTTCCTCATTGGAACACCATACATTTTTATCCGTGTACATTAACATTTCATTAAAATTATTATGAATCTCCAAATTTATGTTCTGAAATTCATTTTATCCTGATGTATGAAGGCTTCTCAATATCTAGGGTTGTTATTACTTGATCTTGTGCAAAAAAAGTAATTGATGTATGGTGCGATTTTAAAACGGTTTCGAAATTAATACAATTACTACGTTTATATGAAGAATTGAACTCGATTTGAGTCCATTCCATTAACGTGCTTCCATGTTGAATTCAATCCAAAAATGACATAGAACAACATTCACGCAACAAGTTTTCGGTCCAATCCCAGTAAACAAGGGGAACGAATCCATTGGTTGAGCTTCGTTTAAATCCGCGTTTCTATGTGGTATTTAATCCGGAAAAGAACTCAGTTCTAGTTGAATACACTATGGAAAGTAGTAATTTTAAGCAAATTAATGCTTTGGGCTTGGAGTTTGAGAAACTTTGAATCTAGTGTAAGAGAACGAGTATAAAATGTTTTTATGTGGAGAAACAGAGGTATCAAACATGAGTGTTCAGTTATGTCCTCTGGCACATCCTGAGAAGAGAGCCCTCATTTTTGAGAAACCTTTTCTTAGAGCATTGCCTAAGGGAGTCGAGGGTATAACACACCTTTCTTTCCAAATTCCCTCACAAGCACCAAAGACCACATAACTAGGAAATGCACTTCTAACCTGAAGAACTATCGCAATCAAGTACACGCCGATTTGGGCAGTAGCTGAATCTCCATTGAAGAGAGGTATTTCCCTTAAAGAGACTGGTTGAACCGAGGAGAAAGGCGTGAACAATCACATCCCATTCATTTTGTGTGCAGCAGGTAAGATGGTAAGCTGGGAGATAACTGCCTCATCCCAAGGGATGTTTACAGGGATTAATAAAAGAAGTGGAGTGGACACCGTACAGTAAATCCAGGCATTTCACTTTGTGAAGCGAGAGGGGCGTGTACACGGCTTAATCATGCAGAAGGCAGTGTTACTTTCTTCCCCTCCAACGTTTATTTCCGCTTTCTTTCTCTCTATTCCTTTGTTCGTCGAGACCCCTTAAACCCATGGCCCTCTTTGGGTGCTATTAACGCTCCCCTTTGACATTTCCTCCGCCCACGGTGCACGAAAGAAAAGGCAATGAACTCAAAGCTACGAATTATTAATGTATTACTTTTCACTAAAGATTTTGATTTGAGGCGATTACTTTTTGAAGTAGGTTTACAGAAGTTTACGGTAAATAACTAGCTTATAAACTCACATGAGACATAAATCCTAAGTTCTACGAAGTATTTATAACGATGGACTGGCAGACTATTCCGCAGAGTAGGGCTTCTTCTCCATCCCATCACAGATTAGGAATTTCTCGCTTTCCAGTCTCACGTTTCTCTCGGTCTCCTCATGGATCTTCTCAGCTGCTTCTTGCAATCGGCTGGTACTCATAACACGTTAGAGAAGCGTTTTTTGTCCATTCTTTGTACATTTTTCTATCGGCTTCTATATTGCTCTATTTTTTCATTCGTAGGAAGAATATTTAATTCGTTTCTAATTTCTTGATTTGTCATATTGTTCATAATTGTGCAACCCTTAATTGCTCTTAAGTATCTCATTTCGGCTGCATTAATTCTATTCTAATCCCTTTTTATCATCCATGCTTCACATCCGTACATCAATGCTGGCACAACCATTACTTGAAGTTTCAAGTATTTATCTTATCCTTCATTTTAACGTTCTTGTTGATGTCCCTCAAATATATTGTAATTTATTTACGTCATTGCTTAGCTTACAATCTTCATTATTATTATTATTATTATTATTATTATTATTATTATTATTATTATTATTATTATTATTATTATTATTATTATTATTATTATTATTATTATTATTATTATTATTATTATTATTATTATTATTATTATTATTATTATTAGTATTATTATTATTATTATTATTATTATTATTATTATTATTATTATTATTATTATTATTATTATTATTATTATTATTATTATTATTATTATTATTATTATTATTATTATTAGTTATGTTGCATCCTATATAATTAAATTTGTTTGTTCTAATGTATTATTGTTTAAAACCATTTCTAATCAGGCTGGATGTTCATAACGGAATGACATTATTTTTGTTTTGTTTATTGAGATCCACAGAAGTCCATATTTTCTTCATGTTTCTCCTAGTTCATACACACACTTTTTTGTAAATCATCTTTATTTCTTTGTGTAACTACTACATCATCTGCAAAGAGCAGCATCTTCATATTGTAGTTCCTTAGTTTGATGCCTTTTGGCATTTTTTTTTTCTTTCGCTTCTCTAAGAACATCGTCCATATAAGGATTAAGAAGTATTGGGGGCAAACTGCACCCTTGTCTAAAGCTATTACTAGAGCGAGGATAAATATCCCATCGCCTACAATGTTTACGCGCTCGTACTATACACGCTCTGTGGTGACTGGCAGACGGCGTAGTACAGGAGTTCAGAACATGTAAACAAAAGGGCAGGGCTGTGTAAGAAGCTCTAGTCCATTTACATCAGTTCATATTGTCATCTATTCGTTCCTTCAAAAACATTGCAGTGAACAATAATACACTTTTTAAATTGTTCAAAAGTAAAACTTGTCGTCTAAACAATGTTTATACAGCGAGAAACTTCTCTCAATGTCACATGATGTAACGGGAGTAAACGTAAGATATTTTGCATTGCGTTCGTCATACATAGATGACGTTTTATCTAGATGTTGTAAACCAATTTTTATGTGAACCATTGTAGCGTAGCCAGGGTTTCTCTCCAACACGGTTTTCAGTTTATTTTGCACTGCTTCGGTTACAGGCGTAGGATCTACATTTTCAATTCCCATATAAAGCTCTTCTATCAATTGTAAAGATTATGACAGTTTGTGATTTCTTGATTCTAAATACAGAATAGTTTTGGTGACAACTGGAAAATTCTTTTTAATACATAACAAATGTTTACGTAGATTGCCTGAAATCAGTGACTGAGGAGATTTAATAGCACAGCTGTCTTCACTAACCAAAACATTGATTACTTTAACTATTTTATCATAATAATCTGCATAGTATGCAGCAGTTACTCCATCCATGTAAGCACGGATCGCACAGAAAATAACACTCCCTTATCTGAACGGTACAGCTGTCATGCTGAACCAGAGCACACTGTTCACTCCACAGTCCGAGGTAGCAGCGATGACGTCAAGCAAGCAATTCGCCGCGCAGTCAACCTGATTTCTTCTTCAGTGGATATATGTCCTCGCTCTAGCTATTACTAATAATCATTTTGTCCATTTCCAAATTTGATTTTTACCTTTGTTTCTTCATATGTAGCACATATTTTGCAATACATTAATTAAGTGTTTGGGATATCTCTTTTCGTTGAGAATTGTCCAAATTTGATTTCTGTATACTCTATCAAAAGCTTTATGTAGGTCTATAAAAACCATATGCATTTCCAAATTAAATTCCATTCTCTTTTCTAATATCTAGTCTTTGTCCGTACAAGTGCGTCCCTTTCTGAAACTATTTTGATTCTCTAATAGCAATGTTTCCGTTATTCTCTCTACGCGAGCATTTAATATTTTTGTATATAATTTATATATGGAGACATATAGTTGAAAGTGTGGCTCGTTGAAACATGCACTGGACCATGGAAACATAGGCAGGTTAGGGTTATACCATGGAAGGCGAACACCTTACACAGATCCATGGAAGCTGACGGTCCCTGGAGGAAGAGATAAAGAACGAAACCCAAGAAGGCTACAGACAGCAGGCAGCGTGGCCTTCCTTGGTGATGTCCGGAATAACATTTTCGGACTCCAAAACTCTTTCACTGCTGGAACTTTCTAGAGATCGACCAAGCAGCCTCCTAAGAGAGCACTTTTTCCTTTGAGCAACTATCCGCGACATCGGTGCGGCACCGCCGTACATCACTAAAGCTAGAAACACAACTAAAATTGAGAAGGAAATGAAATGAAAGAGGATTAAGAAAAGAAAGTCGTAGGAGATGACTAGGGAAGGAACCTTCATACGGAGAACGGAAAGTTGCGGAATTTGGACTATAGGAAGTGGGAGGGGATCAGTCTGTCACAAGATCACAACACACAGGAGACCAGGTACAGTCGACCTACAAGCTTTGTAGGTGCAGAACTTGCATTCAGTGTCGTCAACATTTACAGTATATTTACTCATGAATTTTTGTACAAGTTCAGCAATACGTGAATATTTCGATTTTATTGTGTGGAACTGGTGAACACATTCGAGAGACACCATGAGTTGTAGGCAGTAAGTCCCGTTGTAGTTTGTGCTGTCACTGTTCTCTGGCAATGACGTCACGCTCTAAAAATTGGCAGGTAGCTTGCGATCGCCTCATTTCGCGATAGCTGTATAAAGGATCGAAGCCTGCAGATGAAAAATCATTCCTGCTTACAGAAATCCGAGATTCCCCTCGAATGGTCATTTCCGAGATAAAAGATTTGAATTCGCTGACCAAATTCACTAAATCATAAAACACCTAACAAAATAATTACAAGCATATTAAGTTACTCCTAATCAACAAAAAATACTAAATATTGTCATTAATTCGTTAAGCTTAAATATTAACGCCAGATGTAAGGAATATTCACAAGTTTACTTCCTAAGTCTCCTACAACCGCAGTAAATTGGGCCCAGAAACATAGTCGATGAAGGTACTGTGATCTCAATGAGAGCTCAGATATAGTGGTGGTGGTGTATTGGTAGAGGACCTCTCGTGGTTCAATATACCACAGCTCTTCTCTTTAATTGCTTCGCGCCATTTTCCTCTCAAGCGTAGCACCTGTTCTGATCTCTCGACAGCACACGAAGTCAATGATCAGAATTCCATTTGCAGCACGCCAGAACACACCACATAATCTTACTCACGATTGCTTATGTGCAACATTTTCGAGGTCGAGGAATAGCACGATTGCTCAACTCGAATTTCCTCTTGGGTGTACAAGCATGTCAGAAAAACAGTTGACATATGAAGTCGAAGATACCGAGCCGGATACTTGAACGAAAACATGGCTTTAGCATAACAGTTCGACGTCGGTTGCTTTTATTTGCATGGAGTAGCAGCTTCAAATATAATTGGCATTCTTAAGTTATCTAGGTTGCAGAAGAATGGCAGTTATTGTCTTTGTATCCTGTCATTTTGATCCGTAAGTAAAACTTTTGATGTGTTGCACTCGCATGACTTTCTCTACTCTTGTACTATTATTACAAATTCCTCTATCTTCCTCATGTTAATTGAGATACATATTCGCAGAAATGATCTTACTGCCAGAAAACTCAAAACATGCATTTCATTTTCCATAAGAATATCTTAAACATACGGCATTTTAATCAAAATCGTTCGCTAGTTTTGAGAAAACAAAAATTTTCGACAAATTGTCCATTTAAAGGGTAGTTTAGAATGGAGGAATTTTCTTCAAAATCTTGTGTTTCATTCTTGAAAGACAAATTTAAATACTAACTTTGCTTTTTGACTTACTTTGGTTTTGACATACACACCGAAATTTTGAGTCGAATACAATATTTCCCCCACATACTATACGCAGTTGAGAAAGTACTGAAAACTTAGTTGCATTCACATGGCTTTCTCTACACACTCTTTAACAAATGTTTATTCTGCTACCTTTTCATATCAATCAGGATATACAGTTATAGAAATGCATTTATTTCCTATTTTCTTGTACGTACAACATAGATTATGAATGATAGCATCAACCTATGTGCAAAAAATTACAGATCAATATTGTTATGCAGATATCTTGATCTTACGATATTTAAATAAAAATCTTCAGAGCTGGTATCGAAGGGTTTGAGAAACTCTGCCATGTAAGTTGTAGTTCACGTGGGGAATTTTCTTCAGTATCTTCTTGATGGATCTTTCGAGGTTGCGAACCTGATATTTCATTTTTGAGTTATTATATTTACAAATATCTATATACCAGATCTTTTTCTAAAATGGTTTGCTGTTTGGACTCAAGGAACGCAAAACATATTTATGGTAACAGTTTTACATGGATTATTTGTGCAAAACATAACCCCTCCAAAATATGATTTGAATCTTTCCTGGCGACGAACATATTCAAGATGCTCTTGGGCTTCAAGCCAGCTGTAGTGATGAAGAGCAATCGACGTTTCGGGAGTTTACATCTCTCCCATCTTCAGGATGAATGGTCCCTTCACTCTTGCTATTCATTCATCCTGAAGATGGGAGAGATGTACACTCCCGAAACGTCCATGTCTCTTCATCACTACACCTGGCTTGAAGCCCGAGAGCATCTTGAATATATAACCTCTCCAACTAATATTGCTAGGAATTAAAAATGCATTCTGTATAATATTGTGCAATTTCAAGAAAGTAACTTTAGCGACACTGCAAGTTGAACCAGCCCAGCGCAATGATCACGGATCCCTGCTACACATACTATAGCAGACACAAACTTCAACGGCAGTTGATAGATGATGTCTCTTTCCTGTTGTACAAATAAATTTTGTGGGCACAAATAATATTTATATTATGGACTTTACAGCTTTTCACAGCGTGTTTAACTGTACGACACTGCCAGGCATAGCAGGCCTCTGATTGGATTTTGTATTATTCATGGTCCGCTCATATGTCCAACAATTTTGAAAACAAACCATTTTCTGTAACCCATGAAGAGTAACGCTGTGGTGCACCCAGAGTGAAGGTAAAATATAAAGTGAAGTCAGAGTATTAAAATGTTCTACTTTTTTCTATATTTTATTTGGCATTTTTAAAGAATCCATTTGCACCACCCACTCTTTCTAGATGGTAACTTTTACCTCCCTTCCTTCCCTACTATATTGTACGCTATTCGTAGAGCTACAGAATTTCCATGCATGCATTTCACTTAATTGCACAATACCAGAAAGCAATTCCGAGAAAACTGCACTCGAAAGCCCTCGTTTTCTTGGCACTGGAAAGCATGGGGCCAATTAGATCGTGAGAAGAGATATCCTTTCTTTCGCTTAACTGTATGCCATCCCGGTTTTCCGTTTAATAAGTACTAAAATCTAGCTTGGTAATTCATTCTCTTTACAGATGTATTTTAGGACCGTAAAGATATTTAAATGCAGTGACAATATCCAGCAGAAGTGTGTATTTTGCTGGACCTGTTGCTTTGAACCTCGTGCAAATTTGTGCCTTATTTAGTAGTAAACCAACATGACATACAATTGTAAATCAGTCAGTCTTGTGGCGCTGGCCAACTTGTTAGGCACTAGGTCACTGATCAAGGTCTCGTGTTCAAACGTGGCCCAGACCGATTGTTTTTAAATGTGCTTAGAAGCGTCAGCCCCATATCGGTAGATTTACTGGCATGCAAAAAGCTTCAGGGGACGAAATTCCGGCGTACTCGCGGCGCTGATAAGATCTTGGTAATTGACAGCATTGTTAAACTATTGTGACTCAGGGCGGGGCAAAACTACTTCACACCACATACAGACCGACGAGCAAACAAAGGCGCTTAAGGTCAGGCTACTTCACGCGACTACACAGTGACTAACAACAATGAGCGCAGTGCGTAACCAAGGTCTGCTCCAATCTTCGAGAGGCATCCGGCTGCTGGGGGGTTCGTTGAGGTCAAGAAAAGTCCATGTCACGTCGTCCTCGCTATATAAGGAGGCAAGGAAACAGCAGACGAGAGTGTTATAGATATGAGTTGGGCAGTGTCTCTGAGTACGAGACCGCTGTGTGTGTGTGTGTGTGTGTGTGTGTGTGTGTGTGTGTGTGTGTGTGTGTGTGTGAATTCAAAAACGAAAAAGTCGGTTAGTAACCAAAATTGGTATTTAAATTTATTGTGCTTCAGGGATGTGACACAAAGATTCTGAGGAAAATTCCTTCACTCAAAAGTACCTTTACATGGGACATTTTTCGATTTTGGTTAAAATGTCATGTTAAGATATTTTTGTGGTGAATTAAATGTATATTTATGATTTTCTGGCTATAGCCTAACTTTTGATAACTGGTAATCTGTAAGAGATGGACCAAATCTTACTATACAAAAAATGTGGATCTCGTTAAAAACACGAGTTATGTCTATATGCTTTTTTTTTTTTTTTTTTTTTTTTTTTTTTTTTTTTTTTTTTGTGGATTGAACCATTTCGAAGCTATTCTTTGTTATTGGCGTGAGTTTTTTTTTACACCTTTTACAAATGGAAACTTGTTATTCACCTTTATATCTCTTGGCTGTGCAAGCAGAACGGAATTTCAAAGCATTCATATAGCAATCAGCTTTAAAACATTTTACTATCACTTAAAGTCTACTTGCATCTACAAGGACATTATCAATATGGTAATTTCTAAAATTCTTTATCTCGACTAACATGAACAAGATAGAGGGATAAGAGTTTGTAAGATCAGTTAGTACAAGAGTGGAGAAAGTCAGGTGAGTGCCACAAGTCGGATTTTTTTTTTTTTCAGTTAGAGTGGGGATAAATTAAACTGATACTTTGTCTTCATTCCCTTCGCAGCTACAAGAAAATGAGCTATTTCTGTAAATGTGTATCTCACTAACGTAAAGAAGATGAGGAATAAGTGTTTGTAAGAACAGTTAGTACAAGAATAGAGAAAGTCATGTGAGTGCAACAGATCAGATTTTTATTTATGTAACCACGCTGTAGAGGAAAATGATAAAGGAAGTAGATCCACTTTAACGTCAAGAAGAGCTATTGAGTCTGCGCACTCATAACCATAGCATGGGTATGCGTGTGCGTGAGTGTGCGCTTCAAAACGTTGATACTTTATTTTAGGCCGATTATCTAGCTCACCGCGTGAGTGTTTTAAAGCAGCTACCCCTACTTGTAGGAGGCCTTTGCCCTCAATGGGACATCACAGGCTATTTTCATTTATTCATACTACTGCTACAATATAAGCGGTAGAGTGAGTGAGTGATAAGGGTTTAAGGGCCCGTCGACAGCTAGGTCATTAGAGCCCCTAAGCGGTAGAGAGAACAAAATTATTCAATGGACGATCCATGGCGTCAACAATTGTTAAGGACTTAAAGCAGCCAGCATGAGGTTGGGTAATCCTTCAGTTCTGATGTTCACGAGTTTTAATGAAAGACGTGTGAATTTGTCATGTTTTTCAGGTATTCAGTAAATACTGTTGTATTATTTTTTATTTATGCCAACAAGTTTACTGCGTGTGCTTTTTGAACACACAAGGCGTGTGTAGATACTGTTTAAGAGGTGGAATCAGGACTGAAAAATTCACTGCTGTATTATTTTACTGTTGTATTATGACTAAAAGGAAACTCAGTATTTTATATACTTGGAAGTATTTTGAACTCCCCATTACATGAAAAGCACTGGCCATTTCCTCAGATTTCACCACTGGGATTCGGAAAGTCCCAGGATGTACCATATCTTATCCATCTGGTGGTGACAACGAGGCTGCCAGCTCAGCTGGCATCCCTCTAGGGACAGCCCACGGCCATATGGATCCATTTCCTATCATTGCTTCTCAACCTACTTGGCGATCCCTTTTCCGGAAATATAAAGGTTTTTGATGGTTCATTGGTATTGCCCTCTCAGGAAGAAATTGCGTCAGCGCCAACTTTATATCCCAGTCACCGTTGTTTGGGGAAGCATTTACTTTCTCTGTTGAATCGATTTCAACATTTTATAGCGGTGTAGTATTGCGGGAACAAGAATCAGACCAGAGGGCATTTAATACTATGTATCACATCAAAAGTAAAGGCAGTGAATTAAAATGCGCCGTATATTGATGTGCATTAAATGTGGCCCATAATGGAACGAAGCTGTTTATCCTAGTACTGACAAGCCTAGCCCCGTCTTATGCCAGAGTGACTTCGGTTTTTTCGAGCATTCTTAGATACTAACTTGAGCCAGTGCCTTACCTCTACCAAAGTGTTTCAGAATACAGAAGGGTAGCTTTAAAATTGTTATATGTTCTTTTCTAGTGCGCGACACTTTCGATGTCATCTCTAATATGTCTTTGATGAATCTGTTTCCAGCTGCTACAGTGGTGAACTATCTTTCTCGCAGTGTATGCATGGATAGTTGAGTTTAGCCACCAGTTAAATTCATAGATAAATTTAATAGAGGCTATTTATTTAACGCAATTTCCTCATTTGAGGAGTACCAATAAGACAAGGTATAGGTTTACAATGAACATGCTTTTAAAGGTTATGTTTATATACAATTATGAAACCAATGTTTGCAAGCTTTGAGCATTGTATGAAGCAAAATGTGCTCCAATAACGTAAATAGGTTGAGCTGTGAACGATATCGGCAAGCGAGTGATGAAGGGAGGTAGGGGGTAAATGGAATCGGTTATCCTGAATACCGTGCGAAATCTATAAATCCCCGAGTTCCGTGCGGGCTAACTAAAAGTTTATCCATCACTTTCATTGTCCGTTTTTCTTTGTAGCCACGTGGCACCCACGGGGCACTCTAAACACTTTCCTCCCATGGTAATGTTGCTATAACATCCTCAAAGAAACACTCAAAAAATTTTTCTGTTTTTTAAAAACGGTAGACCAAGAAAGTATTTCAAGAATGTTCTGACTTCCTTGTCTTCATTGTATTTTCTGGTAGTATCTCTTTACACATGTGATTACTAATTCGGCTAACTGGCCGAGCTAATTATAGAGCACCAATTCTGCGGCACTGAATGCGGGTATTAAAAGGGTCATCCAAGTAGATCGCATAAAATTCATGACGAGCCAATGGAACTACGCTACTGGTCATAATTTCCGTTACCCCTTTCGAATTCAGCATACAGCAACGCATTTCGTCACTCCCTCGACTGAGAGAAAAGGTTGAACTACATCAAGTACACACTGCTAGACGAACCGGATGGTATCTTGCGAACACTGCCTATAGCATATTAAATTAATAGTAATCGACTATTATAATAATATTATTATAATATTATAATATAAATAATAATTATCAATATTTTTATATTAAAATTTAAGTAATGTTTGAAAAAATTAATGCAGTTGAAATGTTACATGTCAATTTCAACGCATTTTAAAAAATAAATAGGACTACGAGTGATTTCACATGATGAGATTGATCTCCTGATGCCTCTAATTGCTATTAGCGGACGTTCGCCCAGGCCATAATCTACTCAAAACTGATGTACTGTTTTGGGTATTGTTCTTCTAGCTCCTTTCATTAGTCAAGTAAACGAGATCTTTTTTAGTTGTATTTATCATAATGGGTTCATAAATGACTTTTTTTTCTGCGTCCACTTCAGGTGATCACAGTGAAACTCAAAGCGAACAGCAGGATTAACCATCACTTGCTACCATCAGATATCTTGTAGACAATGATGTAGATGCGCCTGCTGCTACCACTATTGGACAACCCGTACATTGTCTCATGAACCTCAAAACATTTTCCCTTCATACGTGTTGCAATCAAATAGACATCAGTTATTCGAATGAGCTATTTGAAGCAAGTTGTGAACTGTATGAGTTTGAAGAATTAAACTGTTTCTTAGCACTATAAACTGTAACTGTTATATCAGCTAGCTCCTAAAATATCAATACATTTGAGGTTTACGATAATAGTTTCCACAATAACAATGGAAAGTGTATGTTGATGTGTGTTGCTGAAATGTTAAGAGAAAATATTCTTGCGCTTACTCGCTTACTACCAACATGTGCTTACATGAGCGCAGCTTTAGACGTATGGACTGCCGATAAGTAATCACAGCAAAACGTGTGCAATATAACGTTTGTGAGCCTAAGAAGTCTTGCATACCCCACCAAAGTTCCTATGCTGTACGTTGGCAAATCTTATCATTCGCACCGGAAATAAGGTCTAACTCAGTGGCTTGCTAAATTCTAAGCATTGTTTCCCCTTTCCAATTTTCATACGCACATATTGCAGGCAGCTCTCTGCCTTCTGAACATACTGATTGCAAGTTCTAACTACCCGAAGCTTGAGCTAGTGGATTGTTTGGTAGCTGAGATCACCGGAATCTTAATTTCCTTAGCTACACTGAGATAACCCTTGCTTTTCCTCCAAACTTAAAATTTCCTGCTTCATGACTCTTATTTCTTTATAAATTCGTGCGTCTTGCATTATAAATGTTAACACGTGAAAATTATTTATTACAGTTAGTCATCTACCTCTTTATCATTACTTCACACAATAAATAATTCCGTATCAACTTCAAATTTGTATTCTTATGCCACACTATTGTTTTTTTTAATATAGATTTACTCATTGTGGTTTGATAGCGGTAATAACTTTATCCTTCGTCCCCATGTCCCGTTAAAAGCTCTCGTAAATGTTGTAGCTCTTGTCCAGTTCACACAAGCAAAGAATTCTTCGCCCCTTCTTCTATAGGGCCAAATTATGTCATACCAGGCTTAGCCTTTTCAAATATACCAGTCATACTGAAACCCTTTTACAAAGGGGGAATAATTACACATTGATATAATACATTCGAACTGAACAAAACGCAGTACGCTATGTACCATTGATGCATACCGACAATAATGTTAGGAATACCTGCTATGAATTGGCACTGACCGAGTCCTTCTAAAATTCCTTAATTATAATTAAAGAATTAGTCCATAATTATCGACCTATTTGTAACGAACACCAGAACAACTTACAAAAAGATGGTTGGAACAATTATTGTGAAAAGAATTATTGCAGTATCTTTGGAGAAGGAAAATACCCTGTTGCTCTAATCCTGATGTAGCATGGTGAACTGTTTTCCGGGGCAGTCGAAGTAGTTAACTCCATTTTTATTTCAAATAAATTGTGTTTTAACGAGGTGTGTGCGCCTGTGCCTGCGAGTCTGCGTGCGTAGTAAGGTCTTGTGTATCTCTTACATTTACCGATTATACACAAGCAGTGCAATTCCCAGAAATTCAATAGGTACACATATCTTATTTTTCATGTGACTACTATAAACGCGTTGTAGTTTAATCAAAACTCTTACCCATTTTTGCAAAAATCTAAAAAACAAACATTTTACCTTGTAAAGTGTGTTTGGGGTGGGCATTTTCGTAGGAATCTTGGTGTCAATCCTCTGAAAGTGCTGTACTTAAATTCCAAGTCTGGTGTTTAAAAAAGTACATACAGAGGGAGAGAGAGACGTTTTAAATACTTTTTCAGGGAACCTTAAAACGCCTATTTCCGGTAAAATATATTTTTTTAAAAATATTTTTATTTATTTATTTATTTTATTTTATTTTATTTTTTTTTTATTATTATTTTTTTTTATTTGGGTGGAATACATAATTCCCTGCTTACCATAGCAAGTAGAGAGAAAGTAAAGTATTCACATAATTTTGAACCTTCTTCCAAGCTTTGTGACTTCATGACTAATAAAAGTATCACTTTTTCCTGGGGTGTTGGGAAAAGATTTTTTCAATATACAATGCTATATTTTATGCTAGCTATATCATAATATTTACCGTTGAGGTCTCCTTATGGCTTACCGGAAAAAACTGTCAGTTGAACTTAATGTCGTGCCGTGATATTACCATGGCAGCTCAGGGTTACAGTAACCGGACGGAGACCGGAAGATCCCTGGTTCAAATCCGGGTTATGACATTGAATTTTCCAGCCTGATTATACCTTAGTGATCTTTTCCTACACACAGCTAATGTGAAGGAACAATTAATTGTGATTTAGTATTATTATCTCTTTTAATACGGTAAGCCGAAATGGACGTATTTTAAGCTACATAATCTATGAAATAGCCCCCTACGGTTATGCATCCACTGCAAAGCAGTATACCGACAAAATTCATTAAATTTTATCTGCTTAGAAAATTATTCACAATTTTATTTTCCCAGAACTCATATCAAATCAGAAGTATAAAAATGTTGGTCATTTGTTATCAAACACCGTTTATGATCCTTACCGTTTTAATATATCCTATATAACAAACCAGTCACGCGTCTCCTACATGTTTGTATATTTTAGTTTTATTACGAACACGGTCCACTTTATTTGATATTCTTTGCTATCACGTTTTTACATGTGGAGGCACAATATTATATCTCTAGCGGAGAAACGTTTAAAACATGGCAGCTACGCTCACTGCATACAAAACAGCGAAATCTACTTTCATCTTAATATAATTATTTCACTTATTTATTACTTGCATTGTCCGCATTGCAACTGTTTTACTAAGCAGCTTTAACAAGAATTAAATCATTTAATGTATGTAATGTATTACAGTAGAACTCATATTGCATAAAATCACATTTACCGCTGTGTGGGCTTTAATATTTAATTACTTTCTTTGCCATCTAACTAAATATATAACAGTGGGTATTTTACTCTACCCAAAAATTACATGCTTAGATTTCAATTGAAGCACATGTTTGAGACCTCTGAACCCCCCCCCCCTGCAGTTTTAGAAAAATTTACGTAAGAGTTCGATAAATGTCAAATTCGAGAGAGAGTTTTAAGGACTTGTTCGACCCGATTTGGTATTTAAGTACATCATTTTCCAAAGATGTGACACGAAGATTTTTGAGTTTAGTTCTGAACTTCTCATTACAAGGAAACATATTCACTTTTTTTTTTAAATTGGCTCTAAGATTAAAAAAAAATATGTTCATAACAAACAAAATACATGTCTTAAATGTTCTGGAAGTTGTCGCTAAAGTCCTCTTCATTCTGAATTACTTTTGAATATCTGGTAAACCGTATGAGATAGACTACACAAACATCTTTTAGTTTCCTGAAAACGCATAACTTATATCTTTTTTTGTACAGAAAACATTTTCGAGATATTATTGGTTTCAATTTTCAAATACTTGCACTTTTCTTAAAGAGTTTATTCGCTTTGTTTCTCTCTTGGCCACACAAAGACAATGGAGCGACCTTCTCTTCAAACATTTGATTATTGCTTAAAGCCTACTGTGTTGCCACATTCCTCTTACACCTACAACAAAATTAGTAGTAAGGTAATTTATGCAAATGTTCGTCTCGATTAAGAGGAAGTAAATACAGGAATAAGTGTGTGTAAGAATAGCTTATACAAGATAAGAGAAAGTCATTTGAGAGCAGCACAGCTTTTTAAGAAAGTTCCCCACTCCTAATTTCCCATATCCAAATTTCGATATCTTTAGTTTCTTAAAAAGTTATACAAGTTTGATTAAAATACCCAATGAAGATATCTTGAATTGATGTCTTGAATATTCTGGTAATAATGGGTGGTTAATTTGCAAGGAATTTTATATACTTTTGTGTAACATGTAAACTTTAAGAGATGAATAAAAGCTCACTGCACAGAAAATGTAGATCTACTTGTTACTTACAATTTAAAATATATTTAAATGTAATATCCTGATTTTTGGTTTCAATGCTTATAATAAGTAATGCCACGAGTGATTGTCAAATTATCTAGAGAATTTGACTATCGCGAGTTGCATTTATTAAGATTATTTCACGAATTAAGGGATGATATAGCCTATGAATTTTTATTTAAATGCTGCAGCAGACATACATACATAAGCGTACATTGGTACGGCTAACAAGATTCTCGTATTGATGGTCGAATTTTTCAAGATATTTTTAATGTAAGTTGGAGTATCTGTTGTTGATTTACAATTTCATTCAATATAAAATATTTCCTGTTGTATTCAGTGTTCTGGAGTATCCCTCTTCGAATTATTTCATGTGTTTAAGCATTAGATAAGCGAGTCAGCCATATTTGACATTTGAATAGTGGCTCTCTTGCGCCAAATTAGATAAGCTGTTGTGTAAGTGTAGTAGAGTCCAGCTAGATTCTCTAACCGATCATAGCATAAGAAAAGAAGAGGTGATAATTAAGTGTGATAGTATTTTCGTAAATGAAGGCTCTAATTGGTTGCAATTTGAAAATGTTATGCACATTGTTGGTCGATTTTAACCAAGTTACGTATTAGTGCAATAGTCTTTTTAATTTGGTGCTGCTATTCAATTGTTTTTGGTAATGTGGAAAGGACATTGAATTTCAAGCCCACTATATAGCATTACACCTTTAAGCATTTGTGTTTATCAAAATATGTGACAAAACATTTATGCAAACGTTGATCTGAAGTGGATTTCGAATTCTGCTGCAATTATGGAGATGGCACTTTACTGCAAGCTGCATAATTTATTTAACATTAAATCGAAATGTTTTAAGGAAGTACGGAAATTTGAACTTGACGTACTCCATGTTCACATTTGTTATCTAGTTGAAAGTGTTGATAATGAATCAAACTTAATATTTATAAATCGGAGATTTAATTTTAGCGTAGAATCATACCGCTAATCTATGTTTATGGTAACTCGATACTTTCAATTTCAAAATGCTTGCTTGTTCCGGTAATGAAATCCTGGATTGCTCTTCAATGTTGGCAGTCTGCCGCTTCCATGGTACTGCTGCTGTTGCAGTAGTATAAGGTCAGTCCATCGACATAGACAACACTAAGCATGGGGAATAATATGAATATGTTACGCCTATCGTTTGTTGTGAAAGATCTCTGAGTCTCCCCCTAGGTGGGGGGGGGGGGGGGGGTGTAGCGTGTCTGCCTTACATTCAAGATTTCGGTTGGAATCTTGGTTAGGACGAGTTATCCGATAAGAGTTTTGCCAGAGATTTCCTCTAGCCATAAGAGGGCAAATGTCGGTTAAGTTCAAGGACTATGGGCTCATTTTATATTGATCTCATCCATCGTCCGATATGAACTACCATGTTAAAGGAAGTTAAAGCTGCTAGAAAAACATATGCAGTCAGATATGGCCTAATTTATTCAGCGTATGTGGATTTGTTACTGGAACTTTATCCAAGTATACCTCGACAAACAAATCCCATAGGTATAGACCTGGAGAGAGAGACAGAGACGAAGAGAAAGCAGGTTGGTTAAATATTGTAATAAAGTGCGAGACATTTCTTGGAATTTTTCTCAGGACATCTATTAACCCGTTTAATCTTTACTCCATCAAAACTGTACCTGTTATGCAGAAGTGGCATTAGGGAATTTGTGTGCACATTCAAGGTAAGTCAGCACCTAAGTAGAACCTAACACAAACTAATTTTCTTTGTAGAGTATACCATGGTAGCTATAGGCTATAGAAACAATCAAGAGAAAAGTTCACATAACATTATAAACATATTACATCATGACAATGTTAGGCTGAATTGAAAGTTGCGTCACCTTCTAGAACAGCGAAGGACAGGTAGTTCCGGTGTGACATGTGCACTGAAGACGAGTTCAGCGTGTGACATCACCACATTGTACTGCTGCCGCAGGGAAAGAGAAAATAGCACACAAAATGCACCAATGTAGGAAGAACACGAAACATATCTGGTGTTAATAACAGAGCAAAAGTATTGGATGCTGCAATATTAATGCAACTTAGTTATACAATTGGTCACTGATTACAAACAATTACATTTCGGATCTATGGTATGATAAAGTATATAACAATTCTAGTTTATGAAAAGGATAGTAATGTTACAAGGTAAATTGAACGGAAGACAATGTAATTTTCTCTGCAAATTAGAAGAAAGTCACACAGAACAAAATTACGTAGTCAGTTTCCGACATTTTCGGTTTCGTTTTTATTTAACAGTTTATCAGTGCTGCGACGTAATGTCTGGGAAATTTGTAATCAAAGACTGCATGTTAGGTTCTGATCTCACAAGATACTTCGGGATTCCGACTTAGGTGATTTCATAACTAGGCTTCGGCGCCGGTTGATGATGTCAGTATTAGGTTATGTTTACAGGGAGATTTTCTTCCGCCCCTACTTAACGGAGTAGGTCGAATAGAGTTGGTACAGTCGCGTCGCTTTACAAACAGGTTACTATAGTGGTGTATCACCCCGCCCTTCCCTACCTACTCTACTGTCAACAAACATGAAGAAGAGACGGGTACAGTAAAGTAATTCTCAACCTAAAGTTGTTTGCAACCGCGACCGAAGCCTATTCATAACAGAAGAAGATGGGAACATGGCTGTTCCGGTTAATTTGTACTAGCAATGTTATTGTTATTGAGAGCGCTGCACCTGACAAACTTCCAGTTCCGTACCACAGCGCTGTTTATCTAGGCAACATGGTACTACATGTTGCCTGACGTCAGGCTCTTGCCTGACGTCACACGAACTGATAGGCTTGCTCTTCGTTCCAATACCTCACACCGCTTGAAGCCGTCTTCCTCTGTTCTAGGGTGTGTATGTAAAGCAAGTATGTAGTTTCACAACGCTTAAAAAGACTAGAGAGATTAAATTTTTACTTTATATCCACCTGCAACGATTTTGAGAAATTTACTTAAAATACCATGTTAGTATTTCATACATGAAATCTAATGCTTATCGCGTTATTTAATTAAAATACAACGCAGGAGCGAAACTTTTGGTTTCAATCTTCAAGGTTAACTGATTATTTATCTAGTATCGAAAATTAGCTATCGTTTTGTTATAGCTTTATTTATTGATTATTGGAGCTCTACCGCTGACATTCCCTTCGTCCAAAAGCATAGCGTTTCATCTTTATTTAACTTTTAGGGAAATACCTCTCATCAAAGAAACCAGAGCTGGAATATAGGATGTGTGGTTTATCGGTTGTATTTAGGATTTAGCTTTGCTCTACGCTACAGGTAAAGAGGGAATACTTAATAGCTCGCCATAAAAACAACAGATTACACGTCACCAAGCCACCCTTGCTTTGCTACACCCCCCCCCCCCCACCCCACTATCATGTCGACATACGTATGGGATAGACTGATCTTCCAGTACATTGGAAAGAACCTTTTATGTTGAACTTATAAATTCACAGTGTAAGTTCGCTCTAGCGTTCAGTAGATGTGGTCCACTCGTATTGACAACAGGTGGTGTTGTAGGAAAGTGAAATTAACTTGGAAGAACTATCATTTGTTTTGATATAACTTCTGCAAACCGTATCTTAGACTAGAGGTAAACCTCTGCAGAAATAGTTTCAATAAATGTTACGTTGCAAATATGAGAAGGATGGAGCAACAAATGAATAGTTGGGTGTGTAAAATCTGGTTCTAAATACTGACCATTAGATTTCATGCTCTTTGCGGAAATTAGAGGAAAAAAAACTAACAGCAGCTATAGAACTTTTGAAGAATGACCAAATACCAAGTTCAAACCAATAATATTGGATATCTTGGTAATTACCGATGTCACAAAAAGTTATTTTAAATATATTTTGCGTTTTGCAGAGATGTACATTTGCTGTTTGGAAAGTCCTGTCCCTGTCTCTCTCTCTCTCTCTCTCTCTCTCTCTCTCCTTCTCATGGTTCATTACTTACACAAAGTATTCAGAATGGTTTTCGAATAAAGAGGCCTTATAGTACAGAACACCCAAATTATCCATTTGATTTATTGACAAACATGATGGACAGTTAATTAACGTTTAATAAAATAAGAATTCCTTGTGTTTTTATTGACTCTCCAAATCTTAACATGTACCTATTTGTTTTACGTACATTAGTAGAAGTTGGTAAGATTTTCGCTACATGTGCGGGAGGTAGCAAAACTAAGTATTGAGATGTACAATATGTTGAAACAGTGATTAGAACCTCGCAGGTCCACGAAGTGTCGGGAAGCAGACTGGCAACCTGTTACATGTAGGTAATCCTAGCAAGAGCTATGGGATATAAACCTTGACGTCGTGTCCGCTCCTTCACGAGGACGTCATGTTGACCACGAGGCTCTCGTAACAGCTGATCGATAGCGTGGACTTTCAACCGTGCGAATTAAGCCTTGTTCAGACGATGAAGCATTTCGAGAGTTGAGTGCCATAATAAGCTCACTAATGTTGGCGGATTTGTGTTGCTTGGATCAGAAATAGCCACAGGCCCAGCTCAGTGAGGATAGTTCCGTAAAATGTGCAGCTCATCAAGGATCCCACAACATGTATTACACTGTGATGGAAAATACTTCATGTTTCATAAAATTGTTAATGTTCTTTTAAAATATGAATTGTTATATTCTCTTACACAGCACTTAAAAACTCTCTCCGCAGCATATTCAACTAAGCAGATGGAATTCAAAAGCTTAATATCCAACTCTGGTCTCAAATGTGGACATGTGTTTTCTGCATGAGCTACCAAGTTCTGTACTCATATTCATATTACTAATAAACTACACGCTTTGGAGCTTAACAAATCTCAAGTTACTCAAGTTACTTAAGTCACAGCACATCTCTGCATTGCTTTTGGGTCCTCCTATACTACTTCTACCATTTAGACCCTAATTCAACACAGAGGATTACTCTACCAGTGCATTCTACGAAGACGCCTATACCATTACAGATCAAATACGAGGAAATCCAGTAGACGTAGTCATCTAACACTACAGGTAATATTACAAAATGGACTTGATTCTAATAAGGAAATCGCTTGTACATTTATAAAATTAGATAATGCGCATAATAAATGTTCCAATAGCATAAAATGAAGTACGAATGAATTACCCCGCAAACGTCAAGAGACAAATAATCACTTCTCAGTCAGGATCGATATTTGGGTGTGAGCAGTAAAAAACCTAAAATCACAGCTATAAATCAGCAATTTCACTATAAACAGGCAACTTGCCAAGACTAATCAGTGAACCTATTCTACCAATAGACTGATCATCCATAAACTCACTGCTAATGTCCAAATGTAGTTATTACTAAAACCTAACTTGCCTGTCTCAAACGTCCGCACAATCTGAAGAGTAGTTCATGATTAAAATAGGCTGGAAAATATTAAATATACACCTTCAAATATAAGGGAACATAACTAGTAAAAGGGACTCCAAATTAGATACGTTTCAGTGCAAGAATTACTGCTCAAAAGGAACGTCAAAACGTTGAAATTTCAAATCTAGATCACAATACTTTAATCCTTATACTTATTATATACATATACTTATTTTCACTGTTTTTTATTTCATAGTCTCTATAAACTATTCTTATCAAACTGTATTCTTTCTACTTCATGTTAATAGAGAAACTTGGCTGAAAAACGTTCACTAATGTTTGTTGTAGGCACAGTGTAGATGTAGTAGACTTAAGCAAGGGCCAAATATTTGAAAAGTGCGTTGTTTGTTTGTTTTGCAGTGCTTAAGGCCCGCTTTTGCTAAATACGGCACCGCAGACGGTGACACTGATGATAAATGGAATGAAGATGGAGCACCAGTGGAATGAAATGGCGGGGGAAACGGAAGAATCCGAAGGAAACCCGCCCCAGCGCCGCTTCGTCCACCACAAATCCCACATGCGGTTGCCTGGGATCGAACCCGGGTCGCTTTAGTGAGATGCGAATAGTCTAACCACTTGGCTACGGGGGCCGTGAAAAGTGGGTTGCTATGGTAGGCTTATTAGTTATTACAATTATTTTGTTCCATGCGGCCGCGAAAAACAAATGACGACTTAAAACTGAAAAAAAAATGTATAAGTTGTTAGAAAATACAACCAATAACAGCGAATATCTCAAATGGTTAAATATCATAACAAGAGGGTATGAGGACATAGGGCATAACTTTGTGGTTTACCAGCTGTAAAGAATTATACAAACTCTACTCAGGATGAACAGAACGTCATAGGCTATTGGCAGAAAATTCAGATATACCTAAATTCTATTTGCAACTATCCGATCAAAGAATTCATCTAAATAGTTATGAGTGGTTTTCATAATAAAACAACTACAACATTCCATATTAAAGGTAGTTACGAAGGGTGTGTGAGAAATTTTCGTGTCGCACACCTGGATGATATAAAACTTAACACAATTGGCTTTTATCATACTTTTCGTCTAACTCGCGTTATTCTCTCTCTCTCTCTCTCTCTCTCTCTCTCTCTCTCTCTCTCTCTCAAAACATACCTTTTATGGAATCAAAGAACCTCAAAACATTTATTTCTGTCATCTCCCTATGTAGATTTTTGTGTGAAATGCAATTTTTGCCCTACCTGGAATAGGCAGGTGTTCAAGAAAGTGAGACCATATTATCTTGACCCATAAAAGTACCTACAACCAAGGTCCTACAGACATCTCGCACAAACCAGTGTTCATAGCATTTTTCACTTCCGAGTAAAACAGAAGAAGGTAAGTGACTTCAACCAGCTCAGGTTGTGCTTGTATATGGTATCCCTGATGGGATAAGGAACCTTTTTTGTTTTTCCGCAGTTACTATTAGTAATTAGTCGTTCTAATAGCAGCTTAACCTTCATTTCACACATTGATTGATCCAATGTAGAATTGACAATAGAATCACGGAGGCTAGGAGAATAACAAGGGCTTCCTATAGAAGAGAGAAATCACAAAAATAATCAGAATAAACGAAACAAAGGCAGGGAGAGTTCTTAACTGTGGGTTAGAGCGTTACACTGAATGATAGATCGAAGAGAATGCTGGAGAGCATCGAAACGGATTGGCTACATGGAAGTATAAGAGAGCCTCCACTACAGCTTATAAGGTATCACGTTATTAGAACAGAGACAGAAAGAAAATATAGGGTGATAAATAGAACTGAAGAACGATTATTGCAGTGGTGCGGATATCTGCAAAGAATGGAGGAGAAGAGATGACTCAGCCAGGTAATTTTCTGGTTTCTCACTGAAAGAACGGAAAGAGCAAGAAAGTAGTGCGAAAAAGTTAACACTAAATTGTTCGAGAAGACGGACAGTGCAATGACAGTTCATCATAGTGAGAAACAACCGCTGAAAAGAGCAGCTAAATTAAGAAGAGTAAAACTCTTATTGGACCGTCTCGGATAATTCGGAGACAAGCCCGTTATTACGAGGCATAGGAATTTCGAAGCATCCAGGACGACAAGACAATTAGGTTGAGCTGTTACTGACTTGAGATTCTCGATACATTGCGAGTGCATCTAGTAATCTGGCGCAGTGATTTGTAAACAATGTGTTACATTCATTTAAATTATTTAGGTTAGCAATTTCCTCATGTACTCATTTATTTTCAGTATGTAAGTTTTTATATATAGGGTGTAATTAATTTGTAACGAATTATATTAGTATGCATTTGTTCTCGCACGTGCAAAATGCTTATTTCAGAATTTTAAAACCTCTACGTGATAATTTTCTTCAAACATATGTTAGGCATTTTTTTTTTTGCAAACTAGATCTGTGGTGGAAAATTGGGAATATGTATTTTGTGCTCTACTGTGACTGGATGTTTACATGTTGAGACAAGGCTAACTACTGGCGTCTTCTCCGGGTGGCTCCCTCTCGCGGTCAACTTTTTCCCCCGATTCCCTCCCCTGCGGTCGAGTGACAGGTTGTAGTATATCAAAGCAGAAGTCGCGGTTTCGATTCATGGTTGGATGGGGACTTTTCATTTCACCATAATCATTTTTATTCACCGTGGAGTCTAAAGGTATAAACGCGAATATGTTTAACAGCAATCGGTAGTAAAGACCAAGTTTAAGAAAAGTTAGCCTTTAATGAGTATCAGCACCATTGGTTGTTTCTCATGCCATAGCTGCCAGGTAAAGGGAGCTATACAAATAAACAGTTATGGCTACCTGAGGAATAGACACCTTCCCAGCAGCAATATCGCGTGCTAATACCACAAGAGCATCTCAAGTGGTGTTACCCTACAACGCCCTCTTGGCAACCATGCGGTTTCACTCGTACCTTACACCCTCTTCAGCCCTCGTGGGATCTGTAACTGCAAGTTCCTCTGCAATTACTGCCCTTTCAACAAAACCACAGTTACAGCTTGTAAGCATTCCATATGATTTATTACACTAACACTATAGCGTACCGCAATAATGCTGAACATCTAAACGCCATAAAATATCAAAAGACAGTGAAATCGGTCCTGAAATCAATAACATACCCTCGTATAAGGTGTGGCAATAAAAAACGGTATCCATGCTTTAATACTTGATTGAAAACAAAATCAGCCAATTGAAGTGATACCCACTTCAATATCCCCCCCCCCCCAGGTCTATTCACCATTAATTCTCCACTGTTGGAAGTAAAATTGCAGCTCATCTTTTATTGTGCTGTTCAACAGTTGCTGCATGACTTCTGCGTTTACCGCGTTCACTCTAGCTCCTTTGAGCTGGATTTAACGTTCGGGAAAACAAAATAGTGACAAGGTTAATGCTCCAACACTGGAAGGCTGTTTTTTGCCAAATAACTTTACAGATAACATGAGCTAGGGCATTGGTCTAGGAGGTTACATAAAGTATTTCTTCCCAAGTCTCTGCTCCTTCATCACATACTCAAAACATTTTTATACTAAACCTAATTAAGAGTCTAACCTGTAGGTATCCTATCAGTATATGTAACCCTACTCCGGATAAAAAAGACCCACTTCTTTGAATTTTGGTTTGCTCATGAACACTTCTTCGCAGGAATTTGGGGGTCTTCCAATATATCGATTGTGCTTAGCCTTTATGACACATTGGATATATTTTATTGTTTTCAAGAATGTCAACACTGTAATCCACCCATTTCTTTTGCACGGCTGTGAGGATTTTGGCACCTTACACTAAATAGTTTGTGTAAAATGTGTCTTTCTTATTGATGTTGATGAGTTCAGCAACTGTATCGGCAGTCTTCTGGAAGACTTTTAGTAACTTTTTCCACATTCTCTTCAGTTTCCGTAGAGGAAGGACTCCAATTTTGGATTTCTCCATGTCTTTGTTAACCTAAGCTCGTGGCACAACAGTATCCGGGCCAAAGCTTACTAGCCGACCGCTGCGTCCCCCACCTCTGCCCATCACAGACATGAGTGAGGTGCAGTACTAGAGACGGAACGTAGACAGCGCCCCGGTCCCTCCCGGCCGGTTATGTGGTCTTCTCCAGGAGTCCAGGAGTCCGACCAGGAGCCGCTAAATTTAATCAAGTAGCTCTTCAGTTGGCTCCTCAGGAACCTAACGAGTGTGAGTACATCGCGGGTCAGGTCTCCCAGGGGAAGAAAATCCCCATGTTGGTACCGGGAATGATGTCTTTCTTACCGTTCATAAATTTATTAAACTATTCGAAACGACATAGACAATGACTATTTTCAGAAAAATTTTCAAGTTTCTTGACAGGTTTCCGAGTTTTGCGCGCAATTTGATGGTAACACTTTCTATTATGGTAATCAGCATTATTTCGAGGGGCTCAAACACACGACCCTCTTGTAACAGCAGGCACAGCCAAACCAACAGCTGCGCATGAGTGGAACTTCTTGTGACGGTAGAGGAGACCTCACAATTCTATGCCCTATCCTTCTTCTTCTTCTTCTTCTTCTTCTTCTTCTTCTTCTTCTTCTTCTTCTTCTTCTTCTTCTTCTTCTTCTCAAAGAGGCATGAAAGGAGTAAAACTTGATTCCGCTTTCTTTATTGACACATTTTGTATTATATCCAGTATATATGTTTGGCCTAGGTTATCAAAAAAACATGAAATATTAACTGAAAGACTATACCCTACTTAGTGCACAACTAAGGTAATGCAATGCACGAGTTCTTGTGTGTAGCAAAGCAAAAAGAAAGAAGGAATAGGATCATAACTATGCCTTAAGGCCAATAACAAAATGGACACATATCAATGGAGTAAATTATTTAGTTCAAGGTAAAGATTGGAAGTATTGTTTGTGCAACCTAGCATTATGAACAGGTTGGTGTGTTACGGTACACATGTCCATTACACTTATTAGTGACGTATTTGCTATACCAATGACGTACTGTCAATATTCCAAATTGCAGCACTTATCACCATTTTGTGACATTCGTTTTGCTAAGAACGAAGTTGCAAAAATTTTAAATATTTGGGATCAGTTCTACTTTGAGAAATAAAAACGAGGCCGCGGTTAAGAAACGACAGATAAAGAAGCTTCATACTATACTTCAATGAGTAATGCTATGGCAGCGGATCAGGAGTGGAAAAGTATTTGGTGAGCTGCAATGGCATTCCATTAAGTGTCATTTACATTCCCTCTTTTAAAAAAATATATTATTCAAACATAAACAATTATATCAATAACAGCATCAGTGTTATACTTTAACATTGAGGCAAGGATTTAACGAGAATGCACCCATACCTGGAAAATCTTCCAAGGCTGAGCTCATGAAAATTCCAAACTTCTTGCATGTAACTTCAACGGCTACTAAAGTTTGTTTAGTGTTTTGAAACAATGGAAGATGGAGATATAACCTTCTACTGTCTCAAAAGACTCTGAACAAAGTTATACAAAGGATCGTAAGGCATTGAAATGCATGTGTCCACGCAGACCCGAAGTGGATCAGATGAGAAGTATGAAAATCTTTCTCCAAGAATTGTTAACCTCAACCGAATACATTATCCACAATTTAGTAAAGTAATAATTTTGTTAAAGGCCTACTATCATTATAACTGGGGCAAAATACATATCATTTTGCTTGAAATGTATGGGCAGAACAGAACGTAAACAGAGAGTGCATAACGTCCAACTTTACACTGTCAGTACTGCAGTTGAACTACTGACTCAACTGTATATCGTAGCTCTGTGTCCAGTACACCACCACATGTACTAGGTAGAATGGTAGCTGCGTTGATTCCTCGCTCAGTGGATATTTGTCTTACCGCTGACTATCATGCAATAAAAGAGTTTTCGTGACTTGTAGGTGAAACGCATAACCCAAATTCTTAACATAATTGTATTACTAATTGTGAAGAATAGATCTTCATATCGTCGCTAGAACTACAATCAGGCCCTTTGTCTACTGACATCATTTCGTAAGTCTGGGAAAGGAAACCGTGGGAAAGTGATAAAATGGAACAATGAAGCATAATTTATTTCGCACTAACATACTGACACTGCTGGCTTGAAAGGCAAAAGGTGGAGAAGACCCACAGGAGTTTGTACAAAATTTTCATTCAAAACTGAGGAAATAAGAAATAATGATGGCGGTAATTATACTCTCAGCTAATATGAAGAGAAATTGCTGTAGTTATCAAAATTACAAGGTGAGCAATCATTAACTGTGCAGCAACGTTAATAATATCTGTAGAGTGTGCTTGTGTAAGAACTAAGATTAAAAAAGTTATCTAAAATAACACTCCGCTTAATTATAATAACGCCCGAGTATATATACAACATTGTTAGTATGACAGTGGTGGTAGATACCTTGTCAGTATTTTGTACCTAAGAGCTATTGAAATCGACATGGCTTTGTGATACACGTTTGTCCACGTTTTCTTTGTTTTCAGAATAAGCATAAAAACGCTAAGCACGAAATTGTGTTGATACAATTTACGTCGCTGAAGGGCACAGAGTATTTCATTTTCCATACACAGGCTTGCTTTTCAGTTTTAATTTCACGGCTCGTCTCATTGAGCTCAAAAATCAGGTTTTTTATTAATATTGTGTTACGCAAACAACGCACATGTTTGCTTCAGCTTATTCTGCAAATTGAATACATTGAATTTCACAATATCAAATCATTTAGAATGCAAAAGTCATTCAAGCACAAAAATGACCAATCCCACATTGCCAAAGGCTCACTTCATAAAGCTACTGGTGGTAGGTTACTAAATAGTACCAGTAAAATAGCGTCAATTGATAGAGATTATAATTTGAGTAATGTACGAGAACAGAGAACTTCAAAACCCAAGATCATGCAGAAAACTTTCTTTTTAGGTGCAGTTTCCTGATGTGCATCTTTTCAACTGTATAAACTTTTTGATCAAGTATTTGTTTCACCTTCAAAAGAACAAATTTATTTGCAGATTCAATCCTACAAAAATACTTAAACTTTGTATTTAAATATATTTCGTGTATACATATTTTTACTTTCTGTTCTTCACAACTATAATAATGATACGTAAAGGAAGGCTTTCTTATTCTTATTTTTATTCTTATTCTTATTTAACATCCTTTAACCTGGTAAGTTATATCCAGAGCCAAGGTATCAACGCATAAGTTAACCCTTTCAGAGCACACTGTTTTCTTGGGGATGCAAAAAATAATCCAATAAGTTGATAGTGTTTAAACAATTTCAGGAAATGAAACAATGCAACACTTGTTCAAAAACATACTTTAAAGAACAGTTACAGCATGTACATTACGAAGGGCTAAAACTCAAATGGTGCAAATCACAGCCTATGGTAATTCTTGAAGCAGTTTCTTCCCTTTACATAGCCCAGGAGCACTTTGCATTTTTCACAATAAATGTGAGTTTTTTCGTCACACAGACAATCATTTAAGACCTGGAAGCCTCTTTCTATCATATTCGGGAAAATGGTCACTTAGACAATTAAATATTTCACGTGCAGGACGACTCTCTGTTTTCACTCTTTTGTTTTATGGTTCACTTTCCTCATTACCTGACCTGGTCACATTCCTGTTCCCTTGCCCATTTTGATGAAAGCTTCTCTTATTCTTAATTTAACCCTTTCAGTTCCGGTGTCCATGATCATGGACATAGGCATTTTTTTCCTATTTCTACTAGTTTTAACTGTTTTTCTGCTATATTCTTGTTATACTGTCTGTCATCAATTAAATTGAGACGTTTTGAATAGTACAAAATTATTTTTTTACAATTTATATTGTAGTGTTTTTTATAAGAAAAATGCAAAATCCATGCAACCGCAGTCAAATGATACCCCGTCATCATCCACGTGTGCCATCACACCGATTATTTTACGTGGGCCCACCCCATCCTTTACCACAGCACATAAAACTACTTGCGAAAAGAAGTGGGTCACTTTTACTGCTCTAGTGTGCATAGAGCTGTTTTATTGAAATATTTGGCATTTTTTTCAGCATGCAAATTCATTGCCTCGGAAAAGTTTAATCGTTTTAAAAGTTAACATACACACATTATATGCATTATGCGCTTCATGTTATGTTTTGGAAGTGTTATAAATGACAAAGGAACTGCCAACTCTCGTTCTGCTGTTGTAACAGAATAAAGTTTCTTTAATGCAAGCATGTGTGTAGAAAACCTGTTGCATATAAATCTAATTGTCCGGCTTTATACGTTTCCCTGAACCGGTAGGCAAACACCATGTGTGATGTAGTGCGTTAACATTTCCAGGTTAACGTTTGTTTGTCATAGCTCTTGCGGAGGTGGAATCAAAATGTATGGCTGCACAGAACTATTAACAAACCTTTCCCCTCTTAATGTCATAACCTAGCTTTTCTGTTTTGTTTGATACTGCTCAGTTATTCGTGTTATCTATGACGACACGTTTATTCTCTGTTGTGTAATGCAAAGTAATAGTTTCTGCTCAGGGGGAAATTGTGCATTATTTAACAGCGGAATGGTAGCAGTTGTTCTAATGAAAACAGGCCTCTTTGGAGAGCTTTTAGGGATTTCCAAAGGCCATTTGTCCAGGTAGGTTTATCATTCAAGGACAACATGCGGAAGGGGACTTCACACTCGACAAAAAGGCGATCATTTGTGCCTATGCTCCTGACAGGGCACCGCCTGCTAGGATGGATGAGGTGAATAAATCCTTCGGGCGGCCGGAACGTTGCCACTACAGAGCAGAGCCCCTACATTTTCCAGTTAGAAGCACCCCAGTTGAGGTTGACTAAGCCCGGTTCCTCTCCCATCCCTTCGGGTTCATGCCTTCAAGCAAGGCATAGGACTGGGAAAGCTCCTCTCTTCCCTCCTTCTCTCTCTCCCTCCCTCGGGCTCGTACCATCCCATGGGGGCCCGGAAACAAGCAGGCTCGCCTTCCAATCCGGTGGATGAGATTTCCATTGTGCATTCTATCCCCAGGCCGTGCTGATACTCCGACACTCACCGATGCTTCCAACCCTGAGAGAAACCTAACGGGATAAAGGGCGAAATGAAATGATTAATGTAACGAAATGTAGGAACAGGAAATTCGGGGAACCTCCAAAAAAAATCTACGGGTGAGGATGTTCGACCACGGAGGTCGAAACCACGACCTCCCGAATGCGGACTACAGATGTTACCGCCTGAGCCATCACGCTCTGTAAATTAGTTTAAGAAGGTATCACTAACGGTTTTCCACACACTAAGCAAGAGCTTTACCATTTAAGGTATAGTTTAAATTAAATGTTTTGAAATTACATACTAATATTTCTGATTTCTAACTGAAAAATAGTTTTTGTCCACCTTAATGTATACGCATTTGCAATGTGGCATATGATAAAGACAAAAATGCAAAAAGTCATGGAAGTTTGGTTAAAATGAGTATGACCTGAAAATGAGCTGATATATTTAGAAGCATATGAAAAAGAATAAATAATGTTTGGTAATAACTAGAAGTAATGTTAACTGTGATGCTATCTTAAAAATTATGGAAGAAAGAATAATTTTAAAATGCAGATGATTCTACAGCCAGTTCATGTTAAAGAAGAATATAATATACAAAAAATGTACCTATCCTACTATATTAATAAAACTTGAAACCATATTTAATAAAAAATACACCATATAAATACACCAAAAAGTATCCAGCTTCACTGGAACATAAATCCCCTTTTCTCATGCTCGTTACAAATTTCTTAATCAACTTTAACTAAAGTAATGAACTATTTCATTGTAAACTGCCATCCGTTCAGTTAATCTTCTCTTGAGGAGAACAAAGGGTCAGCTTGATTTTGTATAGGAAAAGTATTACCCAATCTCAAAGGTTTTAATGCTCAGAACTTTTATTTCTATAAAAACCAGGGTTTTCTCTTGTGATATGCAGAGCATACAAAATATACTGCGAAAAGGGTTTTCCATATGTGAAGATGTATCTGAAACAGTGAAATTTGAATCTCTTTTAGGGATCCCAGGATAAGATTTGCTCCTGGGTTTCCCTTCAATTTATAAGGTCTTTACATTGTTCTCAGTAGACCCCAGATTCATTTGAGGATCATTTCACCAATTTCGTTACCCTCTCTGTAGCCTCGACCTTTGAGATTAACGTTCTCTAAGGGGTTAGATGGTATCGGTCGGTGAATGAACGAAATGGGTGAAATGATGCTGAAATGAATCTGAGTTCCTCAGAGCTTCCCATTTGTCTTCTGAGAAGAAGGAAAATCTGCGGAAAGACACGTATCCGGGTAACTCATCTGAATAGAGCTTCTCCCACCACCATTGTTCCATATGGACGTTACAAATATTTAAAGGGAATATATAGAAATTTCACAGAAAAGGTATACAAATGTGATTGGAAGGAAGAATCGGACTGAAAAATGTGAACCACGGATGCTTTCTATAGCATTGTTTCAATAATTCAGCTAAACGACCTTAAATTCCTCACCTGACTCGCATTCTTACCGATAAAACCACAAGATCTCAAATTCACTTTCAATGACGTACACAAAGATGGCTTACATTGTAATTACTTTTAGTCCTGGCTTTATATTTTAACAAACCATCAGGTCAATCAATGGTAAGTTTCTTTCACACAAACCTTGCTTATGACCAGGGAGCGGTAGAGTTTTTCAATACTTTTGCCATTTTGAAGCCCTGTCGCTATTCAGTTATTTCTCGTAGAAACAGAAATCTGAAGGCCAACATACACGTATTAATTTGCTTCTTAACTTCTGACCATCAATTCAGTTACCTTTATCTTCCTTTTATATAAAATGAAATATTTAATCAGGCTATTTCTACAAATATTTAACTCGATTAAATTAAATAAATGAAAACATAAGTTTTTCTAAGAATAGTTGTGCAAAAACAAAGTTGTTGGGTAGAGAAAATAATGTAATTGTGACAGTTTTTCTCTATCAAGACACAATTTTACAGGATTTTAAAATTGGCAGCGTATCCAAAATGCAAAACATCCAAAAATTTGTTTTTATATGTACCTACACTGCAACAATGGAATGGAACTAGTGATGGAATAATACCAAAGTCATTAGGAATGGAAGTTGACCTTCTTTCAGGATATGGAAATTTGTTTGTCGAAATAGAACCTATTTCTTCAAATAATCGAGCATACAGTTACTTTGAATGCTTTGGGATGAACATTGATTATGCTTGTATATAACGAAACAAAGTACATAAAAAACATTTATGTTATGTATTACTGGAGTTGTTGTAATAGTTTTAATAGTTAGATTTCAGGAGAATCATTATGAAATACGCTTTCATTGCTTATGCCTCCGCGTGAGATATGTCTGGTGGCTGTCGCACGTAACGAATGAAAATACCTGCACTACAATGGGAATCGCTAATTAACACAAATGGAGAGCATATTGAGAGTGCTGATAGAGTGTACCTGATTTGTACGGCATATTAAAATAAAGTGTGGGTCCGGGATATAGCTGTCAGCTAATATTTCGCTTGGAACAATTTGGTGTTGGGAGGGACAGTTTGTGGGTACACACAAACATTCCAGTTGCTGGCTGTGGCTTTAAACAAACTGTCCTTTTTGGTGAATACCTTTACATCATCAAATTAATCTTGCTAGTGTTTCACCATCAACTATATCACAATGTTAAATCTTTATGGAAATAAATGTTGTTCTAACTGGATCATTTTACACATGCAACTTTCTTTTAAGGCAAATTGTATTGATAGTTTATAATAAGAAGTTTCGGAACAACCTGGATATAATATAATATGTATTTTATGTGTCGTTTATGGGCTCTAATATTTGGATACTATATTGCCCCTATTGAAGAAATATAATTGCTGCTCGCAAAGCTGGTACAACATGGAAAAATCTGATGTGTTGCTCCCACATAACATTCTCTACTCTTGTACTAACCATTCTTAAAAACTTATTCCTCTATTTTCTTCGTGTTAGTTGAGATAAACATTTTCAGAAATTCTTATTGTCTAACTTCTTGTAGGTACAAGACGAATATGGGAATACAGTAGGCCATGCTTTTATATTACGTTCTCTTTGCACGCTTAACATATAAAAAATGAATAGCGATATTCCATTTGACAGAAGTATAAGTTTTCCAAAACTCACACAAATTACAAGGAATATCTCCGAAATGGTTCACTCAACAAAAACTTTCTTCAGGCATAAATTCTGTTTTAGCGAGATCTACATTTTTTGTAGAGTAATAATTTGTCTACCTGTTTACAAGTTATTCAAAAGTCATCCAGAGTAAACAGAACTACATAGGCTATAGCAAGAAAATTCAAGATATACATTTCATTTTTCATAAAAGTATCTCAAACATACGGTATTTTAATCAAAATCGTTACAGCTATTTTTAAGAAAATCAAAATTTTCGAAAAATTTTCCATGTAAAGGGTAGTTTAGGGTAGAGAAATTTTCTTCAAAATATTTGTGCTGCATCCTTGAACGATATGAAACTTAAATAGCAACTTTGGTTTCTATCTGACTTTTCGTTTTTGAGTTGAGACACACACACACACACACACACACACACACACACACACACACACACACACACACACACACACACACACACAAATTTTTTTCTAAAAATGCTTTTTTTGGATTCAAGGGCCCTCAAAACATAAATTTCCGGTCAAATATCGACATCTAATTTTTGGATGGAATACAATACACTACTTTACTAAACTTAGTAGAGAGAGTAAAAATGATTGAGCGCAGGAATAATAAGGAAGCACAATATTTCTATGTGCCACGTCACAAAGTCGATATTTTCAAAATGCAGCCCGAGTTTATTGATATTCTGTTCCACATGTTATCGTATGTCGCACAAGAAATAGGTCCCTTTCTTTATCAACAACAAATACAAATGCAAGTGGTGACTCAAGACACAGACTATTTGTGTCCGACAGACAATAATATATGAAACAGACTGTAAATAAATCAGGCTGCACAATCATTTGTTCCGTAGCTGTACTAATCATCAATGTTTAAAAAAATAGTTACATTCTACCTTCTATTGCTGAGATTGCAAAACATTCCGAGTTTGGCTAACTTGAGGAAATCTGTGTTATGAACTACAACGCTTGGACATAATTGTATGACATTTTATTGAAAAAAACTATTGTTTTTATAGAAAAAAATATGCCCGCTGCTGCCACTTGCAGAATTTACTGCAAGCAGTAGATATTGTTGATACAGTAGAAGGAAGATTGGTGAGATCATTTCAGAAGAATCTCACAGGTGTCCATTAAAACCATAAAGGGTGGTTCAAAACGACACCGTGCTAAAATTTGGACGTTATTACTATATTGTAGTATGAAGGTTGATAGTGTTCAACGCCAATATAGGCACACAAACAAAATGCGTCATGGTTAGCGTGGATTAGGCAGTTACCCAGAAACATAGCCGCGTGCCTGGCCCGCACTATCGGATGTAACGTAGGTGAGTTGGAAGCATGGAGTCGTTTGCCTTACGGGTGTCTCCGTACACATATCGACTTGTTGCACTGCGGTTAGCTAACATTAAAGAATTCCTTGTGTTAAAAGAAAAACCCTAAAGAACGTTTGCCTTTAGTTATATGTTTATTATTTCAACATATTTCATCATTAACTATGACAAAGGAAACGACTGGGAAAATAACCTGAAATAGTTGCCATTAACACTAGATGCAATATAAAGTTAGTGATCTTGATAAAGAAAACAGAAATAAAAATACTATCAGAATAGTACCAAAGGATTGTAGATAAAGTTGAACAAAAGCATCGCTTTTGCGGGGAGACAAGTTTATTTCACTGTCTTAACTCTTAATATTTGTAAAATTAAGATAAGTTCTTGATAATATTTATAGTAAGTTGTTGAGGATTTGCTCTTAAGATAGCAGCAGAATGCTGTAAATTTAACAAGAATAATCTTTATATTAATAATTTCACGATTTATTAATGAAAATAAGTTATATTTTAGAGATACACGAGGAAACTCTCTGTATATTTACATTAACGACAAATTAAAGTAAATCTTCAAACCTTCGAACCCTGGTTCCTAAACAAAGACGATTGGTTAGGGCAAAATACGTTATGCTTCGCATTCAAGAGGAACTTCAGAACTCTCAGGTGTATAAACAGACCTTTGAATGGATAACTGACCTTTGCCGCTAGAACTGGTTTACTAATAACGAACAGGGAGAAATCCTTGTGTTTTCATTTAAATCCTCTGAGGTGTGAGCATGCGGGCATCAAGCACTACTGATTCGTGCTCTGCCTAATATGAATATTGTGTAATTTTCAATGTTACATAAAAACATAAATAAGAATTTTGAGACTGCGAAGAAGAGAGGAAGACCAAAATTTGATATATAGGGATGGTGCAAGACGATCTACCGATGATAAGACAAATGACAGAGCAAGATGGAAACGTAGTTGCATCACACCATATGGTCTGAACAAACTCATTTTATATATAAATAAAAATAATTTAAAACATTCAGCTCACTTGGCATTTAAAACAGTAGCACGCAAAGATTCTGCGACTGTGTGAAATGTCTGTGCCCTATTTTATTCCTTCGCTTGCTAGAAACTATAGACAGTTTCTTTTATTGACATTTACAATGATCGAGTTTTCAGCTCTGCTCAAGTAATGACAGCACTGTTTGTTTGCACCCATCCAATTATCCGGCGGATATAACTGGTTGTTTAAGATGTTGAACAAGAAGGGACAACGAGCGAATAAAAGTAATTAACAAAGGAACTTCATGTGCTGCTCTTTATAAATTTAGACTTAAAGCATCACTGGAAGAAAAGTAAAATTTAAAGCAAAACATTCTGAGCAAACTTAGGTTAACTATTGGAACGAAATAATTACCAAGGAGTAATTCAATAAATGAAGCATAAAGTATGCATTATTTGCGGTGACGTTAGCATTTTTAAAAACGTTTTTCTCGCATCTACCGTTTCTTTAAGAAGTACTATTGTAAAACCACACAGTCAAAACATGAACACTGGAGCCAACTTATTAGTTCTAGCGGCTTAATTACGTCTTTACATTTAGCAAGTGTTTCCTCATAACTGTCGTATATCTGACGACTATCACATAATGCTGTGATCACTGCACCAAACCTCATGAAGCTGTGTTGGGTAGGTTTAGCTTGTTGGTATTATCTTTCTTGTGGGTTAGAGAACTTGGCATAGTCGCATTCCCCTATGGCCTGCATGAATAGCTTACCAACAATGTACCTGAAATACGCAGTTGCCTTCCTGTGCAACTGGCGTTTGGAACTATAATTGTGGGTGTGTTTTGGTAAGAACAGCATAGTTACGCTGCTCAGATATTTTCAGTTGTGTACTCTCTGAGCTATTCATTTTTTCCATGTTCTTCAAACTTAGTATGAAATTTATAAGGAAAATTAACTATTCTACTTCATACTTGCTCAGGGACAAAGGGAAACCGCGAAAAAGAGAAAAGGAGGGGAAAATAATAAACACTCCGATACATCTAACATTGCAAGCCAACTACAAATACACCGAGTACGAGGCACGAGACGCTACCTTGCACATTTATCAATAGGTAAATATATAAAGTACAAGGAAGCACATGGCTACTTCAGTCGATTAAACCTGTTTATTTAAAAGCATTCCAGGACATGCCGTATGACTGGTTGTCTAGCCGCTGAGCCTAGAACTCACAGCTCAGTACTCTCAGAGGCATAGTACTCGTGTATCGTGTAACCAAGGTATTAAGCCTGAACAAGAGAATCATCCACGTCTTTAGTAAAAGGCGGAGAATGTAAGTTTGAATATTATATGTCAGAGACGACCAGAAAATAAAGTTTGAACAAACAAACAGTTTGAACAAAAGAATGACTTAGTGATAATTCGTACAAAACAATACACTAATTAATCAGATGGTAATTCATATTTTACAATTTAATGCCTCTATGTATGAAACACTCCCTTTAAAATGTCTTTTAAACTTTTCTGTCGATATCAAAGTTCCATGCGAGGTTCTCGAAAAATTGCTAAGGCACAACGAATTTCTGAACAATGTGCAAAATAAAATCAGTACCTGTGCGGAACAAACGGACGTTGATATGATGTTAGAAAAAAAATTAACGCTTTTTATTTTATTTCTAACCCGTGAGAGACTGCGACGCACGATATTTGTGATTATTTTATGATTGTCTGTTATATTTGTACTTTGGGTTTAACGCCTTTATGTAGGCAACTCTTCTTCACCACACATGTTCTCCATAACATCTATCCCTTAGAGCTGTAACTCGCTGCAAAGAAGCGACTCAAAACAAGGACGTGCTTTGAAATGAATACTCAATACGTATATTGGAAGATAATACAAACAAGTGCACTGTGAATAAAAGCAATTTGGATGTGTTCAAATGATTGGAAAAGCAAATCTTTAGTAAAATATAATTTTTAATTTTTCTACTACGCAGGGAAAGTAAGAGTGAGTGAGTGTGTAGGGTTTAACGGCCCGACGACAATGAGATCATTTGGCGGAAAGTAAGAGAAGTATTGTATTCCACCCATATATTAGGTACCTAGATTTCATGATAAAATATGTTTTGGACTCCCGAATCTCAAAAAAGCATTTTTGGAAAAAGCATGTGTGTGTCTGTGCCTGACGAGAATAATTCGAAAAGGAGAAGTCGGTTAAACACGAACCTTGATATTTAAATTACCTAAGCATCTTTCAAGAATGCGTCACGAAGATTTTCAGCAAAACACCCTCGTTCCAGATTTCGCTTTATACGGAACATTTTTCGACATTTTTTTATAAAAAGTGGTTGTAACTATGTTTATTAGAACACCATGTGATTAAAATATTTTGGAAATAAATTAAATGTATCTCAAGTTTTCTGGAATTTTCCTCAAGTCTTCTTCATTGTGGATGAGACTTTTGCATAATTGGTAAACCGTAAAAGATGCACAAAATATTGCATACAGAAGATGTAAATCCCGTTATAACCCACAACGTTCTCAAACACATTTTTCTGGATTGAACCACTTCAAAATATTCCTTGTAATTTTCTGAATGTTCCAAAACTTGTACTTTTCTCAAATGGGAAGTTATTAACATTTTCAATTCCTGGCAATGTAAAGAGAATGGAATTTCAAAAGAAATTTTGACAATGTTTATATCAGCTTTAGGTGCTAATTTTGAATATGATTTTAAAAAAATTATTGCTTTATCTACTTTGAGTCAATTAGGTTTAATAATAAGAATTTTATCTTTAGGATTTTCTGATTTAGTGACGAGCTATTGGAAAATTTGGGTAGGGTAGAATATGAACGAAAAATTCAATGCCATAGTCGGGATTTGAACCACGGATCTTCTGATCTCCGTCCGGCTTCTCTAAGCTGGTCTCCTCTAAGCTACCATGGCCCATTTGCCAACACGATATTAAATTATATTATTTAATTATTATATAATTATATTATTTAATGCCTTGTCGGCAAGTTGGCCATGGCAATTCAGTGGTTAGAGTGGCCGAAGACCAGAACATCCGTGGCTCAAATCCCGGCTATGGTATTGAATTTTTCAGTCACATTCTACTCTTTCGTATTTTAATAAAAATCCTTGGAGCCATTTTAAGAAAATTGAACATTTCGAAAAATTTTCCATGCAAAGTATAGCTTTGTACGAGGAATTTTGTTTAAAATCTTCCTGTCACATCGTTATATAATTCAGAAGTAAATTACCAAGTTCGACTTTTCGTTTTCAGTTATGCTGTTCCCAGATGCACACTAATATGAATCTTTTTCTGAAACTGGTTTTTGATACGCCTTAAGACGTGTATTTCCGGTGAAATTTCAAAACCAAATTTTTGGATAGAATACAATACTTCGTCTCACCCACAATATGTGAAATAAAAAGTAATAAATTTTCCTAAAATATTAGTTGTTCGTACTTTACTGCAAAACGGGCCTTACTTTAAAATACCTCTCATAAGTTCCTTGTCACCAATTAAACATATTTTTTTTCCTTGAGTAAATATTTTGTCCAACGCACAGAAAAATGGGTGTAGTTGCAAATGTGCTTGTATACATCAGAAGACGCTCAAGGTTAAACACAATGTTTTGATTACATGACTGAGTGCAATAGAGCGGCAGAGCAAAGAGTTCCAGAACATTCGCGAGACTTCCGGCTTCTGGCTGTTTGTGAAAAGGCGAATTTCCAGAAAACTCCATGCTGCGTCCTTATGGTTTATAAAAGGCCGAGGAATGGCAAGAGAGCGATCAGGTTTCAAACGTAGTTGCAGTTGTTTTGAAACGAAAACGTGAGTGTTGAACGAGACAGCTGTTAGCAGTTTTAGGGAGTGAGAACCGAAAGAAGTTTGCATCAAGGTCACGAGAAGACTGAAAAGCTGTGAACTGCAAGTTCACTAAGAACTGTAGACTGTGTTAGAGAACTGTGTTTTGTGCTTCAGTTTTACAAGAAAAATCAAGTGACAAAAAAGTAACCGGACTTTGTCACAATATTTTGGAACAAAATGTAAAACATGCGTACACAGTGACAATTTTAGTGTTTAAACATACCGACTTTTAATATGGTTCAATTTGGAGAAACTCTTCGTAAATCTATGTAGAGCTATACTCACTCTTATACACAGTTCTTGAAAATGCTTATTTCCCTATCTGCTTCATTTTAATCGACACAAGCATTTTCAAAAAGTATTTTATTGGTAATTTTCTTGTAGGTGCAAGATGAATATGGGAATACAGTAGGCTTTAAACCATAGTGAAATGTATTAAGAGCTAGATGCAATGCGATGCCTTTGAAATTTCGTACTCTTTGCAAGGCCGAGATAAAAAAAGGAGTAGCATATTCCTATTTGAAAAAAGTACAAGTATTGTCAAATTCAAACACACAAGAAAGAATACCTTGGAAATAATTCACTCAAACGAAAAACGAACATTTCACATAAATTGTGCTTTAACCAGATCGACATTTTTATTTGGTACACCTGTGTATTACTGTTTATCTTTTATGCAAAAATCATCCAGAATGAAGAGGTCTTCTGAGGATATTCCCAAAAATTCAAGGTATGAGTTAGAAGCTTTAAATGGGAAATTCTACAATACAAGATCCAAAAGCAGACCAAAACACCAATGGGAAGATGCCTTAAGCATGTTGGGAGTTCCAATGTGGAGACGGAAGGCAGAGGATAGAGACAAATGGAGGCAAAAACAGAGATGCTGAGGCCCAAAAAGGGGCTGTGAGAGTCATGTAGTAGTAATGAGTCAGAAACGGCCGTGCAATTGCCTTTTTGTGTCCGTCACCGGATACTTACTGTCTTTCCCTCCAATATAAGGAGTGGAGTGGGTTATAGCGGCTCATTAGGTAAGGTTCTCCAAAGACAGAATGTTGGACATCCCTAGCTATCAACTAACTTGTACCTAGTGGGCCTCTAATCGGATTTCGGAATTGGAAATCTAGGTTTGTCAGCTCCTGTGCTGAACACAAATCATTGATCAAACAATACACTAGCAAAATTTGAAAACGGTGTCTTCTTGATAAATACTACCCTCACTGTGTCCATATGTTCAATAAGAAATGTAGCTTCTTAAAAATTAACAAAATCTGTCAATATATCCTTAGAATACTTTTTCAGGTATTTATTCAGCCAATATACTGTCTCGAGTTATCGGTAATATTTCCTCACACAGATACGAGTACAGCAACGATATTTCAATATTTCTAGGAATACAAAATCAGCTACCCCTATATGCAGATTTATTACCATTTAATGGAAGTCAAGCTAGCAAAAACTATTACCAGGGATGCGATACACCAAAAAACAAGCACACATCAGGTTAATGCTCTCATGGAATATTCTGGAGTTGACAGAGGATGCCGTAAATTGCATGGCATGTCGGAAGGGATACTAGAATAATTTGCCGTGTATACGGTAATGTTCAGTTATTGCTCCTCCGGGACATGGTTCACCAGTGCTATCTAGCTTCAGTCAACTACATTAATGCTGCCTTTTCCTATTTCTCGTTACCTTTTTTCCAGCTCATCTCTGCTACCTAACTTTTTCACCCCGGCGTTTTATCAGCAACGTTGCCTCCGTAATAACTTGTTTAAGTCTGATGGAGCGTACAGAGGGAAAATCCCCAATCGATGCACTCTGGAATCTATAGGTTTGCTCTTGCCTCGTATCAAGTAAGAAGTTGCAGACAAACAGAGCTGGTGAAAAATTTCGTGCTACCTTTACAACCACCACACAAACGAGGAGAGAATAAGGTTGCTGCAAATGGGAAATATGGGTAATAAAGATATTACTAATATTGTACATCCATAATCAAAGAAAAGGATCTGACTTTCTCTGATCTTGTACAAATTAATCTTACAAGCTCTTTTTCCTCCATTTTCATTTGTAGAAATTATATTATTGCTAATTTTCTCGCAGGTGCAAGAGGAATACAGCAGGCTTTGAGCGATAGTCAAATGGTTTAAATCCTTTAAAAACATTTGACGAAGGTTTTGAAATTCCGTTACTGTCACCTTATGTGATTGCCGAAAGCACATAGTTTAGCATTTGTGAAAAGTAAAAAGGCATTACAATGTGACGCCATTTCAAATTGACTTCAAACTTTAGTCCATATATGTATGTAGGAGTGGATGTTTCAGCCGCTAAGTCTAAAGAAATGTTGACCACTGTGCAACTCACCAATGGTTAAGACAGCTATTTAGTAAGTTTTTATTTACCAAAAAATAAGTAACTATTGCTAGTGATGGACATAACATACAGAATTGTTGAATAATGCACAATTCGAAATGTACGCATCAGGTCTTTATGGAAAATTTACATCAAGCTTCCAGGGTTTAGATTGCCTGGAACTGGAGTTGCGTATTTTTGCTGCGTGTTTTGATTCCAAACTGATTATTAATGGCGTCCCCCTTCATTAAAATATGAATTGATTGACCTGAGATTTGATGAGAGATGCGAGCGAAATATGATTTAAGGTCGAGTGTTGTGTAGTTTTATGAAGTATACTGTGACAGGGAAACTCCATCAGCAGGACAGTTTCCTACCGGGAAGATGTCTCTGAAGCCCTGGGCTCGATGCTGCGCTGCTCCTCGCTTACTCTGAGCCGGCTACCTGGGGTTTACTGGAAATTAAGCGACCTGGGAACTCGTTCCCCGGTAAAGGAGTCGCCGACCCTAGGCGTGTGGCAGTGGAGTTCAGAAATATATCCTTCATTGTAGTTTTAAAAACTTCCACCCCTGTTTATTGCGGCACTTGCACAAGTATAGACATCGTTCACATACGCAAACACCTTTTCGCGTTTAAATATTGTCCGTGAATATGTATTTGCAGCTCGTACCTCACGCGAAAACGAAATTGAATAGCTAAAACCTTTATCGGTTTCTTTTCCGTGACGTAACTACGCGTAACTAGAAACTTTGTCCGTTGGCTACTTAGCTTTGTGCGTATTTGCATGGCGATTTCGACGTGCACACTCGTCTAAAATTTTCGAGAAACCCACCTATTTCACCTTTACACCTCTATATAAAAGATTATGCCTTCCCGACCTGATCAATTTCTATTGGTCGGCTGGCGCACGCCGCGAAAGAAATTTTAAATTTGGTGCGAACATTTTCGTCCTTGTTATGTGAGCCAATTTCACACAATTTTGGGCGTGAAATTGGGACTTCCCCGAAATATATCGCGGAGATTCTCTGCCTCGCTCTTTCTCGTCATGCTGATTATTTCACAAAGACTGAAGGAAGAAATCACCTCGGCCTTTCAACAATTGGCTCGTGGGTACATGGCGCCATAAAACCCGGTTATTAGATTCTGGAAAATACACTTTTTATCTTGCAAAACTCTTCCTTTTGGGCAATTTTACAACGTTAATATAATTTATACTCTAACGATGTAAATTCTAGATCTATGCCCCAACTAAATACCTGCCTAAAATCATCTAATTATTGTAACACTATTTGTTTACATACATCACAAGTATATATATTTGCATTAGAAGTTAGTCTTGTTTTCGGCTAATGAATGGAAATTTCTGCCTCAATGTGCATAAGCTGTGTACGAAAGTTTTGTGTTTATTTGGTACCACTTACAGATGTGATCAGTTATTTCGTATTTTGAAACTAAACAAATATCCAACAAAAAATCAGTTTGGAAATAAGTATTTAACAGTAGTGCTTCACGTAGATTGTGATAATACAATTTCTCCAAACTTTCAGAAACTAAATAATATGAATTAATGTGCAACATATATGTTTTCTTTTGATTAAGGAAGTCCTTCATTACTTTGTGTTCGTATTTAGTTTGGTAGAAAAACTTTTTATTTTAAAACATACGGTATCACAATTATAATAATAATTATTATAATAAACTGCTTCCGTGCACGGTTGACACCCGCTATTCTCACAGTTCTCGGTGCATGCACGGAGTGAAAAGTCTATCCCATCCTGCCTTAGAGGAGCCAGAGTGCGGCTCGGGACCCCGGGAGTGCTATTTCCCATATTAATGTAGTAGCTTCTGAAGGGAAGCGGGCGTAATGGAATGACGGCATACTAAAACCAACTTAAAAAGTTCCATAAAGAGCTATCAATTAACTTGTACCTAGTGGGCCTCTAATCGAATTTCGGAATTGGAAATCTAGGTTTGTCAACTCCTGTGCTGAACACAAAACGTCATTAACCGCACCGTCAATCAAACAATACACTAGCAAAACAGAAGACTACCATTTTTACTTTCTGTACTACGTATAATAAGTGGGGGAAGGAAGTATTGTATTCGACCCAAAATATCGATGTCCAGATTTCACCGAGGACCCCAGAATCCAAAGATGGCATTTTTTAGAAAAAGATCCATGTATGTGTGTGAGTGTGTGTGTGTGTGTGTGTGTGTGTGTGTGTGTGTGTGTGTGTGTTTGTGTGTGTGTGTGTGTTTGTGAACAGCATAACTCAAAAAAATTGGCACTTTAGTATTCTTTCAATGATTTTGATTAAAATGAAATATGTTTAAGATGTATTATGGCAAATGAAATGAATACTGTGAATTATAGTCTATTTAGTCCTATTTACTCTTGATTACCTTTGCGTAACTGGTAAACCGTAAGAGATGGACCAGATATTGTATAAAAAATAGAGATCTCATTAAAACACAGAACTTGCGACTAAGAGCATTTTATGTGGAGTGAACCATTTCCTTGTTATTTGTGTGAGTTTTGCAATACTTATAACTTTTCTCAAATGGGAGGTCGTTATTTACTTTTTTGTCTCTTGGCCGTGCAAACAGGATGGTATTTTAAAGCTTTCATATACCTACCAGCATTAAAAGGTCTGAATATCACTCAAAGCTTCCCGTATTCCCGTATTCCCCTTGCTCCTACACGCAAATATGCAATAAGATAACTTCTGCAAATGTTTATCTCGACTAACATGAAGAAGATAGAGGAATAATAGTTTGTAAGAACAGTTACTACAAGAGTAGAGAAAATCATGTGAGTGCAACACATCAGATTTTGTTACTTAATTTGTAACATTTGAAAAGTGAATTAGTGTTCAAAGACTAGATTAGCGCTCTTCGTGTTGTATAAGTCATGACTAGGACACAAACCATTTGCGTTCTCTGCCTGCTATATGACACATGTCATTTCTTTTGCAATTACACAATCCATATTCTACTTTAAACGCATTGCCAGCAATCTTCTGTTGATATTTTATTTAGCAGTTTCTGGAGCACGCCTAGAAGCATGTCTTACAATAAAAGCTTACGAAATTATGATTCCATTTGGTCTTTCATTTTCTACAATTACTAAGAATGCTGCTCCTTTTAAGGCATTTGTCCTTATTCTTTAAGAGGTGCTGCTCTTTATGCTTTTATTAAAAACGAGTTCCTCGTTTGTAGCGGCTTCCTTTACCAGAGAATCTGCCGCTTCTTCTGCTTCTATTCCCGCATGTCCCATTATCTTTAAAACTCCAAACGGAGTCATTAGGAATATATTTACATTTCACTCTCTTATTCAGGAAAATGGCAACAGCCAGGCAGTTCTTTAAAAGGCGCTGTATAATACACAATTCATATTTTTTGTTTTTGGTACATGAAAGAAATTGGGTAAAAAATATTCATCTTATGGTTGTAAGCTAAACTGATTGCTAAACACAGCTTTTGAAACTTTTACAGATTATGTAGAGTGGATTATAATTATGAATGTTATATACGAAGGTACTTGATCGTACAAATGGCCTATATTATTTATTAATATATTACAACCACTATTCAGAACTTCAAGGTAGGCATTGTTTAAATACACTCAAAATCGGATTTTCATATTGCTAAAGTTTTGATAACTCATTTCGTGCATACATATTACATAATATAGGAAAACAGATCTTTTAATTTGTTACACGGGACTTACAAGCTTAGGTGTAATGCCTTTCATGAAATAGTAGAAATTTGTTATTCGCGTATTCTGCAGAAACTGTTAAGCAAGAAAGCAACTGTTTCACATATTCCTACAGATTAGATTACACAATGCGGTTGGTAATTTCTCATTAAAAAATCTGATTTGTTGCACTCACATGACTTTCTCTACTCTTGTACTAACCATTCTTACAAACCCTTTATTCTAACTTCTTCGTGTTAGTTGAGATAAACATTTGCAGAAGTTATCTTATTGCTCATTTTCTTGCACTGCAACGGGAATATGGAAATACAGTAGGCTTTGAGCGATAGTCAATTTTAAAGCTTTAAAACCCCATTCTCTTTGCATGGTTAACATATAGAAAAATAGCGATGTTCCATTTCACAGAGGTATAACTTCTCCAAAACTTACAAAAATAACCAGGAATATCTCCGAAGTGGTTCGCTCTACAAAACAAAAAACAAAAAAAAAAAAAAAACAAAAAAAAACAAAAAAAAAAAAAAAAAAAATTATTCGGACATAAATTGTGTGTTTTAGCAAGATCTACATTTTTTGTATACGAGTAGTAACATTTGGTCTATCTCTTACGGTTTACGAGTTATAGAAAAGTCAGAAAGGTCATCCAGAGTAAATAGGGCTTCATGGACTATAGACAGAAAATTCAAGATATACATTTCATTTGTCATAAAAATATCTCAAACATATGACATTTAAATTAAAATCGTTAGCGTCATTTTTAAGAAAATCAAAATTTTCGAAAAATTTTCCATTAAAGGTTAGTTTAGGGTGGAGCAATTTTCTTCAAAATCTTCGTATCGCATCCTTGAAAGACATTAAACTTAAATACCAATTTGGTTTTAAAACGACTTTTTGTTTTTGAGTTATGCTGCCCCAGACTGACACACACACACACATTTTTTTCTAAAACACTTATTTTTGGATTCGGGGGCCCTCAAAACATATATTTCCGGTGAAATCTCGACATAGAATTCTTGGATGGAATACAATACTTCCTCAACTTACCAGTAGAGAAAGTACAAATGTGTAACGTTTATACATCGTTATGTGACGTGAAATGGCCTACTAATCTAACCCAGAGAAGGCAGAAATCAGTCATAGCACTTAAGTATATTAAATTAATTTAATCTACAAGTATATAGAACACTACCTGATCTTGTCGAAGACTCATCCACACAGGGTTTACCAACCGATCATTTAAAGCATTTATTTATGAATTAAAAAAGCCTGAATTACAAAAGTAATTGCCAAAGGGCGTTGTTAAGCGCTATGAATCAGAAAAGTAATTGGTATAAACTGAAATACTGATTTACTGCAGCTGTAATAATTTTGTGCTAACTTATTATTAATGGACTGGGCGTCAGTACATATATTTCAGGCGTAATCTCGACACCGAAATTAACAAAACATGAATGATATTTTACTACAAAGGAATCCATGCTTTGTAGTCATAAAATTAATTTCCTTTCTTCCCACGTACCTATAGATATATTTAAGGGCTTTTGAAATCTTTGTTACGTGTTCTTGTAAGGTGAAGGAAAGCGTTTGTAAGGACTATCGTGTTTTTCCTGCTCTTTCAATATATCTTACTCTTGGGGAAGTGAACTTGCAGTGCCCGGTTTCTAGACTCCACTTTAAAAATAAAGCCATTATCTTCTCTTTTGTGTTTTGTTCCCGCGCACTTTGTGTACTGGAAGCGCTCTTTTCCGTTTAATAAGGCATCTCTTTCTTTCTTCTACAACACTATTGTTCCTTTTCATTCTCCTGCACGTAGGGGGCCAAGACTTGAGATATATTTAAGAAAGCAGTGGATTTAACACAACTATATTAAAAGTTAAAATCTGGTTGTACCTACACACATTATTGAAAGAAAACATCAATTGTTTGTTAATTATTATTTATTTATGCTAACAAGTTCACTGCTGGTGTTTATAGTACTTACAATTCTAAGTCGCCCTTAGAGTATTTATCTCTGATGTGAGATTCCCTTGTGGTCTAACCGGGAAAAGTACGAATCGGCTGGGTAATTTAGTGTCCTACTGGCAGGTTGGCCATGGTAGCTTAGTGGTTAAAGCAGCCGCTCGACAAGCGGAAGATCCGTGGTTCAGATCGCGGCTGTAGCATTGAATTTTTCAGTCCTGATTCCACCCCTTAATCAATTCTTTGTGTTTTTATGGTTTGTTAACCAAGGTTTGAGGTTACTTTTAAAGTTAAGAAGAGACTTTTATTCCAAAATGTTTAGTTCTTTGAAACGGAGAATAAATGTTAAATAAAATACTGTGACGTTGACACGGAGTAACTAATCACCGAGCTTCCGTGCGAGAAGAATCCCCTTTATTTGTTATTCCGTGGCTAGGAGGCTGAGTAACTTTGAGCAACTTTGAACGTCGTTTTAAGTTTGTGCAGTAAAAAGAGTTTTTATTTGCGTGAGTTTATGTGAGTGAGGCCATACCTGGTGTTTCAGTGAAAATAAGGAATAGTTGAAAGAATAATCAAAGAGTGATTTTGCCGTAATATTAAAAAGTAATGTAAGAGATACTTTTGAGTATGCCACCCTCGTTGGTCTAGGAGTAACATGCTACCCTCTTTTTCCGAGGTCGGTGGTTCAGACCCGAAGGAGAGCAATTCATTTTTTTTCGGGTCTTAGGGAGGTTTCCTTCGGAAGGAAAAGAATCTGCGTAGATCTATGGCACGCAAAAGAACCAAGCCTGACAAAGAAGTCCATTAGCAAAACTGCAGCGGTTCTTCACGCCCAATATAGATTGGGAGACAGAGAACCGAAGCAGTTGAGTGTGCATAAATATAAACTAATTTCAGTTTCATGTGAATATGCGAAGGGTAGAGAAAGTTGTGTTTGTTTACAATCTTTTTTTTTTTTTCTCTCTCTTTGATTACAAGTATTATCTGTAGTTTCCATTTTATTTCACTTCAGAATTGCAACGATGTTTTAGTCTTCTGGTTTTATATTATTCATCGGATGTAAAACTAATCTGAGAAGAATTCTTATGTTTTTATTTGCTTCAAGCAACAAATATACCAATTTTAGGAACTTCTCTACAGAATCTCCTTTATGTTAAGCAACTATATGATAAATAGCACCATAGTAAATATGAAGCAATTGCGCCAAATTAATAAGCCAATGTCAGTTTAGTTCACTAGTAAAATTTATGATTTTATTACATTTGTAACGTCTGTTTTAGCACTATATTATTTTTTATTCCCCCTCTAAAGGACATTAAAGTGAGTAAGTGCTAACTGCAATTAAGTTAAACCCTTTAATCTTTTGAAAAAATGTGATTTTTAATTGTTTTGTAATTGCTATATCTTTTTCCTCATAAATCAGTTCTGTATGTGTTCTGCGTTCAACATGAGCCATTTTTGCTGCACACTTAAGCACTTACTGCTTAAGTAAGTAGTTGATAACTCGGTAGAAAAGGCTTTAGTGGAATAAAAGTATAAGATATTTTATTCATTTACTGATGGGGTTTTGTAATGTAATTTTAGGCCAATGTTGACATCAGAAAAAGTGACCAACGATATTGTAAGAATTTGGAAAGAACAATCGGTAGCCAAGGATAAAAGGTTTCTCTGTAATCAACATTGTGTCATATTACACAGAATAAACTATTTTCAAGCGTTAAGATCTCGACTTTCTCGTACTGCATATTACTCAAGCATATACCAAAATGTAACACTTTGCTTTAATAAAGACAGGGAAAATAAACAGAAAATCTGATTTTATACGTTTAAATTACCTTCTTTATCAACGATAAACTAGCTGACATATTTTATAAGTAATTATAGTCTTAAAATTACAGTAGCAATAAAAAAAATCTATTCTTATAACTGATTAACGTTACACAACATACATATTTGTGTAGCAATAATCTGAATTTAAACAAGATGTGCTTAACAACATGCGAAAATAAGTGTTCAAATGCTTATGATCTTGCCATGAAAAGGAAAGATCCCTATATGTCAACTTTAAAATTCTTTACTCCCATAACAACGCGACAAATAACTAAATAGCATGCTAGCTTCCAAATCCAGAGGTTTCGGGGTCGAAATACCGACTAGAGGGTGAGAATTCTTGCTCTACTTCGTAGAGTCCGGAAGTATGAATATGGGAATGGGCATGTGAGCGAATTTAATATAAACCGAAAACCCAAAGTAAAATATCCAAAAATGAGCTATAGGTAAAGAGTGCACATCATATCCAATAGGGATCATTTCAAAGGCGAAAGTTGCAGGTATGATCTTAGATGTTAAAAGTCTCCATATACATAAATGGAACCAAAAAGGTGAATAAGGATAGCACTTTGCAGAAGGAAAAAACAGTAATAACGGATATTAATAATGTCATAAGAACTATTTTGAATGAACTGCGTCTTGTAAAGAAATACATACACCATTCTGTGTGGTAAGTTTTTGTCTATCTTTTAGTTGACACATTATACAAAATTCTATGAACTTCCTTTAGAATGAAGAAGATTTCGCGGCCAATCCCATAAAATTCTATATTTAGACTAAGTTGACATACACATCTTACAATTATGGTAGTTCAATCAAAATTGTTAAGATCCATTTTTGAGGAAATCAAAATACTAAAAGGTTCATGTAAAAGGTACTTTGAAGTGTGAGAATTTTCTTGACTATTTCACTCATACCGTATTATCATCTTTTGGTCGTGGTATTATTGGTTTGGTTATATCACCTGCTCCTTGCGGTTCCTCCAACCTAAACATTTTCTTCAGTTTCTGAACATCTAAGTACCCATACGCAGTAAAAACAATAGCGGGTAATTGAAAAATTGCAGACAAAAGCTCTAGAAAATATTCTACTGAGGATATTGATATTTCAACTGAAGAGGAAAAGTAAAAAATATGCAAAAGAGCGGGTCATGTGTATGGAATCAGTTTCAGATATTTTGCAACGAAGGAGGTTACGAACTTAGAGGAAACACCAACTGAAAAGATTGCTAATATTCTGAGAGATTGGGCTATAAATATGTCTTTTTTTTTAACGACGCTGTCAATTGCCAGGATCATGTCAGCGTCACCGGTGTGCAGGAATTTCGTCCCGCGGGAGTTCTTTTGCATGCCAGTAAATCTACTGAAATGGACCTGTTGTTTACCAGCACATTTAAAAACCATCTATCTGTACCGGATTTGAACCCGCGACCTTGGGATTAGAAGGCCAGCCTCTAACCATCTGAGCCCGACCTTAATATGTGTTTGTTGTTATTATCATAGCCTACTGGATTAGTTGTACTGGAATCTGTGAAATACAAATCTTCATTACAATGTAAGAATGTTATTGTGAGTTGGAAGTTGTTTTCTTTTAAATCACTATTAATATTATATACTATTAAATAAATGAATTATTAATTATTTCACGGAATTCTCTCAATAAATACCATTCGAAGATTTCACATTTGGGATAACTTTCCTAGCGCTTCACGCACGCAAAATTATCATCACATGAAACACTTCATGTATAATTTGTATGTACAGAAAACCTTCCTATCATATCTTTGAAATACGAGTAATACACTTAAATACCAAGTTTGATATTTATTAGACTTTTCTTTTCTGAGCTAGCTGCTACTCTCTCGCTGTTTCTCTCTCTCTCTCTCTCTCTCTCTCTCTCTCTCTCTCTCTCTCTCTCTCGCTCCGTCTCACACACACACACAGAAGTAAAACGCTTTTTCATTCAGGGGTCCTTACAACATGTATTTCCAGTGAAATTTATATTTAGAATCTTTGGGTGAATGCAATACTTCCTCTATCTACCTGTTAGGGAAAGTTAAAGGATGAATAGAATATCTAAAATATAATTCTTTGACAGCTGCAGTTATAGTTTCATTTTACTTTTGTCATGTATTTCTAGGTTAGGTTGCGTGAAACAAAATGCTGACGATTCCCTCTTGTTCCTCCCAACAAGCAGCACATTACGGTCAGTATCCCAGCTTGTGGTAATGGGACCTACAATTCCCTGCTGCACGCTCTTTTCTGGCATGACCTTTGCCTTTCTTTATCTGCAACTAATTTTATACTTTCGAAATAATCTTACAATTTAAATAGTAATACAACTCTACACTAGAAGTTATCTACAGAATTCTAGGGGGTCTGCTTTTGCGGAATGATTTATTGAGCTTTGTTTTTAACTGCCCTTTCTTTTGTTTTCTGCCTTCCGCTTTTGCGTGCTCAAGTTGCTTCACTCTGTTTCTCCGCTAATTGATATCCTTGAGAAAGTAACTGATTGGAGGTTTGTTACTACACGCTAGCCAGGACCTTCTTGATCTATCCCCTTCCTCGCCCGATAAATTCTCCCCTGTTAAGTGATCCAGCTGCTGTGATAGCTTTCAACCATTCACCAGGAGAGAAGTTGCAACTTATGAGGCAAAGGGCGAATTTCTCTGACCTAGGTCACACGATAGCAGACTAAAGAAACGATGCACATGATCACTAAGGGTTAAGTCTGATGCAAGGTAATCTGAACAGACAGAAATTATTCCTTAGTGACAACTTAAAACACCACTGCTCTCAAAGTTCAATTACCTTTTCTGAAGTTTTTATGAATTATTCTATAAATTATGACAATTATTTTAAGTGGTTATTTGCATTGATAGCTTGTGTTATTGACCATAAATATTATTTCATACAGAAAAATATTGAAATATATAATGCATGTAACACATGGTTGAACTTTCTGAACCAAAATAATAATTTTATAATATACATTAGTGATATTAAGAAGGTAAATTTGCAAATTTCCAACAGCTTTACTTTTTCGACTATGCAAATGTTTATTTTTAATTTCTAGTAATATAACTAAACAACTGAGGTTCAGAAGATAGCTATTACACTAATAACAAACATGCAAAGGTGTGATTCCGTATTACGAATAGTTTTAGAGAAAAAGATACACGAATTCACGTATTTTAAGAGTACATTTAATTATTTTTCTGCTGGATACATATTGTTATAGACTCAATCACATAAGCTGTCAATTCAAAGAACCATTTGTAATAATTATCATAATTTATAGGATAATTCACAAATATTTCAGGAGAAACCATTGAGAATTTTAACATACTAAAAGTAAATATGTCCGCACAACCTTGTCCCCTTAACAATCACACGAATTTTTCAACCATCAGTTGTTTTCATATTCACTGAGCAAATTATTCAATAGAAGCTTACGTATAGTAAGTAGAGGAATTGTTGCACCGACATTAAGATACCACCGAAAATTCACGTTTTGAAGTCCGCTGAATCAAAAATTTTGAAAAAGGTCTCAGGTGTGCATATGTCCGTGACCGCATATCTCAAACGAAAAGTTGGTTAAATACCAAAGTTACTATTTGAGTTTAGCACCTTCCAAAAATGGGACACAATTATTTTCAAGAAAATTTCATTCCTAAGTACCCTTAGTGTGAAAACGCTTGCATTAGTTTGTACCTATGCGCTTAAAAATAGTTGACGAGATTATACTAATATATGCTCCCATTAAGATGTTCATTAGTTTAGTTGGTAGAGTACGTGCCTGTTTTGCAAGCGTCCCGGGTTACACTCCCGGCTGGAGATAAGAAGTTTTCTCCAGCTCAGAAAGTTCCTTATCTACCCTAGTTTGGAAGTATGAATGAGAGTGTCAATTTGTGTGAGATATATGTACTAAAAACTACAAAAACCTACTGTTAAACGACTACCACCATTGCCAATGCGCAATACGTGTGTTCCACGGAAGAGGCCGCCGGTATGATCTTAGTAGTTAAATCTGGAATATAACTGGGGAAAAAAGATATTTACATGACAAATGAAGTGTATATCTTAGATTTTCTGGAGATGGTCTGTGAAACTCTTCATTCTGAAGGAGTGCGGTATATTATTATAATAATACTTATAAGGGATAGACTAAATCTTACTACACACAAAATATAGATTTCTTGAAGCACACTATGTCAAACATATAGAATTTCAAGTCAAAATATAGCAACATGCTCTTTAAAAATACGATTAACACTTCACCTACTGTATCTTACTACAACATATGCACACTTTCTCTACCACCTGTCTATAGAAAGCAACAGCATTATTGCATTCCACTCAAAATTTCAATATCAAGATATCACCAATAATACACCATTCGGGACTCTCCGAATAGCAAAAGCATTCAGTAAAGTTCCTATGCGCGATCTTAGTGTATGTGTGTGGGGGCAGAACTTGGAATTTAAGTTCAGCTTCGTTCTGGGATGCGACACGTGGATTGGTGCTACTATTACACAAACTGTACCTCTAAAGTATGACTATGTTCAAGTTACTGGCTTCGTTTTTGCAAGAATATACGAGTTTGCTTTCTCCATTGTTTGGTTTGAAAAGCTTTTTCTGTGAATGATATTTTCTGGTATACATCACCATTCTCTCGGAAACTATCGAATACAGCTCTAATCCATTTTAGAATTTTAAAAATAATCTAAGATCAATGGTTGATCTACTTTGGTGTAAATGATACTCTTTTCCTTTTTTAAAAAATATCTGGAGTTACATTAACATAATTTTTTCTACTCTATTGTTTATTGTAGGTACCTATGCAAAGTATCCTGAGGACCATCTACTTTATTTTAACCAAACCGAACCAATTTATAAATAGTTCACTATAGATACAAAAGTAAACGAGTCAAATATTTAAGAACCGGACGCTATATGTTGGCCTTAAAGTTCCACACCCTGTCCAGGCAGTCACGAGAAATAGCTGAAAATCGATTGAAATTTAAAGGAATGGAAGTACTAAACATTTGAAACTTTAACAGTGGTTATCTCGGAAATGGCTTATGCCAAGAAATGTTACTTTAAATAAATTTTCTTAATCTACGTTTGCTATACCCGATTACATAAAATTGCTGCTAAATGCGAAGGCTTATTTCCAGTAAATTTAAGATACGCATTTTATTCGTCATGTAAATATACTTATTATATGAGAGGTAGAACCGGAACTTAAAAATTCAATGCCACAACTGGGATTTGAACCACAGACCTTCCGCTGGTTCAAATCCCAGTTGTGGCATTGAATTTTTAAGTTCCAGTTCTACCTCTCAAACTTTGCCCATACACGGCTTGTGTGTTTAAAAACACCAACAGTAAGTTTGTTGGCATAAATAAATAATAAATACTTATTATATATTATTTTAACAAAAATCGTTAAGTCTTTTGTGAAGAAAACACAAATTTTGAAAAGTGTTCCACATAAAGGCTAGTTTGGTGTGGGAGAATTTTCTAGAAGACCTTGGTGTCGTAAAAAATATGGAACCGGAATACCAGATCAGATACTTATACGACTTTTCTTTAAAATATGCCTTTTTGTCAAATATAGGGGCATACAACTTTTTTGCAGTGAAATTTTGATATCAATCTGTTGTGTGGAGTGCAATAATTTATCTTTCTATTGTTATGTGGTAGAGAAAATATAATTGATACATGTTAATGATAAGATGGTAAAATTAGGAGCTCAATTCTATGAATACCAGATTAGTGAATTAAATGAAGTGCATCTACATTCTGTAACATATCAGCCTCATATCTTAAAACATTGATTTAGTAGATCTAACATAGTTGGAACATGACTTTCAATCTACATGATTGATTTTTAGTAAACTAAAAGTGGTTTAATAATTTTTTTCATGGAAGAGTTTAATGTTGTAGAACATTTAATATTTCATTATATTATCAAAATGTTTAAACGATGTTTACACTAATTCATCACAAGGAAAATTTCACAAGAATTTGAATGTCATTTTCTTGGAAAATGAAAGTTAATTTTCCGCTAAGATAATGTTGAGTAAATCTGTGACAACAGTTTGTTATTTAAAACTAATATAAATTAGTAATTTCAGCCCTTAATCAAGGATACACTACGCACTAAGAGATAACTGATGCTGATGTGCTATTCAATAGCGGAAATGGGTCATTTTCATTATGTCCTCTATTCTACAAAGATCTATTCAACCGGAGGGGAAAGCTATCAGGATCTCATCTCGGTAAAATAGCATCCCTAGGGGATTTTCTTTTAGTATCTAATGCCGTTTGTGAACTTTATATTTTGACCAACCATTTATTGTTCCTCCTTGGGTTCGTCCAACAACAATCGTGATTTTCTGATCACGAAATAAGATTGCCTTTCCTTAAGGAGTAGAGAAGGAAAGAAAACTAACTTCTACCATGTTACGCACATTATAGGTCTCTACAATGCTTGTCCTCTCCTTTGATTGACCTCTCCTAAAACAGCGGGAAACTTTCTTTTGTTTTTAAATAGAAAACAAAAGAAATCTGATGTGTAGCACTCACATAGCTTTCTCTATTCTTGCACTAACCATTCTTACAGACTTTTATTTCTGTATCTTCTTCCTGTTAGTTGAGACAAACATTTGCAGAAATTAACTTATTGTTTATCTTCTCGTAGGTATAAGGAGAATATGGGAATACCGTGAACTTTCAGCGATAGTTAAATCTTTTAAAGCTTTCAAATTCCGTTCTCTTTGTTAAGGTTAGCATACAAAAATGAATAACGATGTTCTATTTGACAGAAGTATGTGCTACAAAATTCACACAAATAACAAGGAATGTTATAGGGACATAAATTGTATGTTTTAGAAAGTTATACATTTTTTCTAGTAAGATTTGGCCTATCTCTTACGGTTTATCAGTTATGCAAAAGTCATCCAGAGTAAACAGAACTACATAGGTTATAGCGAGGAAATTCCAGATATTTCATTTGTCATAAAAATATCTTAACCATATAGCATTTTAATAAAAATCGTTAGAGATATTGTCGAAAAAATTAAAATTTTCGAAGAATGTTGCATGTAACTTTCTTCTAAAGCTTCGTGTCACATCCTTAAAAGATATTAAACTAAAATACCAACTTGGATTTTTAACTTACTTTCGTTTTTAGCTTATGCTGTCCACAGACGCACTGACGCACACGCACACACACGATCTTTTCCTATATTTCCGGCTAAACTTTGACATCAAATTTAATGTTTGGGTGGAATACAGTACTTCCTCTACTTACCATACATAATAAAGGAAGTAAAATATGTATATTGATTATACCCAATAAAATTGATACAAATTAATATATCAAGAATGTGATTAGTTATTCGGATGAAATTTGGTATACACATGTCTATAGTTCCTGGAAATGCCTGTGCAACAGATTGTCTTTAACTTCAACACTTTAGAAAATCACCTTTTTCTCTGTGGTTTTGTTATGAATTGTTACTGAAATATGAATTGAAGGTGGATTTAATTGTAATTCTATAATGATCGTTAAAATGATTATAGCTCTATAATATACATTAACAAATGCTTCCGTTCTGAAGAAAATATCCATAAACCATAAAAATATTAACATTAACGTTTTAATAGTTACTCTCAACGAGATTTACATACTTTCAGTAGTAACAGATTTTTTATCTTTTTATAGTTATACAAACATCAGCGTAAAGGGAACTCCAGACGTTATTCCCAGTAGATACAGAATATATACTTATTTTTTAAAAAAGCGAAAAAATATGGTCTTTCACTCAAAATCGGTGTTAGTATTGAGAAAATTAAAATGTTCGAAAAGGTTACTCGTAAGCGATAATCGTCGGAGTGTTTCTCCAAAATGTGCTTGTAGCATCCTTGCGGAATTTAAATACCATGTTTCGTGTTCAACCGATTTTTCGTTTTTCGATGCACACAACACACGCACGGGAGTTTGTTTAAGAATATTCTTTTTTAATAAGGAGGTTTCAAATTGGGCAAAACTTCCGGCTAAACATCGACATCGAATTTTTGGGTGGAATATAGTAACTCGTTTGCTTATTGGAATATTGGTAGAGAAAGTAAAAATTATGAAGTACTTGAAAATTCACAACAAAACAAAAAATATATTAGAAATAGTGGGTATATGTCCATTTCTGAACTTTCCACAGTTATATAATTCCACTAGCAATAAAAGGGTCTTTATAGGCTATATATTGAAAATTCAAGGTACAGGTGTTTTTTCTTCACGCACGTATCTTAAATATAAGAGTATTTTAAATGAACTCATTAGACAGATTTGAGAAAGTTAAAAGAAAACGTTGCAAGTCTTTGTCGTTGGAGATTTTCTTGAAAATAAGCTGAACTTACCAGTGAAATCTCTATATAAAAATTTTGGATGCAATGCGGCGATTCATATACTTGATATAGACGATTAAAAAATGGAAAAGTTTTTCATTTAAAATCCCAATATAAGCGGATTGAAGGAAGCTAGAGTAGTGTTTGTACTATTGCAAAACGGCATTCCTGGTAGGTACATAACACGGGAGAGAAAAAGCAAAAAACGTGATCCTTGTAAAGCTGTGGTTAGTTAAACTGCGGTGTCGTTCTTTCATGCGAATCTGTTATTCTAATGACATCCTCTACAACGTGACAACGCAGCAGTTTCTAGAAAACATGAAAATGCAGATTTTTATTGTGTCGATTCGCAAGGCTAAAGTGCACAGCTTTTTCACATTTTGAATTAACGCTCCGTTGAAAATACATTGCGATTCTGATGAATGAGCGTCGTGCAGAATTTATATTTAACTACAACAAATGTTTTAAACTCTAGGAAGCTTCTGTAGTTAGCATAAATCTCTTTATTAAGCACAAAAAACTGAATAATTTTGCTAGCCATTGAAAATAATTATTAAATAGGGAGTAGTGCTTCTTTCAGAACGAACAAGCGCTCGCTGCAAAATTTCTATAAAACCATGGGCGTTTTTTCTTCCAATCCTGAGGTCTAGTTTTCATTGGAATAATTCCTCAGCCTCTACATCCTTGTATTATATTATGTGTTTGTATATGTATATGTATATATATTTATTCTGTCTCTATATATGTGACTGAACTCCTAAACGCCTGAATCCATGTTTATGGCATTTTGTGTGTACGCGCGTGCGTGTGCGTGTGCGTGTGTGTGTGTGTGTTTGTGTGTGTGTGTGTGTGTGTGTGTGTGTGTGTGTGTGTGTGTAAGAGAGAGAGAGAGAAATCAAGGTGATTCGAGAATGGTTTAGATTCACAATTTGACCCGACAGAATATGTTCTTTTTAATTAGTTAATTTATGAGTTGTTGATCTTTGGATGATTTACGTTTACAACTGAATGCGTCAAGCAGCCCTGCGATCGCACATTAAAAATGCGCACTTATTGAGCAAAAGGAATTAAACGTGTACTTCAACATTATACATTGTACAAATTTGTAAGGTGCAGTACTAAAGTAACTTACATGATTTGTCATGAATTCAAATGTTGGTCTGGATGGCTCAGTTGGTTACACGCTGGCCTACTGATCCCAAGGTCACGGGTTCTAATGTGGCCCAGACCGATGTTTTAACTCTGTCAGTAGATTTACCGACTTGTAAAAGGACTCCTGTCGAACAAAATTACGGCACAACGGCGACGCTGATGTGATCTTGGCAATTAATAGCGTCATTAAACAAAAGAATTATGTTTAAGTATTCCAAATGCTTGAATCCTGTTGAATATGAATGTACAATTCAATAAATTTCGGGAATACTACTTCTGAGTAAAACTCCACAAATTGTCTTTGCTACCTTTCCCACCGACCGCCTCCGTAGCGCGCCTGCTTCTGGTGCGGAGGACTCGGGTTTGATCCCCGGCACCAGCATGGGAATTTTATCCCCTCTGGGAAGTCTGGCACGGGGTGCACTCAGCCTCGTTAGTCCCGGGGGGAGCAATTGAGGAAAAGTATTGGTCCCAGGCCGTGAAGACCGCATGACTGGCCGGGAGGGGTCGGGACGCTGACCACATACCATCCTCCAGTACTGCACCCCACCAATGACGCCTGTAGTGTCCCGAGGTAGGGTACGCAGTGGCTGGACGGTAAGGCTTCGCTCTTCAGGGCTGTAGTGCCGGGGCTTAGCTTAGTTCTTACTTTCCCCACCACCTGAGATCGTCGCTTCTTTTACCAAAGGACAGGGTGTTAACGAACAAATGGTGACGCTAGCTGTGGACAGAGTCGAACCCAGGATTGAACGAGACACCAATGATAAGGAGAGCATCAACCACTTCAGCGAGGTACGAACCAAGTACCGCCTCAAACACAAGCCGCAAACGAAATCACTGAACTACCCCAAATCCTTAAGAAGAGTGTAAATATAAAGTTGTATTAAATTTTGTCATTACTGTAAGATAGGTAAGTTGAGTATTTAACCAGCACGAATGATAATTATGGTGTGCTTAAATGTTTGTCTGTCAAGTTTTGCAATTATCTATCAATTAAAAATATTCATAGAACTACACATAATTCCGCTTGGGAAATAGCGAGCACAAATCACTGTTCACTTGTTTGTTTTTCAGCATAACCTTCACAATTTAGAAGTGATAACTCAGTACGGTGGAATTAATTTCTGGCCTGATTATAGTACTGTAATTATGCTGTGTTCAGTTAACAAAACACTAATTATTGCATGGTGCTGCTGATCCATTCTGCAAAGTGTAAATAAGTAGCCGACAACGATATCTGAGCTCTTTGCTGTGTGTAGTTAGATTATAACTGTCATTCAAAATGCAGATCTAATTATGATTATAGCAAACCCTACCCCTAATAAATCCAAACCAGATTCAGCTAATGTATGGATTTTGCCACTTCACGACTAAATATAGAAAAAAGATCGACTTAAGATATCAAATACATCCTAAAATGTGACGAACGTTTCTTTCACCTGATAAAATACATCCAACATCTTACTTAAAGCAAATTGTTTATTAGTTAAATGATTTCTTCGGCCCATTTAGCTGTTATCATAACTACTGTAATAATATTTATTCAAAGGTTTAATATTCTATCTACGATACTTTGTATTAATAAAGTTAAACGTCTACGAAAGTAATTTCAGATAGTTTTGTGGTTTGGTTCATACAGTATCTAATTGCTGTCCCAAAGCCATGGGCTCTATTTTTCGTGGGTTTCTAGAAGTTTATTCATAACGTCTGTAGTGGGTAGAGGTGGAGGACGTAGCGGCCGGGTGGTGGTAAGCCGCGAATAGTTGTTGCGCAAGTGTTTTTTTATTTTTTTTTCTAGAAGTTTATTTGCTAAAGAAGGCTCTTCGATATGTCTAGAGCTAGCGGTGTGGACTCAAGTTTGTCTACGTGTATCTATATTTATTTAATTAACATTAGCATATATCAGGACTGTCAGCGGAGCCTCAGCCTGAGTGCATGTGCCACAGTTATTAGTCTTGAGATATAACGAGTCCAAATGTTGCCAGGATGTTTCCATCAAATTTACTTTAAATTAAAATAACTATTATACAATTTCAATAAACCTTTGTTAAAGGAATCTCAACCGATTGAGGTTCAAAACGCTGGTTGATACATGTTGACCCTTAAATTGCATTTTTTGCATACCTCCGAGAAAATTAATAATGGCGAATGAATAATGAATAGCGTACAGCTTGAAACATTCCTATATTCAAACTATCAGAAATGAAGGTCCTGGGAATGGTTAATGGTTTATGAAGTACTTTGACGAATATAATGCTATACAAAAATTATACGCGAATGATTTCCTCGATGGCTGTTAACAGCCCAGATCACTACCTCAATGTGGAGAGAATAATCACAATAATGATTACAGTAATTTTTCAGAAATAATTAAACAATAACCAAAATGTACACATATATGCAGAGAGTAGTTTCAAAAGATCATTCTCCTGGTTGGACTTCAATACATAGTTTGGTGCTCATTCAAATGTTTGTACTTTCTCTACTACTATTTCAGGAAGCATTGTATTCCACCCAAAAATTCGATGTCGAGATTTCACCGGAAATATAAGTTTTGAGGCCCCCTGAATCCACAAGGGCATTTTCAGAAAAAGGACTGCACGCACTGGTGTGTGTGTGTGTGTGTGTGTGTGTGTGTGTGTGTGTGTGTGTGTGTGTGTGTGTGTGTGTGTGTGTGTGTGTGTGTGTGTGGCAGTCTCTGGACAGCGTAATTCAAAAATGAAAAGTAGGTTAAAAACCAATGTTAGTATTTAAGTTTAATGTCTTTCAAAGATGAGACACAAAGATTTTGAAGAAACTCCCACCACCCTGAACTACCCTTTATATGGAAAATGTTTCGAAAATTTTTATTTTCTTTGAAATGGCTCGAACGATTTTAATTAAAATGTCATATGTTTGAGATTTTGATGACAAACGAAACTCATATTTTGAATTTTCTGGCTATATTCTGTTTACTCTGGATGACTTCTGCATAACTGGTAAACCCTAAGAGATACACCAAATCTTACTATATAAAAAGTATATCTTGCTAAAACACAATTAATACCTAAATTGGATTATTTTTATAGAGTGAACCATTTTGGAGATATTCCTTGTTATTTGTGTGAGTTTTGGAGAACTTATACTTCTGTCAAATGGAAGACCGTTATTCATTTTTTACACGTTAGCCGTACAAAGAGATCGTAATTTGAAAGCTTTAAACGATTTGACTATCACTGAAAGCGATACTGTATTCCCACATTCCCCTTGTACCTACAAGGAAATAAGCAATAAGATAATTTCTGCAAATGTTTATCTCTACAGGAAGAAGATACGGGAATAAAAGCTTGTAAGAATGGTTAGTACAAGAGTAGAGAAAGTCATGTGAGTGCAACACATCAGATTTTTTTTACTGGGGTTTCAAGAGAGCTTAAAATATGTATTTCGGAAGAAACTTCGATAGTAAATGTTTGGCTGTGACGCAATTCCTTCCCCACCTATTAAAAAGTAAGTGGTATAAAATGCAAAATAGTAATAGATTAAGAACATCGATATACATATTCTAAGCTATATTCAACCTGAGTATGGAAAATATTCAAGAAAAACTATTGAAAAGTCTAACTTATTTTCTTTTGTGCCACGGATTACTGATATCACAGAACTATTGAACATCAAATGACCTTTATAACCTTAACTTTTTGTAACCATGTTCAGTTTAAAATTAACACACATACAACAGCCGAATTAAAGATTGCAGTGAACGTTATTAAAATACGAGGATTCCTGTGCCATTGCCGAAGTAAAGCCACAATCAGCGTTAAGTCTTGTTATTTTAATCTTAAGCCATGGCACAACAGTACGGAAGATTGAAACTTTAATAATTAAAGATGAGGGGTTTGTGCGGTTTGTCGTCACGTTGCGTAGACATAGATGTCATACAGCTGCATGTCCGCTGGCTGTGTTGACTTCCGTCGTAAACAAATCATGCAATGCGTACAGTCTGAAAAGGAGAAATGCAACACCACTCCATTTCCTGTCTTCGTCATATAGGGGGCAGCATCGGTAACAAGCAGTGTAACAGTGATGCCCAACGTTTGCGAAAGAGGAGAGGTTGGATTTACCTCTTTCCAGTTTATGCAAACTGTGCCACTCACTCAGATGTGCATTGTGTTGCAGTTACTGTTTGGTTATTGCGTTTGATTTACGAAAACACTTTCAAATCTTACGCGATAAACATCCGTCCATTAGTACTACTTACGTTTAAGAAGCCTATCAATATTTGGCGACGAAGTCTAAGTGCATAGCCTCAGAAAATACACCAAGAAGTATTGCAATACAGACCTTTAATATAGTTCAATTTGGAGCAAATCTGTTCGAAATATATGCAGAGCTATACTCGCTTTTATACACACTATTCTTGTAAATGCTTATTTATCTACTCATTTTAATCGATATAAGCATTTTCAGAAAATGTCATATTGCTAATTTTCTTGTAGGTTCATGTGGAATATGGGAATACAGTAGGCTTTAAGCGATAGTCAAATTTTTTAAACAGTTGATTGCTTTGCTATGCTATGCCTTTGAAATTACGTTCTCTTTGCAAGGTTAAGAGAGAGAAAGAAAAAGCGAATAACACATTTCTATATGAGAAAAGTATTGGCAAATTCAGATAAATGATAAAGAATGTCTCGGAAATGGCTCATTCAAAAGCAAAACGAAGCATTTGGCGTAAATTGTGTTTTAACAAGGTCCACATTTCATTTACCAAGCTATCTCTTAATGTTTACCATTCATGAAAAAATATCCAGAATGAAGAAGTCTTCTGAGGACATTCTCAGAAAATGCAAGATACAACTTAGAAACTGCCATGAAACCGTCTGATTGTGTCTGTTATTGGATACTGACTACCTGCTTGTGGTTTTACACGTCACAGGTACTAATTAACACACCCATGTAAGCGTTTTCAAAGGGACAAGGTTGGACATCGCCGGCATGCAACCTCAACAGGTTATAGAAGATGCACATCTTTATCAAAAACCTTCTCTAGAACTATCATTCACTATCCAAGAACTCAGTAGTCAATAAAGAGGTTTTTCTTGAGCAGTCCCTGGATAGTACACCAACAATTAATCTGCCATTAATCTGCTTGTTACATTGGTTTCATCTACAGACACCAAAATGTTACCGTAGACAGTTATTAATATAACCAAATGTATTTTCGTAGCAAACAGAAATTGTCTTTACGGAGAGCTGTTTGATTCGGAACGCTGGCATATTTTTCCAAAAATTCTCGAAAGTGGGCATGTCTAATTTATGTCAACGGAATGTTTAGCAAATTCTGATTTTGCAATTCTGACTTTGATGCTGAGGGCATCGCCTTCCTTAAAGCACGTGCAATATTATTGTTATGCTTTTTGCTGTTACACTTTCTTTCTATGTAATACTTCCTATATATTTTAATTTCAAACTCGCATATTTTACCTACAATTGTGTTTGCTTGGATGCGTAACATGTTATTACTGCTATATTCCCGTAACATAATCTTTAATTTCACTTCCTTTGTTTGCTTCGTTTCCGTCAGTGTATGCCATGGATCGGGAGAACTGGCACAATATATGATTTCCCCTGCATCTTAGTTTTAACTCGTCCACTCTACTACATACTGGTTAGCTATCAGGCTACGCCCCCTTTGTTATCTATCTACCTCAGAATACCGTCGGTCTCTCAAATTTTGGCAGTGGTGGAATCGTGTCGCAAAACAAGCTAAAAGGATACTTCAAAGCTGAATGGAACGTAAATGCTTTTTTGTTCCTAGTAAAAATGAAGCTGTGTGTTTTTCATACCAAAATAAAGTATGTAACGTAATCACAAAACTAATGCATCATACTTCCATTTGGTTCCGTCACTGCACACCTTGAAACTCGCCTTGTTGTAAAGACTGTGTCTCCATAAACAAACAGAACCAGAAAACAGAGGTGGCCTGCACCTGGTGATTACGTAAGTTGAGGGGGTAAATACTCGATTGCATTCCTGTCGCCCCTCTCCCCATGCCTGTTGTAGGTAATACTAGTCACTGCACGTTTATTCATTACTATAGGCATATTTGATTATGAAGGCCTGTGCTTGTTTCGTATTGTTACAACAGAGAGACAACTGCATAGCGTGTACGTTTCCCATTGCATTTCTTTTGGATGGACTGTCCTTAAGTAAATACACCTCTGCCCACCTGTGCTCGCTGTCGAGTCAACGTGCATTTTGCGTCGCGCACAAACCCCTCATCTTTATTAATAATATTGATGGCAATGTGAGAGCAGCCTAAAGTGCCTGCATGCCTTGTTTTCGTGGTAACTGAAACAAAACGACTCTCTGATAACGAATCAGAATTTAAAATTTGTGGTACTTTGTTTTTATTGAAGTAAAAAGAGTCATGGCTAAAATTTACGAAATTCAAAATTTCAGGAAAGGTAAAAAGTTCTTGCATCAGTTTTACTGCAGATAAAATTGCGGAAGGTCCCCTGGAACATTTTAATTAAAATATTCTTGTTTGCAGTTTTCTTTTAAATTCAAATAATAGAAACACGAGTTTAATATGTAAAACTAAGTATCATTAGATATCTAATTTATGCATAAAATCTTGATTTTGTTGCAGTCAAGAAATATGAACAAATATTGAAATACTACATTTTCCTTATATCTCCCTTAAATTTACACCATATACTAATTACTTGATTCGTCATTAATTTTGCACTTATACACTTTCAGTTCAGGAGGCACAAGTGTTGCACACTAGCTCGTATGCCTTAAGGCTTCAAATGTTCTGCTTCCTGTAACTAGGGATTACTTTTCTTACCAAGTTATTGTTAACAGAGTAGATTCCATCAGAACTTTCGAGTACGGTTTCCAAATCTTGAGCACTATGACACATATAGTAGTTAAACTATAATACTTACACTACGAAACAAAGTGCATTTTGTTGCAGAACACCTTTTTCATTGATATGCCATCTTTAATATCGATGATCAAATTGCTAGCTGTTTTGGAGCAATTGCTCATCCAAAATGATGTTCACTCGTTTGCTATTGCATAACTTTGGGTTTGTTTACGGTGAATGTTCTTTATGAGCATTAACCTCTCACGCACACTCATACTTCCAGACTCTAGACAGGATGGCTAAAGAAAAATCCCCGTGTTCCAGGTGGAAATGGGACCGAGACTTCCGCATTTGGAAGCTAGCATGTTAACCCTCAGACCATGAAGCAATCTAGCAAACTCTTATAGTGGGACAAATTAGATTTAAAAAATCGTATAATAGTCGAATAACTATAAAATTCAGGTGTTGCATAAATGCCGTATGAAAACTATTATTTTTATCGTGCCAGTAGAGAAATTGTTTCAATCAGTATTCAGTTCACATTCGTGACGTTTAATTCGATGCTATAAAGACAAGTAAATCAGTAACATAAGACCTCCCTGTTCGCAAAGGGGGTGAAGTATTGTAGGAGTATGTCATTTATTGAAGTGCCAGCAAATGAAGGTAAATACACACAATTTCGTAGAATATACCACCTATTTTGTTAAACACGATTCTGTCACTGTTATATTAACTTTTGAACATTGCAGGGTAGTCTCCATATTCGATTTTTCTAACACTGCATTGATTTTATCATTCTATTTGGTGTAACATGCAATTCTCCATTTTGATGTTATTAACCTCGTGATCTCATGATCTATTCTTCAGTTTTACTTAGAAAGTTGCGTGTCTTCATTATGATGTCTTTGCCAATTTTTTATCGTTGAATTTACTCTGGCTAAGTGTTTAAAACTTTGTTAGCGATATACGTACGATCATCATAAAGGAAAGATCAAATTCAATTGCTCCACTTGGATAAAGCGTGGTTTCAAGACGAACTTCCCTATGTATAGGTTCGTTCCCTCCATTTCTTGCCATATTCTGCAGAAATTGTTGTATAATGATATTTGCAGATTGTTTTCACAATTGCACCAGAGTCTGTTCATCAGTATATAAGATGTAATTCAATTTCAGTCTGGATCAGTAACTGTATCTCTTTGGGGCAGCTGTCTCCATCGTCTGTTTACTTTAATTAATAGTCTTGTAAATAAAAGGACGTAGACAGCTACATACAAGGGGATACCTTCGTACTACAGGATTTAAAATAACTTATATCCATTCTATGTAACACCTTTTCTAATCATTGAATGTAATTAGCTAATTGACATCAAAGTCCAGGTATATTTTTACCGTTTGCACTCGAAGTTAAAAACTAACGGCAATCTTGAGAACACTCCTTATGAATTTTAATACATAAAGAGGCATTTTTCAGATTTACCTGACCCATATCAGTTAGTTAAAACCTCTAAAAACACAGTAATGTAATGTAGTACTTAGAAAATAAATGTACATTTTTTACTGTATGAAGCACGAACAGTGATATTTGATCAATTTCCAAGTGTTGACCTGAAAATTTAACTATAATTATGTTGAAATTAAGTAAATATTCTGCCATAATTTAAATTTGGTCCATCCTAAGCGACATAGTGCACACACACGCACGCACGCACACACACACATACACATACACACACACACACACACATACACACACACGACATTGTTTTAGCGGCAAAAATAACCACTTAAGGAGATTTACCACGAATTCCGGGGATTATTTCTACAACCAAGTGTTTATGGGTCAACACCATCGTCCTTCCTGCTACGTATTTAAGTACGTAAGATTATTATCAAGATACCCAATGTTTATCCCTTCTCTTGTCCGGAAGGTGCATGCTTTAGCTTGTGCCAGTGGAGGAAGGTAATTGCTGTACCTCTGCTATGGGTAATATGCTTAAGTGTCATCAAACTTCTCTACTGACCCAATGTCCCAAAGCATTTTAAGCAGTAATGTAAATGGAGTGATTGTGTATATTCCAAACTAGTGAGTGTTAGGTGTTAGTGGCTTTAGTATACCAATAAACAGTAGGTATTCTGACTCGTCAGTTATAATTATTCTTTTGACCGACACAGTGTTATAAACTTAATCAGAATGGTGACCGGTGTCCGTCATTAAAGATGTACATGTATTTTAACGGCACTTTTGATATGTGCTTTTGGAAAAAATAGCTGGATTTTGATACAACAAAGTTCAGCTTGCAAAATCAATGATTATTATTTACTCCAGCCAGCTTACAACTTGCCCTTCAGAGTAATTATACACTAGATACTGAGGAGGAATTAATATTTATTAATTGCTAGTTGAAATAACCGCCATTGCCCGTGGTTTGACGATTTTATCCCTACAACATTTAGGCTTACGTTGGATGTTATAAAGAACCCAAAAGTAAACAAAGTAAATAAAAGAATGAAAAAGCACTGTTGAACAGCCCCAAATACCACGGGAAGAAAATCAATTACAGAAAGCTGAGTGACTATAGAAAGTTGTACTACAATGTACGAGTAATAATATAGAACATTGTATGAACTCTTTGTAGAAGACATAGTACAGATTGTGTTTCGTAAAATAAATGTGACTAAAGACAACCGTGTGAGGTAATGCACGACATTTCAATTTCAGACATCGAAATACGAATGATTTTTTTTTCTAGAAGAGGGATAAAGAAGAAAGAGGCGTGATTTCGTTTCTAAAAGAAAAGTTTGTTGAGAAAATCATGTGAACGAGATGGGTTCCATTTCTCTTTTAATCATAGAAAATTGTATGAGTTCTATTTCGAAGGGAACAGAGAGAAATGTGGTCGTGTTTCGTAAAAGAAAAGTGAGTGTTGTATTTCTATTTGTTATAAAAAATTGTATGTTGAAGAGAGATTAGAAAAGGATGCATGAATTTATTACGTAACAGAAAAGCTAGTGTAACGCTGTCAATCTCAATGTTAACGCTGTATAGTAAAATGGATAGCATACAATAGTTCTCCATGAAAAAATACATATTCGTGCCGAATTTTACAGTGATCGGTCAGCCGGTTTAGGAGCGCACAGAGGGCAAACATACACCATACATTTTTTACTTTCTCTACTATGCATAGTAAGTAGAGGAAGTATCGCATCCCACCCTAAAATTTGATGTCAAAATTTCACCGGAAATATGTTTTGAGTTCCTCTGAATCAAAAAGAAAATCATTTTTAGAAAAGGTCTATGGTGTGTCTGTCAGTTTGTGGACAGCATAACTCAAAAACGAAAAGTTGGTTAGAAACCAAAGTTGATATTTAAATTTAATGTCTTTTAAGGATACGACATGAAGATTTTAAAGAAACTTTCTGCACCCTAAATTACCTTTTATGTGGAAAATGTTTCGAATATGTTGATATTCTCGAAAATGGCTAAGGATTTTGATTTAAATTACATATGCTAAGATATTTTCATGGTAAATGGAGGGTATATTTAAAACTTTCTCGGAGTAGCCTCTGAGGCCCTCTTTGTTCTGAAAGACTTGTGCATAACTGGTAAAAGATAGATAAAATGTGACACACAAAAACTGAATCTCCTTAAAGCATACAATTTATATAAAGTAGATTTTTGTGCAACTACCTATTTACGCGTTGTTCCTTTTTATTGCCGGAATTCTTATTTGAGAGTAAGTAGTTGAAAATTCAAACCAATTTTAAAGAATATCTTGAAAATGGTTATATCCACAGAAAATGTATTTGTCATAAAGTGTATGCTTTAACGAGATCAATATATTTATTTGGCAGTTCTTGTGTATTTCAGGGTATACTAGCAATGCAAGAGTAATCTAGAATGAAGTGGGTTTCAGAGGCCATTACCAAAATAATCAGGATATGGATTTTATTTGATATGAAAATATCTTAAAGATGTGATATTTAAATCAATATTGTTAGCTACTTTGAGAGAATCAGATTTTTTTTTGAAAAGGTTTGCATGTAAAGTCTGAAGTGGAGGTGTTTTCTTGAACACTTTTGTGTTTTATCCTTGAAATATGCTGAATCCAGCATCAAATTCAGGAGTCCCAAAGCTTTTATTTTTGTCGAAAATTTGGGTGAAATGTAATATTTCCGAGAATTGCTGTATGTACACTTTGTTCACCAGCTCATGGTCCCTGGCAGGAGTGCAACGAGTCAGTACATCAGTAAATAACTTTAAGTACACAGCGATATCTGAAGCAGGAGCTTTGGAGGCTGTAGGTACGTAATGTAAGCGCAATCAGAAACATTAGACCAGCTTATGATATCGCTGTAATCATTCTGTATTTTAGACACCGGCCGTGAAAGCTTACGCTATATTTTTATTTCTAAGACACCAATTCACCGCATTTAAATTACCAATATCTTAAGTTATAAATGCTTATTAATATGGACATCCTACTTATTTACTCACTAAATGTTGTTCGACATTTTCTCCATACGATGCAATCTTTAGCAATTTAGTGTACCTTAATACCAAATTAAAGAAAGTAACATTCAGTTTTGAGAAACATCTTGACTTTTAGGAAGTTAAGAATTTTATAGGGTACAAAAAATAAGATTTCTATAATAACTAGAGATTTGTATAAAAAGAATTTTATATTAAAGGTACTTTCTAAACAGATTTACTTAAGACTTTAATATTTACACAAATATTTTTAAAATTTATCTTATTAAAACAATTTATATGATTAAAAATTAATGTTTAAATAACAGTGGAAGGTTGAGCTTTGAAACATGTAAAAACACAACGTTTAATGAGTGGCATGCATTTCAACTGTATATTTTTGACACTGTAGGTTTTACAAATTGGACAGATGCAGCCTTTAAAATAAATATTCCAATCCGATATGCATGTAACATTTTTTATTTTTCGTAATTTGAGTATTCTATTCCTTACAGAATATCATTTAGTACTCTTTTCTGGAATGAGTTCATCCTTATAGAAGGCGTTGTTCAAATTCACGCCTCAGAGACTCCGTGTTCCAGTAGAAAATGAGGGATGTGTGAGGCGTGAAATTAAACCATAGATTGGGTTGCCCATTTTCACATCAGATCATGGGGATTCATTTCATATGATTAGATTTCTTTTGCCTTTTTAGCTTGGAAATACGAAACCTCACAGAATTTCTAATTAACTATCCTAATCAGGATTCTGGGGCTAGCAAAGCAAATTGTTGTTTAACATGAGGGTAACAAACCAATCACTAATCAAAAAGGGATAGACATTAAGGAGAGAATAGAGCTCTGCTGTTAATTGTCTAACGACTGTTATTATAAACATGGTTGTAACTAACCTGAGTAGGTTCAGTTTAAACTGGAACTTCAGGGACTATTATAAATTATATTTCTGGTTAATCTGCATTCTAATTTGATTTGTCTGCATTCTCATTCAACCTATAATTACGTTATGTGGGATGATGGTAAACTTCATCTGACAGAGATTATAGTATGTAATCTACTTAAATGTAATCTTTGGTTTAATTTAACCAAGTTTAGTGTTTGTTGCAATGTGGTTCTTATTGAAGATTGGGTTTTTGAAGATATTGAGAAATATTTTATTGAGGTATCGGTATCGTTCAATCCATAATAAAATCGTCATTGCAAAAAGTTAATCGACACATTCTCAGGCTAACTCAGACTAGGGTGACCCGCTGGAAACCCTGAGTGACCTTCATTTCTTTTTTTCTGCTAATCATACATTAGTCAGTGAAGACCGTGAGCAGGCTGCACTCAGTGAGTAGCAGTTCCCCAGCCCTGAACATCTCATAGCATCTAAGCTAAATAATAAATAAAAGGTGCCCTGGAAAGAGACTCAGAGGTGGTTCTTATAAGTTCGTATTCTGCTTCCCCTCCTGAAGACCATTTGACTATTTTTCTTTGTTTATGTTGTCATTTTCTTCTGCCCATTGCTACAGTGCATTCACATCATTTTACAGTTCCTATTTGTTCTGTCCCAGCACCATATCGTCTGCGTACATTACTAACGCAGTTTCACTCATTTTCTGTCCATCTGCGGGGAAAAAACGATCATCGACAAACGAAGTTCGTAATGAGTTGGAACGAGTGAAGATTTTTATTGTAAGGTGAGAAAGGGTTTATGCTTCTTGTGGCAATTTATTAATCTTGCAAAGCAAATAGAATATCTTAGCATGTCAAAGTACGAGGTAAATAACTAGTAAAAAATCTCATCTGAGGAATTAGCAGTCGGAGAGCTAACGTTTTTCAACGCATCTTGAATCCATATTCCATTTTCACTTGAACTTTCGATGTAGCCTATGTTTGTTTTTAGGTTTACTCCTTTTTTTTCCTGCATTACTAGCCCCTTCCTCCCAATTTTGCAGAGCTTTCTGACTTGTGGGAGAGCATGAAAAGGAACAAATTGCCAATAAATAAATTTAACTTAAACGTTTACAATGAACTGGTGTAAACACCAGGTTGATAGTTCCCTGCTACCATAGTGCGATGGGATACAGACTCTTCTTAGGACTTATGTTTTTGTTTTCAAATGTGACTTACGTTTTACTTTCTCTACTGGTAAGTAGGGGAAGTATTGTAGTCCACCCAAAAATTCGATGTCGAGATTTCACCGGATATATATGTTTTGAGGCCCCCCTGAATCCAAAAAAGGTCCGTGTGTGTGTCTGTTTGTGTCTGTGAACAGCATAACTCAAAAACGAAAATTCAGTTGGTATTTAAGTTTAATGTCTCTCGAGGATGCGACACGAAGATTTTGAAGAAAATAGCCCAACCCTAAACTACCCTTTACATAGAAAATTTTTCGAACATTTTGATTTTATTGAAAATAGGTCTAACGATTTTGATCAAAATGTTATATGTTTGAGATATTTTTATGACAAGTGAAATGTATATCATGAATTTTCTGGCTATAGTCCCTGTAGTCGTATTTACTCTGGACGACTTTTGCATAACTGGTAAACCGTTTGAGATACACCAAATCATACTATACAAAAAATGTAGATCTTGCTAAAATACACAATTTATGTCTGAATAAATTTTCTTGTAGGGTGAACCATTTTGGAGATATTCCTTGTTATGTGTGTGAGTTTCGGAAAACTTAGAACTTTCGTGAAATGGATCATCGTTGTTCATTTTTTTATATGTTAAGTGTGCAAAGACAACAGAATCTCAAAGCTTTAAAAGATTTGACTATCCCACAAAGACTACTGTATTCTAATATTCTCCTTGTACCTACAACAAGGAAATAAGCAATAAGATAATTTGTACAAATGTTTATCTTAACTAACACGGAGAAGATACAGGAATAAGAGTGATCATCAGATTTTTTACACTATGGTCAAGTTTTGCTGCTAAGGAAGAAAGGGTGGAGAGATGCTCCGCAAATTCATGTAGCCCTATATTACTTTAAGAGTGCTATGATTTTCTGAAGAAAATAGAGTAGACAAGCATTTACCCATTAAATGTTGGCTATACTGCTAGTTTACCTAATTCTCAATGTTTGCTGTTGGCCCTTGAGGACTTCATTAGAGTCAGAAAAAGTTATAATCGGGGAAAAGATAGCCTTCATTATTTTTCGAATGTATCAAGTCAGTATACACAGAAGTACGTTCTTGTACAGCAAATTATATCCACGATATCTAATTATGTTTAGGTTTTACTGAAATGCAGACGCTTTCATAGCATCTCATTAATTCAGAATATTGCCCTGTAATTATATCAGGAAGCTGTATGTTTTACTCATCCTGTTGCTTCTTCCCCTTTAATTTTTGCACAGGAAGCCAGCCGGGGAAGTTGAAACAAACACACTTGCAATAGGAAAAGAGTTGCCAAGAACTTGAGTAACGTACGAGAAGTGCTTTGTTCTCTCAGCTGCACATAAGTCATGAACTCATGACTAAATCACTGTCGGCTTTGCTCGCTAAGAATGCATAATAACTATTTCCTTGCAACTTTAGCAGGATATGAGATGTTTCCTCGCTTTTAGTAGGTTTGTAGGTGATTCAATATTTTCATCTCCTATTCTCACAGGGACGCGTTCTCTCTGAAGTACATGCATACATTTTAGCTAGTTAATAAGATTTCCAAAGGACGACCTCTTCTTAAGGTATTAAATTATACTTTTGATGAGGACCGGCACGAAAACTTACATTTTTTTTACTTTCTATTTAAATATAATGCAGCAACACAATTGACCTTTCATTCCATTTCTTTCTGAATTAGCAACCCTTTGTTGACGTTTTCCATATGTTATTCCAGGAACGTTACACAGACATACGACTGATAAAATGTGGACACCCGCCCAAATTACATATTATTCATCAATCTAAGCATTTTAACTCTGTTGCGTTTATAAACATCAACATAGAATAACTGAATAGGTTTTGGACCAATAAATACGCAACAAAAAAGCAACAAATTGTGGGTTCTTTTAAATTTAATTTACACAAAAACCGTTAAATCTATTGAAATACCCCAAAGGAAAAAGTTGTCATTTATTCAGTTTTCTATGAATATAGCCATAAATCAAGAACCTTCAATCAATAATAATTCAGCCAGGTGATGATCATTTTTTTGATAAAAATATTTTTTTTTCTAGAAAATTATAAACTTTTCAACATTTTGGTATTAGACTTTCTTGCTATTTACAACATGAGAAATTTGCTGATAAAGTCTGGCGGATCATTTCACTTCCACCTGTATACTAAATAATCATCAACCAGTTGGGAAAAATGGCTTCATACATTGTTGTATGTCTGAGCATTAATATACTTAAAAGGTATCAAATAATTGATCTTTATATTGTGAAAATTGATAAATACTACGTATAGAAAACACTTTTCTACATTACATCGCGTATATGTAAATAACTAAAAATACTTGCAAATAATTTATTCGCCCAACCCTGGTAACTGTATAGAAAAAGTAATAATTTCGTGCGAGAATGTGGTCACATCCTCAATACAGGGTAGATTATAGAAGGTTCCATCAAGACTTCAGGTTTCAAATGGAAACGCACGGAATTCTTGTTCTATACTGATCTTTCTCCTAGTGAATGAAACTAAGATACTGCATCCATATAGATAAATTATCTACAGTTGCTACAGATGAAATGAATGTTCAAAGTGCAACTTCTATTTTGGTTGTCAAAGGGACATGAAACTAACTATAGGTAAGGTATTATTTTGCCAATAAGCTTTGGCGTGCTCTAAAGTGAAAATATGCAGCCCATCCGCAACCTGCGTTTGACATATGTCACTGGAGTTTTTTTAGAGGGAAAGTGAGCGAGGAAAGTTACTGCATCACAAACCCTGAAAAATACAAATAAGTGTAGTTTCACTTTACGATTTTCCTAAAATAGAGAAAGCATTCAACTAAACCAAAAAGCTTTAATATCTAAATGTCAAAACAGAATATGCACTTTAAAAAAAAAAACGCGAGTTAAAGAGACAGAGAGAGAAAGAAATAGGGGGAACACGGCAAAACTTGAAAACGAAGTAATAAAAGCAGAGATAGTCGATGCAACCCTTAGTTTGAAGACCGTAGTAGATCAATCTCAAAAAGTGAACCATGGAAAAAGCTACAGGTAATCAAACTGAAAAAAGAGATGAGAACACTTTTTGTTATAGCAGCCAAAACAACTAAACTTAAACTAACAAAACTTTATTATAAAATCCAAATAAAAATATAACTTACAGAAATTTAACATTCACGCAATAGCTGATGACAAAGCCACATCTACAACCCAAGTTGATAAACGAAACCACTGCCTGGTAACAATATTAAAATGTTTAATATGTTTTATCAATCTTCCTTTATGAACCGCGTATACAAAAGCCAATGTATTTTAATTGGAGAGGCCAGGATAAAATTAATAATAATGTTCAGTATACTAATTACATAAGCAATATTACATTTTACATTAGTTATCTTATATATTTAAACGAGCAATTCTTGTATATACATATATTTATTCCGCGCAACTTGGAAACGGCTCTAACGATTTTGATCAAATTTTGTATTCAGATAGAGTCTTGCCTTTTAAGTTCATCTATATAGGTGTAATTCCCGAAAAAACGCGATTTTACATAAAAAATAGTATTTTTTTATTTCCACTTCTACAGTGCAATTCTTGTATATATATTCCCTGTATTTCAGAAACGGCTCTAAAGATTTGGTTAAATTTTTGTATACATGCATATTACATTCACAGTGTTTTCTCTACTCACTTTTGGATAACACATTCACATCTCTTTCTCTACTCAGTCTTCTATAAACAATTTTGCATAAAAAACGTGATTTTGTACCAAAAACACTTTTATCCCCACTTTTAAAATAAGTCATACCATGTTCTGTATGTTTGAAACAGCAGTGCTATTACATTCACACTGTTTTCTCCTCTCACTATTAAGTGATACATTCACACCTCTTTCTCTACTCACTCTTCTACAAATAAGTCATGCAATTTTCTGTATGTTTGAAATAGAGATGCTGCATATTACATTCACAGTGGTTTCTGTACTTACTTTTAGGTATCACATTTACCTCTCCTTCTCTACTCACCCTTCTATAAATAATTTTCCATAAAAAACGTGATTTTGCAGCACAAAACACTTTTATCCCCACTTTTAAAATTAGTCATACCATGTTCTGTATGTTTTAAATAGAAATGCTATTACATTCACACTGTTTTCTCCTCTCACTATTAGGTAACACATTCACATCTCTTTCTTTACTCACTCTTCTACAAATAAGTCATGCAATTTTCGGTATGTTTGAAATAGATATGTTGCATATTACTTTCACAGCGGTTTCTCTACTCACCTTTAGGTGGCACATTCACATCTCTTTCTCTACTCAGTCTTCTATAAACAATTTTCCATAGAAAACGTGATTTTGCACCAAAACACTTTTATCCCCACTTTTAAAATAAGTCAAACCATGTTCTGTATGTTTGAAACAGAAGTGCTATTACATTCACACTGTTTTCTCCTCTCACTGTTAAGTGATACATTCACACCTCTTTCTCTACTCACTCTTCTACAAATAAGTCATGCAATTTTCTGTATGTTTGAAATAGAAATGCTACATATTATATTCATACTGTTTTCTCTACTCACTCTTAGGTAACACATTCACATCTCTCTCTACTCACTCTTCTACAAATAAGTCATACAATTTCGTGCATGTTTGAAATAGAAATGCTACGTATTACATTCATACTGTTTTCTCTACTTGCTTTTGGGTAACACACTCATAACTGTTTCTCTACTTACTCTTCTAGAAATAAGTCATACAATTTTGTGCATGTTTGATATAGAAATGCTGTATGTGACATTTACAGTGTTTACCCTATTCACTTTTAGGTAACATCTTCACATGTCTTTCTCCACTCACTCTTCTACAAACAATTCATACCATCTATACAACTTGAATGTTTGTATATATCTAACTGTTAATCTTGAAAACCGCTTAACCGATCACCGCGAAATTCGGCACGTATATGTATTTTTTTCATGGAGAGTTTTTATGGTAACAATTTTACTACACAATATATTACTTTCAAGTGGTTTTCTACTCGCTTTTCTTTTACGTAGCGCATTCATGTATCCTCTGTTTGCCCTTCAACATACAATTCATATAATATTCTAGGATTGAAATATAAATGCAGCGTATTACATTCACACGATTTCCTCTACTAATTCTTCATTTACGAGGCACTATCAGTCTTCTTTCGCTATTCGCCCTTCAACATATAATTCATACAATTTGCTATATGTTTGAAACAAATACAACGTATTACATTCATACTACTTTCCCTACTCACTTTTGTCTTACGTAACAATTTACATGTTATTCCCTATGGTTTATCAACTTCATAGATACCAAGGCCTATACATATCTTATATTGAAGAGTGATTAAGTTCCAAAACAGGTTGACCGATCGCCATGAAAAGTGACATCTAATTTTTTTCATGGCGAAGATTTTAATGCAATCCATTTTACCACGCAATGTAGTACGTTCACATGGTTTTCTCTACTCCCTTTTCTTTTACCTAACATACTACTCCTTCTTCTGCAAACAATCCATACATTTTTCCATACACTTGAAATATAAGTGCAACGTATAACATTCACACGGTTTTTCTACTCATTTTTCTTTAGTAAAACACAATCACATTTCTTTCACTACTCCCGCTTCGACGAACAATTACAAACAATTCATACACTTTTCTATATGTTTGAAACATAAATGCATAGTACATTCGCATGGCTTTATCAACCACCTTTTCTTTCTGTAGTATTTGTTATTTTTCAACATTGCTTTTGCTTAGTGTCGCTCCGGTGTTTTAATAAAAAATAAAGAAATAGTTTAAAAAGTAAAGTAATCATAATTGGTGTCCGGAGTGCGACGAAAAGCACGATATGGAACAGTTGATGAAACAAATGTTAGCCAAGATGGACATAATGGGAAATGAAATGAATTCCGGAATGCGGCAGAGGAAACAAATATGAAAAGCGAATTGGAAAAATGTAAACTGCGGAATAGAAAATATGGGAACAAAAATGAAAGGCAAATTGAAAATGTAAACTCCAAAACGGAAAATATGAAGACGGGAATTCCAATATGAAGACAGGTCTATCGAAGAATACTAACGAGCGACTGGCCGGGGTTAAGGAAGCCATGGAAGAGTCAATCACAGCAGCAAAGAACTGAACTCCATAATGGAACAAATGCTCGACGAAAACCTCAAACTGGGTGGATATCTATGGGGAGGCCTGCTTTCAGCAGTACACGTTTTACAGCTGAAATGATGGTTTTTATGAAATATTTTTATGTATTACTATATCTCTTGTATCTCGGACATTACTCTTAACAATTGCGACAAGTAGTTTTATTTAGTTAACGTTTTGCCTTTCAGGTTTGTCTAAATAAGTACCTTCTCCCACAAAAAATAAGATTTTACAAAAACAGAGGCGAAAAACGCCGAGCGAAGCTCGGTCACCCAGGTACTGGAAATATAATCAGAAGATGGAATTATTTTTATTACAAAATATCTTTTGTAGCATTATGAAAGTGACTGCACTTGTTGCTGTTAATTTGAGTCAGAAAATAAATAACCAAATAAATAAATAGCGTAAAGCCTCAAAGTCTTTACGCCTTTCATTGTTAATACAGAAAAGTTTTCAGTGAACTTTTTCAGTTCAAACAACCACTTAGGTGAATACATTTGAAGTATTCTTTTTCTCTTATACTCGAGATATTGCCAATTATCTATAAGAAGTCATTATGTTCATTTAACATTTTTGTAGTTGGAATAATGGAATAAAAATCTCGCTCCTGGAAATGTGCACAACTCACTATTGAACTCCATTGAGTATTTTTACATTTTTTAAAAAATGTAAAGAAAATCTTCAGTATAAACATTTTAAACTTCATTATCGGCTTATTTAAAGTGATATTTATTCTCATTAATACAATCTTGACCAACTCCGTAGTACAGTGGTAGCGTGCCTGCCCCTAGTACGAAGGACCTCGGTTCGATCCCCGGAGCGGCATGGGGACATTTTCCCGCTGGGAGGTCTGGTCCAGTATGTACTCCTATGTACAGGAGACACTCTATGGAGTATTATGAATGCAATCTATCAAGCAGTGTTGTGCAAAATGTTTGAAGGTACAAGGAATACGTTGCAGTTGATTAGAAATCACTAAAATTAGACAAAATGGGAAGCACCACTTTTGGCGCACATTTGAAGGAATCCAAAAGCATTATATTTAATATATGAACAGTGCAGCGAGTGTAGTACATTCGAGTTTTATTTCACAGCTTTGGCTCCATGATGTGCAAGTATACTATAAGCCTGTAACAATAGATATCTATACTCCAATACGAAGGCTTGATGCCTGCACTTAGGTGACCCTTAAAGACCGCCGCAAAAAAAGAATTCGTTAATACCATAAGAGAAATGAACTATGCTTATTTCATTTGTGAAATTTGTCAGGATTAAAAATGACCACTACTAAATTATGTTGAAACCTCGACAACCTCACAAATATACCTGCTAAAATAATAAATAAATAAAACGAAGCTCAAAGTTAAACCGGCGTGATTTTGACCGTTAACAAATGGAGTTTACTGATAACGTTTTAAAACAAAAGAACAATAACAATAACAATATAAATTTTCAGCAAGTTTTGGAAAACGACTGCTATTAAAACCATACCTATAATACCAGAAGTGTTAAACTTATTAGAAAATGAAAGATTTAAACTTGTGTACACAATTTAAAATATTGTATAAGGATACATACCTTAATCTTCTGTTCTTGCTAATTATCGCAGCAAAATGAGTTTATGAATTAGGATAAACATAAGGGAAATTTAACGAAGGTGAGCGCTATTTCAAAATTGTGGTTTTACCCTAATTTTAGACGCTGCACATTCTAATGACATCTAACTGTGGCTTGTAGTTTCTCCCCCCCCCCCCTCCCCCCGTTTTGTTTTCTTACTTTATCTTATGTTAGGTGGGATAAACATTCCTTTGCTTATTTCCTTGTAGGAGCAAGGAGAATATGGGCAGACAGTAGGCTTTGAGCGACAGTCAAATCTTTTAAAACTTTGAGATCCCGTTCTCTTTGCACGATTAACATATAAAAAAATGAATAACAATCTTCTATTTGACAGTTCTCCAAAACTCACACAAATAACAAGGAATATCTCCGAAATGGTTCACTCTAAAAAAAATATATTTAGATATTGTGCGTTTTAGCAAGATCTACATTTTTTGTATAGTAACATTTGGTCTCTCTTACGGTTTACCACTTATGCAAAAGTCATCCAGGGTGGAAAGAACTACATGGGCTAGAGCCAGGAAACTCAAAATATACATTCCATATGCCATAAAAGTCTCAAACCTATGACATTTTAATTAAAATCGTTAGAGCCATTTTGAAGAAAATCAAAATTTTCGAAACATTTTCCATGTAAAGGGTAGTTTAGGGTGGTGGAATTTTCTCAAAAGATATTAAACTTAAATACCAGCTTTAGTTTTTAACTGACTTTTCGTTTTTGAGTTATGCTGTCCACAGACTGACAACTTTACTATAGCTAGTAGGGAAATTAAAAATGAAATTGAAACTGTGACGGTTATCTTGGAAATGGATGGTCCTGCATGGAATAAGTCCTGTGTTACACTCTTAAGGTTTAACGTTCTTTACCCGGTTAAGTCATATCGGGTTATACACTTACTTGCAGTAGTTTTGTCTGCCTGTTATGGTTTACCAGATAAATAACATTTGAAATCCGTCCGAATTAAACTGCCCTAAGGTTACTCCTAGAAAATTCAAGACACGTCTTTTATCTGCTATGTAATGTATTGCATTAAGATTATCTAGAGCCATCTTGGACAGGGTGCGAGATTTTAAAAAATTGTATATGTAAATGGTAGTTCTTGGAGGCTGTGACATCTTTGGGACCTTAAGTATTGAGTTCGGCATATATGGAACACTGCTTTTCATTTTTGCTGTTAACATGCACGCAAGCACACACACATGAACACATACCTATGCGAACACGCCCAAGCATGCCGACACAGGCCCACACACCCACACGAACACGCACACATACATACACACACATACATGCGGGCACTTCTAAAAATGATTTTTATTCAAGGCCTCTAAAACATCTATTTCAGGTGAAATATCGATACCGAACGTTTTGCTGGAATGCAAAATATCCTACAATGTAACTGGTAGAGAAACTAAAACTAAAGCGCTGACGTTTCGACCTTGAGACACCCACGGGACTTAAAAATAATTATCTCCGACTAATTCAGTGTTGCATGTAAATTTGAGTTGAACGTACCTGTAAATGTCACTAATGAAACGCTGAAATTTTTCAAGAAAACAACGGGAGCTCATATGACATGCATTAACCCTAACGTTACGTTGAAACCTCAGAACTTCCTGCGTAGTTCCGCTGCGACTCGTGGTTTTCCCATGTCACTTATGCGAATGCTGGGGTGCATTATTTCATACCACGGTTTCTTGTCCATCGTTTCCCTTCATTCCATTTCCTTATCTTTGAGGTGGTGCAGTTCCGGGCATGTAGTGTGGGCAGTGTCGGGCAGATGGTGTGGATGATTGCGCATGGTAACTGCTGTTCTGGGCGCTGCATGGTGCGTGGTGGCCCTTGTCCTCCGTCGAGGGTGGGAGACACTTCGGGAGATACAGACTTGGACTCGCGATGTGATGCTGGCTGCTTGGCGGGTCCTAGCGCCGAGTTGAAGACACCCCAGCGCTGATTAGGGACCTCCACGCGTCTCTAGTGGGCCTTTCTAGCTGCAAGTCTGATAGCACCCCTTCGGCTCCCTCATTCATCCCGGTCTCCTAGGGGGGGGGGGGGTGGTAGCCACAACAGACCTGTGTAGGTTGACGTGAACGAGGTGTCTCGCTCTGTACTGTACCCTTTTCCCTTTTTCTTTACCTTTCGCTGGGACTCGCAACGGCCTGAAGACCTCCGCCAGCCTGCTATTCCTTAAGGCACGCGGAAGACAGTCGTATACTCGGAAGCCTTTTAAATAGCTACATGCACGTGTCAGTCTAATTGGTATGCAACTTTCAGTAACATAGTCATGTACCTATATCACTGTACCACGTGTCTTTCTTAATCTGCCAGTTGTAGCTCTGGAAGAACTGGAAATAAATCTCATTGTATTAATTTTCTAGGGTATTCATAGCTGAAAGTTGGAAAATATTAAAAATAAATAAATAAAATAAAAATAAAGCAAAGTTTAAAAATGTTCAAAAATGTTCCTTAAAACATTAACTTCAGTTACATACTATAACTTTTGTTGTCAAGAGCCCTTTGGAGCTCCTACAAAGGATAATTTAAATGTCCAACAGCACAAGTCCTGTTGGCACAATTTGCTATCAGCACATTTTGTTGGCCTTTCATTTATCTACACACTTTTGCTGATCAAAAGCGTTCCATGCGATGACAATTAAAATCAAGTTTGTCAAAACTTTCAGCAGAAACTCCGAGATATTGTTGTTGCATGTTGTTTTTGGTACACTTTTAAATTGCTAAGGATATAACAGAGACTGTAGAAAAATTTTAGAAGCATTATATTTAAATGCTTCATTTTTTTTTTCTGAAACAGCCAGAAGATAAAAATATTCTATACGCCAGTCTTGTGAATTACCTAGTATTTACTGCCTGGTAGTATATTCTTTCAAAATTACAATTTCTACACGGTGTGCAACATCTCATTATGTAGCGTAATAAAACTAAAATATACTTTTTCTTAAAAATATTAAAAATAGTTGCGTGCAATTTAAAAAAACTCATGGTTTTTGTAGAAACAGCATGCGACAACAATTACAAAACATTTAGACAGAACTGCAATGTTTGGAAATGCCACCTTTGGAGTCGGTCGCAGTTTACATGCCTAGCGAGAAAAGGTAGTAAAAGTAAGTCGCAATTTACGTGTCTAACATTCTCTTATGTAGGATTAGGTCGCAATTTACATATCCCGAAATCAATGCCAGATACACATGCACCCACAGGTACGCAAAATGTTTGTTTTTTCGTTTTTGCATTTATCTTGTTCCAAAACTTAAATTCGTTTATTCCCGTTTCGAAATTTATTTTGGTATGTTTGTCCGATATGTACATACACTGCAATATGTGGTAGATTATTCAATAACTTTAACATCGGTTTTTATGCACGAGCAGTATTACTGAAAAAATGTAGTGTCATCCACAGTCAAATGTTTCAGTTAGCAGACTTCCTAGATGCTAATCTATTCAAGATTGAACTTTCAAACTCCCGCTGATGTTCTGCTAAATGCAGTTTCTGAATATTCTGTGTGGCAAATTTATCTCCGTCAATTTCTAAACCATGATCAACATATATTGTTTCCTATTCATCCCTTTGTCAAAAACTTCACTTACGAAAGAACACCAATCCATCACAGCTTCATCCGAAATTTACATCCTTTACAAACAAATCTTATCGTGCAGATAACAAACAAGAGACTGATTAAAAAGTAGACAATCAGACGCCCACTGTGCAATTTGCTTCGCTCTATATGCGCTTCCGAACAGAGTAAAATGAGCAACATGGCTTCGCTTTGCTTTTTTAGTGTATTTTCTAGCCACGATATTACGATGAAAGTGAATTTGACTATCTAAAGAACAGAAGGTCTCAAAATTTACATACCAGGAAACTTTAAATATTTTAACGACTAAAAATTATGAAATTAAAATCAAGACTAAATAACTACCAAATGTACACTAGGCATGGCGCTTTTTCTTTTTTATTTTTCCAAGGCTTTTCGGGTCTAATTTGGAAAATAAAACTGAGGTCATTAATTTTAGAAGGTCCTTGTTATTTATTTACCCTAGTAGGAGTTAAGGTCATAAAACTTTTATCTTCCACTCCAACAGGCAACCCAATACATTACAATACAATTTACTAAAAACAAACACTCGAAGGTCTAACAAAAATATTAAAATGAAAAAGGATAGAAAATCTTAACCTGTTTAAGCAGAATATTCAGTGAGTGGGTAAGTGAGTGAGTTGGTAGGTGAGTGAGTGAGTGAGTGGGTGGGTAAGTAAGTGAGTGAGTGAGGGAGTGATTGAGTGAGTGAGTGAGTGAGTGAGTGAGTGATTGAGTGAGTGAGTGAGTAAGTGAGAGTGACTGAGTGATTGAGTGATTGATTGAGTGAGTGAGTGAGTGAGTGAGTGAGTGAGTGAGAGTGAGTGAGTGAGTGAGTTTTAAGAGTCTGTCAACAGCTAGATCATTTGGGCCCAATCGGAGTATTCATATAGCTAAAACCACTTATTCCAGATATATCTAGGAGTTAATTCCGGACTGTTTTGCCGTGCTCTGTTGGAGTTTAAGCACGCACTCACAAGTTTCGTCCACAACGTCAGGGTACTTAAACTCCAGCAGACCACGGCGTAACAGTCCGGAATTAAGTCCTAGATATATTGACTCCGGCCTTGAAAGTTTACGCTTTCTCAGTTACTCTAAATGTTTTAATATTTAGGTTTGAAACATTAATTGCCAGCAAATAATAATAATAATAATAATAATAATAATAATAATAATAATAATGATGATGATGATGATGATGATGATGATGATGATGATGATGATGATGATGATGATGATGATGATGATGATGATGATGATAATAATAATAATAATAATAATAATAATAATAATAATAATAATAATAATAATAATAATAATAATAATAATAATAATAACAATAATAATAATATTTATTATAATAATAATATTTATAATATTTATTATTATTATTATTATTATTATTATTATTATTATTATTATTATTATTATTATTATTATTATTATTATTATTATTATTATTATTATTATTATACACCAATATGCTTTTAGGAATAATTAGTATAGTGATAGAGCAGAGAAACACATGTAGGTGCAAAGCATGTTTTGGTAATTATACGAATATATAAAATCGGTCCCTCGAGAAAATGAATGAAGTATAGTGCAATGGGTAATTAGTTTATACCTGATTACGATTTTAAAAGTTTTATTTGGAGCTCAAGCTTCGGTTTTATATGAGTAAATTCCGTACGTGTTCTGCAACGGTTTTATTTCGCTTGTGCGGCGGATATTTAGGAAGTAAATGTTTACAAACGCGTATTATATACGCTAAAACGACTTAATAATGTGCTTGCAATAAAATTAGTGCATAAAAACTGTGTTTCTGAACAAAAACTTGGCTTCGTGAATAGCGGAAGGCGCTGAAACCGTTGTGACGCAATAACGTCATGAGTCATCATAAGTCACTTCGCAGATTACCACATGGCGTCGTGTTTAATTCTTACGGCCAAATTGAGCCCAGGTTAGGCTAGTGTGTCTGTATGATCGGGTTGACAGGGTGCGTGTCATCGAAATTAAGCCCGTGTTGTGTTAGGTTAGGTTAGATTAGTGTCCTCTGTCATCGAATATCAATAAATCATTTTATGGCATATAATAGCCGTTTATAAATATTTATGGGCTAAATACCCGCCGCACAAGCGAAACAAAACCGTTGCAGAAACGTACGGAATTTCTCATAAATCATAAATGAAGTTTGGCAGCCAAATAAAAGTTTCAAAATCGTAATCAGGGATAAAAAAATTGGCCCATTTAACTATACTTCATTTTCTCAAGGGGCCGATTTATACACATTTACTCATGTTTTAATTTTGTTGAAATACTGTTTTCTATTCAATAAATATACTGACGCACTTAAATCCTGTGAAACACAGCATTTAAAACTGCATTGATCTGCAGAAAAACGCCTGTAACATCTAGCAGTACATCTCAAAGTGTTTTTTTCTTCAGAATGTTCCAAACTGAATTCCAAGAAAAATCAAAGGCGAGAGAAACGTATTTCATATTATGGCTTACCATTAAATGTCATCTGTGCAATAATATTTGGGTGGGCTCGTGAGGAATTTTTAGAAATAGTGACACAGATTAAGATGGGTGAAAACCTTCTCACATTTAAAACAAAGGCTTAAAGTTTCACGCATACGCCTCTTAAAATAAACGAGTTGTTGAAGATTAATCTTCCATAAATATAATACTAGGAGCATTTAATCCAGGTTAAGATGAAATTGCGTGTTTGTATTTTTCATATACATTATTAGTCGAATGCAATGACCGTATTGATATAGAAAATAGTTTTAGATTAACTTTAAATTAACTTACCTTGTGCAGACTTAAGTGGCTTGTTTGTTGGACTCAGAGACACATTTGGTTTATACGCGATCTTCTGTCACCCTTCTAACACTGTGTTCTCTGGGGATAACTGCACTCACCTCATTTAACCCCGTCTCGGCGAATGCCACTCAGGTCAGCCTAAGTCACACACCACTCGGCCAGGGCAGCAAACATAACACGTGCTATTGGCTTCCTAAGATGTGCCAGTTTACGTTTGTGTGTGCATCAGTAGAACAATATATCTGAAAGTATATCAATTTGCATGTGATGACTTTGTGAAAAGAATATGTTTCTGTGTTCATTAATGGTCATTGCTTTAGTGAGAAAGTTCATTGAAACATTATTGCTTTCTAACCCTTACTGAACTACTATTAACTTTAGATCAGAGGATCATTTTATCTTCCTTCTTAAGTCTTCTTATTACAGTTATTCAGAAATTTCAAAAGGACACAGGTGACAAAACACAAGTTCTTGCTGAAATTATAACCGCAAACATTACAACATTCTAAAAAAAGGCATTAAATGTGCTACACTTACTGAGTAAATGATTGTGGTGTTACACCGACAGTGGTGGTAGATGACATAGGATATTACACTTTCGACAAATTGTTTCTATTTCCTTTATTTGTTTCGCAAATGTTTACACTAATGCACATTTGTATACCAATATACAGTAGATATGAAAATTAGATGAATAGTACCTATTATTTTTAAATATATGTGAGAGAATATTTATATTTAAGTCCTTGGCGATTTTTCAGATTTTTTTTTTTTTTTTTTTTTTTTTTTTTTTTAAATAAATGTTTCATTCATATGCCGCATTCAACATCAAAGTTCATATCGGCGGCTTTTAACCTCTTGGAACAATTGCTTGAGATAAGAGCAATAAGCTTAACGGTGGTTTTGAACTTTGAGTATCCATTATTTTGGTTTTTATTTAATTTACTACATTAAATACACACATGCATTCACACTCCCAGACTAGAGGGTGGATGGAGAATAATCCTAGAGCAAGAAATATTCCCAGCCTCCCAGCGAATCAAACACGAGACCCCTTGCACAGCAAGCAGGTGCTGTACCAACTAAGCTACATGGCTGTTCAAAGGCAAGGAAAAGTGAAGATATTGTTTATTTAATTTATTATAAGACATGTTAAAGAAAACATTCTGTGAATTATATTTGAAATTAATTGCAAACATTGAGTTATATAAAAAGAAATTTGCTGACGATAGTCATATGGTAATGTACACAACAACCAATGATCGTATCAAGTTACGTCACCAAGGCTACTAGAAAATGTTTTGTCCTCAAGAAAGACGCAAAAGGCGTTTCGCTACTTTTTGCTCTCTCAAAAATAGCTCTAAGATTTTGGTTCCATTAAGGAATGATAAACGTATTTGCATAAGTAATAAATGTACCTATATCTTGGGTTTTCTGTAAATATCTGTCAAATCTTCCTCTTTCATTGTATAATTTGGTAGGACTGACAAACTACAAACAGAAAAAGGTATAAGATTAAAAATATTGATTTCGTTGAAACAGATAGTTAATGTTAAAATAATTTTGTTGATACATGAACCATTTGCGAGATATTCGTTATTAGTTTAAATTTTCAAATATGTTTACCGAGCGGGATGGCTCAGGTGGTAATGTATGTGGGAGGTCGCGGGATCGATCCCCGTGGCCGCGTACTGTGATAAGGGTTTTTTCCGTGGTTTCCCCATATCACTTAGGCGAATGTTGGGGTGCATTACTTCATACCATGGTTTCCTTTCCACCGTTTTCCTTCATTCCACTTCCTTATCATCTTTCAGGTGAACTTTCAGGTGTGTAGTGTTGGCAGTGCCGGGCAGATGGCACGGATGATTGCGCATGGTAACTGCTATTCTTGGCGCTAGGTGGCGTTTGGCCGGCCTTGAAGGGAGAACGCTCAGTGTGACACCGGCCCCGCTGTGTGCTAGCCACTTGGCGAGGCCTGGCGCCGGGATGAAGAGATCTCAGCACTTGTTAGGGACTTCCGCACGTCTCTGTGGCCTGTCCAGCTGCAACCCTGTGTGACACCTTCGGTTCCCTCATTTCGTCCTTGCTCCTGGGAGTGGTAGCCACGATAGATCTGTGTTAGGTCGAAGTGAGCGAGGTGTCCCCTTCTGTGTCTGAACCCTTGTATCTTTTCAAATATGTTTAGTCAACTTTATTCAATATTAAGAACAGAAAAAATTATTTTTCCTCAGAATTAAAGACTGTACACAAAATCCAGAAGCTTTAAATTATTGGTATGAGAATAGTAGAATAATTTCAAACTTATTTCGTTGATTGTGTAAGAAATCCGCAATATCACATATAAAACGTGAATGTGCGTAACAATCACTCATATTACGCAAAATCAGCTTTACATTCACATCCACTCTAGTTCGAACAAAACACCGCAAGAGTTGGTTTCAGAGACACGCTGTGTCAAGTTTGTATCATACAAAAACAAACACCGCTTGCCACAAGGGGTTCTCATAATTAGAGGCACGCTACCCCTCATACAACAGTCCAGCAAAAACTTGATTAACAGCGTTGCAATTTCGTCAGTTCCATATCTAGGATCTGTGCGCACCCTTTTGAGGTTGTTGAGGGCTTAATTTTACCACGTTTTTATGTAAAGACTATTTTAAAATAAACCGCTAAGGATAATATGAAATGTGCACTGCAATTCAAATTCCTGATGTATGGCTTATGGTATTGCTTAAGGATACCCATCTGTGAAATTTTGAAAATCTACAGTTTTCATTGGATTGATTTGAAATTTTAACACAACAATCACTGTTAAGGGGGGAGTAACTGTGCTAAATTTCATGCATTTAGGCAGATTAGTTGCAAACATATTAATATTTTATTATATTTTTTTAATATTTGTATAAATGGTTCCCCATGATGCAATTTTGATTTGAAAAACTTGATAATTTTCAGTTATGTCCTGTAATAGAATGTTAGCAAATTGATGAGATAATTTCTTAATCTTGTTATTATTTTGGATAAAAATAAATTTTAAAGTTGAAATTCATTATTTTTTCATTTAAATTTTGAAATGTAAACTTTAATATTTAATTACTCAGCAGTTATTCACTTTATGAGAAAATTATCTCATCATTTCTTTTTAATGTTATTTCTAAGCAGGTACACCAAATTTCATGCATAAGGACTGAAAATTGCATCGTGTGGAGCATTTTAAAGAGCAAACAGTGCTAAGAATAAAAACGTGGAAAAACTAAGTTTGAAGTCATAGCAAGAATAATGGAACTGTATGGATTTAAATGGACACGAACGCTTTCAGGCAATCAGTTAGACGGCCATATGACATAGATAAAAAGGCCGTAAGGCTGTAAAAAGCATATCAAAATAAAGCAGACGATTTATACTATTTGATAAAACAAAAATCCTTTTTTGGAGATTATGGAAATTTTTAGCCTTTTTTCACAGATGGGTATCCTTAATATATCAGTGAAAGCCTCATAAAAAACGAAGTCATTCAGTTTTTCTTGAGTGCGTCACAGAAAGCCACCTGTTAGCTTCGTTTCTTCACATGTATGGAGAAACGTACAAACCTCTGCCTAATTGAAGGTAAAATCCCAAACCTAAAGGAGTTCATAACATTTGCTAATTTTGAACTGGTAGAAATTTATACCCGTTATTTACGTGTATGTCATTCTAAAGTGGAACACTTAGTGTGTAAATATACACAAGTTCAAATAGAATTCTCGCCTTCCGAATATGTATAACCTAACAACTATTAAAGTTGGAAAGTACCTCTTTCGAAATACCGTGTGTTATTTTATCGCGCTTATCTGTGTCATATAATCCTAAATACCTCCGTTAGTACTTGATTGATCCAATACTACGAAAATATACTAATACATTTAAACGTTTTAAGTACTTGGACGGTATTGTTACAATTCTAAGATAGTTATTTTGTTGCCAATTTTGTTTGTAAATGTAAAGAACTTTCCCTTAGAGAATCACAAACCAATAACAGAAATAGAGACACTTCCCATTCAGTTCCAAATAATATAAAACTGATTTCACTGTAGGTGACTATAAATTGTCGCCTTGAAATGGTAATGTGGTCTTGGTTAGGACACCAGGCAAAACAACTTCTGAATTTATACATCATAAGTCAAGCTTTGTTATTAACGTACTACTGCCGAAAGAAAAAATATGATATGTTGCATTCACATAACTTTCTCTAGTCTTGTACTAACCACTCTTACAAAATCTTATTCCTGTATCTTCTTGACCCATAGTCAAATCTTTTAACCCTTTCAGACCCCATGTCCATTTCAATGGACATAACTTTCACATGCTGATAATTTCTTTCTGGGAAGGTATAAGTTGTTAAGCCTGTTTGCACATCTCAATGGACATTTAATAGTTACCTCTGTCTGGCATTGCTGCTATCTGGTGGTGAAATATGAAAGTTTTAGGAAGATGAAGTAGGCAAGATGGCTGCTAACAAGAAACATGATAAAGGTAGGTGCCATTTCTTAGTAAGTTTGTGTATTTAAACCCAAGAATGGCTGCTTTTCTTAGCTTTTACTTCATCCTGAATGTTTTAAGATACATTTTATTGCAAAGGATTGCACTTTCTGCAAGAAATCAATATATTATTAGCTTTCATAAGTGCATGTCCACTGAAATGGACATACAGTCTCAACGGTTACTGTATACAGGTGTAAATATAATCTGACATTTTCAACTAATCTCGCTATTTGCTGGCAAAATAAGATATCATTTTTGTTTTATATGGATTTGAGGTTACTTAATTTACATAGCTGCTACAATATTCATCAAGATAAACTAAATCCTGCTATACATACTCTATATTACTGTAAAATTATAGTATGAACAATGCTACTTGTGATTAGGTAGATTTTATATTCACTTATCTATTATGTGCTATTTCAGTAGTGTAGAGAAAATTGTAATGCAGTCAAATTGTTTCTGTTAATTCATTTTCAGAATATTACAATGTGGAGAAGGATGCTGATGCAATGTTGGATTTACTGATATCAGCAGATGTTTCTGATTTTGAATGGTCAGACTGTGACGAAGATGAATGTGACATTTCTGTCCCTATTCCACAACCTGTTAGACCAGGTACTTGAGGACAAAATCTGACATTGTCATTGAATTATTAACTATATTAACATAACTTATTACTCAGTACCTAGTTTAAATTTTCCTTAGAGTAGTTTATTATGTACAGAGCACTTTTCCATTTACAGGTGCCAATATTGTTACCAGAAATCAAGAGGAAGAAGAACAAGAAAATAGTGATGTTGATGAAGAGGATCAACAAGGCACACATCAGCAGGCATCAAACCCTGAGCAATGCACTATTCCTCCTAACTGGCTGTTTACTGAGAAGAACAATATCAAATGGAGAAGGAAACCATTTACACCAATGAACCTGATCAATCCTGAAATTTTTAATTCGACTGAACAATCAGTAAACGAATCCACACCAATTGAATATTTTTCAAAATATATTTCAGAAGAAAGCATAGAAAATATGGTTGAAAAGACAAATATGTATTCTCTACAAAAGGGAAGTACATTTAGATATACAAATGTCACCGAAATAACATCTTTCTTGGGCCTTCATATAATGATGGGTTGCTTGAAGTACCCCAGAGCTAGGATCTATTGGGATTCAGCTCTGCACATAGATTTATTTGTAGAAGCTGTCTAGAGAAAGATTTTTTGAACTGAGGTCAAATTTTCATGTAGTCGATAACCTAGCTATGCCAGAAAATTGTAAGGACAAATTTTATAAAGTAAGACCCCTTTATGACTGCATCAGAAGGAGGTGCTTGGAGCTTCAGATAGAAAATGATTTATGTGTCGATGAACAAATAGTACCCTTCAAAGGTCACTTAGGAGTAAAGCAATATTGTAAAGGTAACCCTAATCCTTGGGGCATAAAGCTATTTCTATTATGTGGTAAAAGTGGTCTCTGCTATGACTTCATAATATATCAAGGGGGTACTCCAGAAATATCAGCAGATTTTGTAAAGAAATTTGGTTTAGGGGCATCAGTAGTTCTAAAGCTCTCAGAGAGAATAAACAGGGATTATGTCTCTCTATATTTTGATAATTACTTCACAACATTCAACTTACTTGAGATCTTGATAGGAAAAAAGATTTATGCAGCAGGAACAGCTAGAATATCTCGCTTCCCAAATGTGCCTCTCACATGTGATAAAGATATAAAAAAGAAAGGCCGTGGCTTTTCTGAGGAGGCTGTCAGTTCCAGTGAAAATGTGATAATATGCAAGTGGTATGATAATAGACCTGTAGTGATGGCATCAAATTTTATAGGTTGCGGTGTGCAAGATGAAGTAAGGCGATGGGACAAATTAAAAAGTGCATATATTTCTGTCTCTCGTCCTGAAGTTATTCGCCGTTATAACCATGCAATGGGTGGAGTTGACAAATTAGATATGCTAATTAGCATGTACAGGATTTTTTTGAAGTCTAAAAAATGAACATTAAGGATGCTGTTTCATGCAGTAGATTTAGCCTGTGTGAATAGCTGGTTAGAATATAAGAGAGATATGGAATCTCTGGGTGAAAACAAAATACTTGATTTGCTTCATTTTAAACTAAGAGTAGGGGAGGCTCTTATTAGAACAGGTAAAGATATAAGAAGAAAACGTGGCAGACCAAGTAATGACATAGAGGAAATTCCACAAAAAAGATCAAAAACAGAAATTCGTCCTGCAAAGGAGATTCGCAGAGATCTTATCGGTCATTTCCCTGAATTTCATAACCAAAAAGAAGCCTCTAGATGTAAAATGCTAGGGTGTATGAATAAAACTCATGTATTCTGTGAGAAATGTAAAGTGCATTTGTGTTTTGTTAAAGGGAGAAATTGTTTTAAGAATTTTCATACTGATGGTAATTAACACCACTTGAGTCTATTTGTCCATTGTAATGGACACACTGTAAAAAATTAATAAATTGAGTTACAGAGATTCTGAGGGTTTTATTCTGTTTAGAATACCTATTTTAACCTTTTAATGTGCACCAATAATTTTTTTGATCTCTAGATAAAATTCGGGTCTGAAAGGGTTAAAGCTTTGAAATTCGGTTCTCTTTGCATGGTTAACATATAAAGAAATTAAAAGCGATTTTCTATTTGAAAGAAGTAGAAGTTCTCCAAAACTCACACAAATAACAAGGCATTTCTCCGAAATGGTTCATTCTATCAAAATATAATACCTAGTAGAGAAAGTAAGAAGCCTCTCAAGCATGCTGCATAATGGCGCACCAAGTGGGAAAAATGTAAACTTATTACAATGTATGCTTCCCAGATAACTAATTCTATCGAAATAGGATATTTTACACCAATTGTATTTTACTTCTATGTTATAATTCGCAAGTTATACCCTCATGAAAAAGTATGAAACAAACCTCACCTATGCACAGAAAACTTAAGATACATTTTATTGTTGGTTTCATTTTCTCAAACACATTATTATTACAATCAAAGGATTAGATACAACAATTATTTGGGTAATAGAAGGTCCTGGAAAGTGTTCACCTTGTATCCTCCTTTTTAATGGGGTTTTAATGGACTTTCTTTACCCTCACCGCAACACAGGTAGTGAGCACCGATGATACATGAAATGAAATGATAATTTGAAAGGAAATTTGGAAACGAAATGTTCCAAACCTAAGTTTAGGTTACTTCCCCAAAATTTAGTGTGACTGAGAAATAACTTAAGAAAGCAAGAAATGAAGGAAGAGAAAACGAGGTGAAAGAAAGAAAAAGAACTATTCTATCTAAAATGATAGGGTGATGATGAGGATATCAGTGGAATGAGAGAACCTACAGCTTTTCCCGTGGACTATGAATCATGTTTGGGATTTTCACGTGAGCTAGTCAGAGCTGAACCACAGGTACTTTGTTTCTGAAAGTCATGTGAATGTGTCCTGTCAGGCGTTTTATTAGTAAATGTAATCCATTTGAAGTCTAATGTATCATTTTAAGGCTGTTTCTCTACGGAGCTGCTATCACAATCAAAATGAGCCAGGGAGGTAAATAACACAAAACACACCCCCTGGGGTTAATTGCCGCTTTCAGTAGTTAAATGAACAGTTCGTAAGCAAAGATATACATGTGTTAATGAGAGAATCGAAGGAGATCCTCTCGGGGGAGAACCCAGACACTGGCTCGTTAATGACTCAGAGATTATACCGTAATCACATGTCGCGGCAATATATCCAGTGAGTGGTTTCCTTCGATAATGGACGTGTTGGCGGGCGTGTCCTTAGGCTGGCAAACACATACCAACTGCACTTAATCAATGGATCACTAACTGGTCAAAGGTATGCAAAGGACATCGTGAGTATTCAGACTGATGTTATCGGTAAAGAACATTTCATTTTTCTTGATGAATACAGGTGTACATACAACAGGAACATTCAATAGTGGGAAATGTAAATGGGTACATAAACTAGCATATCTCTGCATGCCAAATCGTTAAATAAAACAAGTGGAAATTGGACAGGATGATCCGAAACTGCTTGCCAAATATCTCGCCGGGAGGGCTCGAAGCGCTGACCACGTCCCACCCTCGATCTCTGCACCCCACCCATGACGCCTGTAGTGGGTAGGGCTGGGGGACTTACCAGCCGGGCGGTAAGTCTTGGTCCGCGAAGGGCCTATTACGCTAGGGATTATTTTTATTAATTACTGCAGGTTGGATCCTGAACATTCGTCGCATATAGGTCAAGTACAAGCAGTGATGGGCTAAAGCATGTATAGGAGAAGTCCATAGTTCAACGAAAGAACGTATTATTTTATAGGGCATGGGGCATGTGACAGCCTCGTTCACTCACTTATATGTGAGCTTCGCGCGCACGCAGCAACAGTGCTCGGAGCTAACCTGGTAGGGGAGCGTGATAGCAAAAGTCCTTGAGGTCTTGAGATGCTGTCATTTCTCATAATGTCGCCATGTCGGCCTGGGAGGCCGTTTGACGATTTCGTTGGAAAAACAGTTTCTGTTCACCAAAAATAATGAACACCCACAGTATCTTGTATGTCAAAAGGTGCTAATTCAACAAGGAAGCGGAACACAAAGCGTCATTACACAACATCTCATTTAGGCAAAGATTTTACCACAGTGCCGAGATGTATTGCATGGTGCCAGCGGACTCCTGAGAGAACTGAATACTCCCCTACTCACCGTGCGCACCCGAGCTGGAACAGCTTCATATAGAGTATACCATGGAGAGGTCACCCCACGCAGTGTGACCTGCCACCCCCCGGAGCAAGGCTAAAGTGAAGCAACCACTGGAGGCTATAGTCCACAGGAGATAAACCAAAGAGATGCGAAAAGTCCCTGAGACCAGTCCTACTGATGGAGGTCCCCAGAGAGGACGACTAGTGTTCGCGGCAATACTCTTTCCTATGAGCAAGCATCCGCGCCATCTGTTCTGTATCGCTATGCACCACAAAATCTAGAAGCACACCTGAAAGATGCGAAGGAAACGGAATGAAAGTGAAATTATGGAAAGTAGCTCGTAATAGATCAGGAACCACCCCAACGTTCGCCTACCGTCTAGATAAAACTACGAAAACACCGTCAGTTTGGTCAGTTATCATAAATTTTATATTTACCAACTAAACAGCCTGTCCACATGCCATAACTCTAAAACTGATTTTAGCACCTTAGATGTTATCTCTGTCTAATTTTATATTTTCACTGAGCGATTGGGTGCATCTTGCCGTTTTCACACCCCACTACTAACATCGTTCCGTAGATGTCACAGACACTTTTTCACTTCAACTCACTTCTCCAAATTATTCCAATTGAACCTGAGGGAAAATTGCCATGAGATATAAAAAACAAAGTGAAGCACGTTAAAGAGGTAGCTGGTATTATCAAGGGAGCACGGGGTATTCCCAATCAGCGGGTAAGGCCAGTCATGTATTCATTTCTTTTTCCGTTGCATGTGAACACCTTAATTAGAAGAGTCATTTATCCTCCCTTTTAGGATATTTAACAAGCTCTATCTGTCATTTTGTCCTCGACGTTCATTCGAGCAAGAAGTGAACACGTTTTTTGTTGTTTGTTCTTCTTTCTGTTTCAAGAGCAAATTCGCAGTAAGTATTCCGTTTCATTCTCTAATGAAAGTGATAAGTTTGAATAGTTATGTAAAGAAGCATTTTCTTAAAATTTCTTGGCTATTATTCAGTCAAAGCTTGAAGGGACAGCTCGTTATGTTTAGGAAATATCATAACAGGAGCAAAGAAACATTTATAATTTAAAAGTTTGCAAACAATGTATATGATAATATTTAAAATTATGAAAAAGATATGTTATTTCTTAAGTATTCAAGTACATGTCAGCTGTTTATTATTTGTAATATGTTGAGTGTTTGTGTATTATAAAGCGCTGATGCTAAATGTATAAATACTCAAAACGACAATTACTGCAAGAGCATAGTAAACTGTAAGCAATAGCAAATTCCATACATAAAATAATTAGACTAAAACCAGTATTAAACTATCAGATATTCCAGGCCTGGGTGACTGGAATACCTTGAGCGATCTCAATTCTTTTTACTTGCTAAACGGAAGTTATTAGTGCAAGGCCGTGAGTGTGATGCGTCCGGAGAGCACAAATTGCCCTGGCCTGATACATTGTCATCCGACTAGAATAAGTTACAAAATCCCTGCTGCAAGAAAATGCGTGGAACTACCAATTTAATTGTATACCTATATTATAAATACAAGTATATGCCATCCTCATAGAACATTGGCATGGATTCACTATAATTGCTTAATTGTGAAAAGCAATAATAGATATTATGCAGAACACAACCAATTAAATATACATGGTGAATTATTTATAAAGAAGAGAATGGTATTTCTCCGTGTATTGCTGTGCAGCTCCAATGAGATTATTACTATTATTATTATTATTATTATTATTATTATTATTATTATTATTATTATTATTATTATTATTATTATTATTATTATTATTATTATTATTATTATTATTATTATTATTATTATTATTATTATTATTATTATTATTATTATTATTATTATTATTATTATTATTATTATTATTATTATTATTATTATTATTATTATTATTATTATTATTATTATTATTATTATTGTTATTATTATCATCATCATTATTATCATTATCATTATCATTATAAATATTATTATCATCATTATCATCATAATGGCTGACGCAAAACTTAATGGCGAGGGTGGCAGGAGGAGGAATTGTTTAACACAATATCCATTCAGAGACTTGCCATGCCTTGCAGCGTTCTGTAGTTAAACGTGCTGTGAAATCAGCTGTAAAGCCGGTGATATAGGTATCATTTGCACCCATAACATTTATTTGCACAACAGGAAAGAGAATAGGTGGTCAGCTATCAGCTGCCATTAAATGTTGCGTCTGCCATAATTAATTGCTGTCAAAACATCGTGCAATGTTACAGTGGCTTCATTAAGGACATTTCTGAAGTACTATTATTTAACGCTTTTTCTAAAATTCTTGCTTATGAGAAAATTGCTCAATCATAGTTTTCAAACAACATTTTAAAGCGATCCTCATAATGGAACCACACGTATATACTTCAAGCAAGATAAGCAAATAAATATGCGCTGAGAATTTTAACTAATTTTTTTAGCCCTTTAGGACTTGAGTTCTTTTGATTTAGCTTTTGAGTTCCGAACTCTCAAGGGCACGCTTTATTTTAGGATATCCTTTAATTCCAGCATCTTAAGTCATCTACACTTATCTGCGCTGCAAAGAATGCAGAACTACACAGGCCTAGGAGCAGTGAGGGGCAGGTAAAAACCCTTTCAGTTGTCTGCAAACGCCAAAATACTATAGAGGGATGGGACTGGTTTATTATCTACAACATTTTTGCTAATTCCTGTGACCATTCAATTTTATTTGATTCTGTGCTGATTTAGTGCTCCCGAATGCTGTATTTACCGTATTTACTCTCATCTTACACTATGACGACGGGCCCTTAAACCCAACATGCTCACTCACTCACTCTTACACTATGAATGAAGCATACTGCAGCCGCCTCATGACCATAGGATACAACTATCCAGCAAGAAAAGAATTGAACAAAGAGAATTTAGCAAATTCCACTTGGGTAGAATATGATCCCCCTTAAAGCCATCCAAATGCTCACGAAAATCAATGCGCATATCCTGTTACAATACATAAAGGCTATACTGGACCCACTGTTGCATGTTGTATGAGTACATTAAGCTCCCACGGGTAAAGGCAGTCTCGTCGGTAAAGAGTGCATTATGAACAATGGATCAGTAGATTTTTACCGGAACACCTAGCCTCAAAAGCATGTGCTTACTGGAGGTTCCTAAGTGCGAAATCCTGGCTATTAGAATAATTTGGGTTTCGGTGGTATTCCTTGCAGGGAGCTTAAAATGTGTATTTGCTGTGAAATCTTGACACGGAATTTTTGGTTTGAGTGGAACTCTTTACTGCTGTAGTAATTTAAGCGATAACCGGACAAGGAGGTATGTCTCCCTTTCGGGAGGTCGTGGGTTCGATTCCTGCAGCCGACTTTTCTGACCCAGTGTATTTTTAGGTGTTTCCCTGAGTCACTAGGCGAATGCTGGGAAAGATAATTACATCCCCCGAAATTTCTGTCCTTACATTTCACCTCAGTTCTCATTTCAGGTCACCCTTCATCTGTTTGGTTGTTTCAGGGTTGTAAGTACAGGCGCGGGTCTCAGCGTTGAATGGCAGAGGAAAAAGATGTTCTTGGTAAACATCCGGGCCTCATTTTGCTTTCTTCGTTCGTAACAAAACTATGCTTTTGTAGAAAATATGAAACATAGTTACTACGTAAAATGAAAGTGCTCATTGAATAATACACTTTCTGGTAAATAATTTTCTTCGACGGTAGTCATTTTATCTACCTTCGCTAATGTTATTATATGTGTAAATTTGAAATTTCGGCACACCATTTTATGCTTTTACCACAGATGTTAGCAAAATGTATTTAATCCTGCAACTATTGATCAGTATACTCTCTCAGAATGCAACGTGCTATTTGGTAGTTAGAACCATTTAAATCTTAACGTCCTTATTTCTTATTTGTTGACATTTATTGGTTATTCAACTCATGCAGAAGCTGGTACAGCAGCTCAGTTGATAGAGAAGCTGCCTGCTGTGCAAATGGCCCCGGGTTCGATTCCCGGTAGGGGAGTAGGAATTTTTCTCCAGCCCAGAATATTTCTTATCCACTCTAGAGTCTGGAAGTGTGAATGTGTGTCTGAATTTAATGTTTAAAAATCCCTAAAGACTTACTTTTAGTGTTAAATGAGTACCACCATTGCCTATAGGCAAATGTAGCATAGGAAAGACCACCAGTATGACCTCTGTAGTTAAAAGCGCGATATAAATGGAACAAAAAAAACCCCTCATGCATTATTTAAATATAACTCAGTGCAAGTAGCTATCTGAGCTTCACTTGTTGATTGACTTGCTAAACACTACCATTAATCTATTTCCAGCTCCATGGACTATTACGGTTGAACTTCATACTACTTTGGAACAGCTGGCGGTGATTAACTTTTACCCCCGCTTTACTATTTTTATTATTCATTATTGTCGAGGAAATGGTATCCAAGACAAGTAGATTTGCAGAAACTAACAATTAAAAATACTCGATAATATCTCATATTTTTGTTGTACAAATAACGAAGCATGGCAATATACTATTGTGTATTCTTAACACTTTTCGAGATATTCTTTTTTACATCTTTAAGTTTCCCAGTTGAACGTTCACGCGGGATCTATGAGGCATCGTAGCTTTTGCCACATAAATTTTTGGTATAAAAGGGGTTTGGTTTTATATTCATATTACTTTCTCTATCCACTCTTCTTCTGTTTACTTCATATTAATTTAAGTAACCGTTTGAAAAAAGAATTTAATTGCATATTTCATTCTAAGTAAAAGGGGATAAACCATTTTATAATTCAAAATAGCAACAAGGAATATCTTGAAAACGTTTAATGACACAAAATCTTGAAATTTTAATAAGTTTTAACGAGGTCTACATCGTTGGTGCAAGCTAATAGGCATCCATCAAAATTTTACAATTGTGTAACTCCACTTTTGAATGAGATTTCACAAGTTATTGCCAGAAAATTAAACATATTCGTTTTATTTTACATGCAAGTGTCCTAAACATTTGATATTTTATCAAACCCCTTAGTCATTCTTCAAAAAATAAAAAGTAACGAAACAGCTTAGCATAGCTTAGAGTAAAGGGAATTTCTTGAAAATCTTAGTATCGCATCCTTGGAAGATGCTGAAAAATCCGAAATGTTACATTCACATAACTTTTGCTATCCACTATTATTTATTATTTTATACCTTATAGAAACGTATAAAACATGTTTGCTCACCTTCTCTTTTGCTCACCTATGGTATGTAAGGGAATTGTGTATTCAATCCAAAAATTCGTCGTCGAAATTTGCAGAATTTTCAGGTTCGCGGTATCCATAAAGAGCATTTTTAAATTCTCAATACGTACATAATAGATCAATAAAACATTGCATTCAACCCAAAATTTGTTACCGAGATGTCCTGCAGATAAATGTTTTCTAGTACGTAGTATGAATAAAAAGAAAACATTTTTGGGGGAAAAAAGGCACATTTGTTTTCCGCGTACGTATCTGTGTGTGTGAGTATGTGTATTAACGCTTAACTCAGAAACGAAATGAGGGATGGATATCAAAGTTAAGCACAACATCTTGCAGAGATACGACACGATTTTCTCGAAAATAACCTAACCTGTGTACGATTGTATAACACCTAAAAATGAACTAAATTTCACGACATGTGCAGGATTGTCAGTTCCGCAATGCTACGGGTATCACTGCGTAGTGCTGGAACATAAAACTACTGTCATCAAAAAATAATTAATTGGTGAAACAGGTCAACACATTTATCTTCCCCATTTTTTAAATCAGCAGTTATCACGGCCACGGTAATGAAGTGGCCATTGCGTGTTCAGCAGCCCGTGAAATTCGCTTGGTGCATTTGTTTGCCACGACAAAATACCTGTTACCTATTTCGGATGCATCTCTCATGAGATATATGTAGGTCAACGCATGGTTCAATGCGGAAAATTACTGTTAACTAACATATAAACCAGGAGCGCTTCATTTTAAGTTAAAACCTACAAATACAACATTTAGTTTCGAATATAAATTTTATGTTAAAGGCATGCATGTGTATGAGCATTCCTCATAATGAGCTTCCGTGAAGCCTCGACTGACGGCTTATTAGTGAGGCTTCGAAAAATAGGGCAATTTCGAGGAAGATCCGTGCTATGTAATTCTTGTCTATAAAAGGATGTGGAATAACAAGAGAGGAATTAGTTGGTATTTCGTTAGCAGTGCTGTGCTTACAGTCGTCGTGGGAGAACTGCATGTATCGACAGAGACGGTTAGGACATTGACTCGTGGCGTCGAACTTAGTTGTGAAAATCAGAAGTTTTAGTGAGTTTTGAATGATCGTATCGTCAAAGCCTACTGTTTATGAGACAGAGAGAGAACTGAAAGACAGAAAAGTGTATGAGAAGGTTACAAGAAGACAGTGCAGTTCTGAGTAGTAAAATCACGAAGAATTGTAGTTTGTGTTAACGACGGCAAAAGAGAAATGTGCTTCAGGTTTAGAAGAAAAGTGAAGTGACAAAGTTAACTGCACTTTGTTGTCTTTTGTCACAATGGCCTTTCTGTACATCACAATGCTAAGGTCTTGGGACAGTGCATACTATTTGTTATAGTCTCTCTTATTCAGTGTGCTATACTTGCAAATACGCAGATTTACAGCTTATAGATATGAAGCCAGTTTTGCTATATGAGAGCCAAAACTATTACACAGTAAGGAAACAGGAGATATGGTCACGGCCTTGTAATGGTAACTGTATGTTTAGCAGGTAAAAAATGAAGGTCACCCCGACTCACCCAGGTCTCCATTATTATTTTTTTCTCTTAACGGAGCAAAGGCGGAGAGGCGGTATAAGACAGCTGTGCCATGCGAGAACGCCACCATACAAAGCACGCCAAGTGTTCCTTTCAATTGTTTCAGAGACACCCAATCGCTACGTTCAGAACGTCCATTTGCACTTTGATGAAGCCTCCTTAAGTCCTTCTGTCCGCGATTAGCCACGCCATCAAACAGAAAGCCTCAGGGTGTGATGTACAGTGAGTGTTGATCACTAAACCATTGTTTTTCATAGATTTTCTGGTACACAATCTTACCAATTTATGTATAAATAACTCAAAAGTATTCATTACTTAGTAAAATTTAATCATTCAGCAAGAAATTTTCTTGATGTCCTCCATTAAAAACTTTCGTGTGAAAATATTCATTGATAGTTTTATTTTATAATTCGGTATACAGTTGTAATTACTATTATTGTTCAGTTATATATATATTAAATTCTCTAAAATCCTAAAGCTGTGAAAAACGTTTATACGGACATTAGTTGGAACGTTATGAAATAAAAAGCATTCAACTTTACAAAACTATGACTATATCGATGAAAGTTTCTCGGGCTCACAGGCAGGTCAAATTTGGTTAACTGCCCAAGCTTTAAGCAACTAACTCTGCCGCGATCCTCCCAAATTTGACCTCAAAGTTAGCCCGAGAAACTATCATCAATAACCAACGCCGGGGAAGCTTCAAATCATTATAACTATCTCCACAGAGGGAGATGGATCCGTGGTAACGTGCGAACCTCATATTCGCTAGGTCCCAATTTCTATTTATGTTGACCGCCCGCTGTAATCGGTTTTTCGTGGTCAGTAGGCGAATGCTGGGTAGATTTCGTCTTGCACGAAAATATACTCCATTTTCTTCCCGTCAGGTGTGGCGTGGATTCTTGTCCAAAGGAATGAACGCTCCCCCTGGATACTATGAAAAGCTGCTAAGTGAAGGGGGTTCATCGTCCTCTCTAGGCAGCTCCAGCAGCAGGTTGGGTCTTCTAACCCCGAACGTTAAGGACTTCCGAGCATTTTTGTAGCCTCTCTGCCTGCGGCATGTAGCTTCCTGTAGTTTCTTTATTACAACCCTTTCTTCTACTTAGTTTGCAGGGCACGAGGTGAACCCTGGCGTTGTATATCCTATATATCCTATTCAACTTTGCTGTGACTGTGAAAACCAGATAATTAAAAAGAGAGAAGATAGAGAAAATGGGTGAAAGCTGTGGAGGTGTCAGTACCGAGACTACTGTGAAATACAGTTTTCAACATGATGAAAAAAATTAATTTATACATTCTAAATTATAAATACAGAGTACATATAACATTATTGACATACCGGGTGGAAGGGAAGTAATTAAATTGATTTAAACCAGTGGTAGATCTCGGTATCTGAAACACATTTTATATCTTACGTTTTTATCTCTGACCATTTCCTACGGAGATATTTTAGTTTTATCGAAAACAAGCTAGCAACACTGCAGATTGTGTGGGTGTCACTGACCCTAGCTTAGTACATATACAATCTTTCTAACGGTGCGTGTTGAAAACATAAACACATACTGGGTCTTGTCTTTCCGTGTTCGCTGTGCGAGTGTAGGCCAATCACAGGCGTTAGCTCCCGAAACATGACACGGAAGCGAAAGCGCCCGACCTGTTTACATTCACAAACCAGGTCAATTCCCTGACCAACCTCAACGCAACGTTGCTGGCATACTTCACGTCTGAAAGAGCTGCCCTAGTATTCCTTCACGTCTTTTAGTGATTAGTTATTTCGTAACCTGTGTGATGTCTATCATTACTACCAAATACTATGTCAGAAATAACTTACTCTACGTATCTTACAAGTAACAAACTGTTATCTTCGTACATTCTTGTGCAATTACGCAATCAATTTGGATCAAAAACCATTTATTTTTTCGAAATCGGCTGATCAAAGAACAAAATGCTATTTGACATTTTTGTTTGTAATGCTTCTATGAGCACATTAGAAGGGATGTATTGACTTTCCTTCCACCCTGTATATAGGATGTTTCGAAAATACTTTTACAAAATTTGGGGACGGGTACTGAAACAAACATGTTAATATATACATATGTCCCAAAATGCTTCGCTTTCACGTGATTACTTTATTAACGGCTTTCCAGGTCCAACCCAAAACTTCAGTTATTTATGTATTCATTCACAGAAGGCCGTCAGTCATGGTATCTCACGTTGATGGCGATGTGCTCCCATAGATATTTTTTTTACATTTGTGTAACATGAAGTGAGTTAACTGAAAGTGTCAGTCTTTAAAGTTTCAATTGTGTACTTACGTGCCAGACGATAGTGGGTGTATGACGGGATGCGAGCCGTGTCAAGATACAAGAGGAGGACATTCTGAAATGAATTTTTGTGTTGAACAGTTCCTAACAAGCTAACTACATAATAATAGAGTGTGTCACTTCAAATTCTTTCATTAATCTACAATTAATCGAAAAAGAAGGATTTTGAGACATATGTTCACATGAAATTTTTTCTTGTTTCATTGTAGGAAACCCGTTCCCAAACGTCGCAAGAATACTTTTAAATCTCCTTCAATAGACTGAATTTTACGAGCAATTAATCGATACCGACCAAACACCTTAAAGAAGCTCCAGTTACCATACTGAAATATAAACTTCGGAACAGCCGCGAACGCCGATTTATTGAACAACTATAACGTTTCTGGGGATTATGATGGTTGTGGTGATACTGGTGGTGGTTGTGGTGGTGGTGGTAGTAGTGGCGGTGGTGGTGGTTGTGGTGGTGGTAGTGGTGGTGGTAATAGTGTCAGTAGTAGTGGTGGTAGGGGTGGTGGTAGTAGGGGTGGTGGTGGTAATAGTGTCAGTAGTGGTGGTGATGGTAGTGGTGGTTGTGGTGGTGGTCGTGGTTGTGATGGTGATGGAGGTGATGGTAGTGGTGGTGGTGGTGATGCTGTTGGTGGTGGTATTGGTGGTGCTGATGGTGTTGGTGTTGGTGGTGGTGATGGTGGTTGTTGTTGTGGTGGTGGTAATAGTGTCAGTAGTGGTGGTGGTAGTGGTGGTGGTAGTGGTGGTGGTAGTGGTGGTAATAAGGTCAGTAGTGGTGGTGGTAGGGGTGGTGGTGGTAGTGGTGGTAATAGTGTCAGTAGTGGTAGTGGTGGTAGTGATGGTGGTGGTGGTGATGATGTTGGTGGCGGTATTGGTGGTGGTGATGGTGGTTGTTGTAGTGATGGTGGTGGTGGCGGTGGTGGTGGTAATAGTGCCAGTAGTGGGGGTGGTAGTGGTGGTGGTGGTAGTGGTGGTGGTGGTAATAGTGTCAGTAGTGGTGGTGGTGGTAATAGTGTCAGTAGTGGTGGTGGTGGTAGTGGTGGTGGTAGTGGTGGTGGTAATAGTGTCAGCAGTGGTGGTGGTAATAGTGTCAGTAGTGGTGGTTGTAGTGGTGGTGGTAGTGGTGGTGGTAATAGTGTCAGTAGTGGTTGTGGTAGGGGTGGTGGTGGTAGTGGTGGTAATAGTGTCAGTAGTGGTAGTGGTGGTAGTGATGGTGGTGGTGATGATGTTGGTGGCGGTATTGGTGGTGGTGGTGATGGTGGTTGTTGTGGTGATGGTGGTGGTGGCGGTGGTGGTGGTAATAGTGCCAGTAGTGGGGGTGGTAGTGGTGGTGGTGGTGGTAGTGGTGGTGGTGGTAATAGTGTCAGTAGTGGTGGTGGTGGTGGTAGTGGTGGTGGTAGTGGTGGTGGTAATAGTGTCAGCAGTGGTGGTGGTAATAGTGTCAGTAGTGGTGGTTGTAGTGGTGGTGGTGGTAATAGTGTCAGTAGTGGTGGTTGTAGTGGTTGTGGTAGTGGTGGTGGTAATAGTGTCAGCAGTAGTGGTGGTGGTGGTGGTGGTAATAGTGTCAGTAGTGGTGGTGATGGTAATGGTGGTTGTGGTGGCGGTCGTGGTTGTGGTGGTGATGGTGGAGCTGGTGGTGGTGTTTGTGTTGGTGATGGTGGTTGTGGTGGTAGCGGTGGAGTGGTGGTGCTGATGGTTGTGGTAGTGGTGGTATTGGTGGTGGTGATGATGTTGGTGTTGGTGGTGCTGTTTGTGGTGATGGTGTCGGTGTTGGTGGTGGTGATGGTGTTGGTGGTGGTATTGGTGGTGGTGATGGTGTTGGTGTTGGTGGTGGTGATGGTGGTTGTTGTGGTGATGGTGATGGTTGTTGTGGTGATGGTGGTGGCGGTGGTGGTGGGGGTAGTGGTGGTGCTGCTTGTGGCGGTGGTGGTAGTGCTAGCGGTGTTGGTGGTTGTGGTGATGACGATGATGAAGAGCAGAATGTTATGACTGTACTAGTAGAATTATTAAGCATATGGAAGATACCCCAAATGCAGTATGAACCGGTGTATGCCAAAGGGCGTTCGTGAAAACTAGAGTTGAATGTTCCAATCCATTAAAAAGCTAAAGGCAATCGTTACCTTGTAGCCGAGCGCTAACTTCGTTATCATATTATAATTCATCGCTTTAAAATAACCTAGTTAAAAGCGATCAAAAAAAACCCTAAACATTCGTCGATAAAGCATATTAAGTTATAAACCGCTTTTACACTGCGGATATTGCTTAAAAGGTTCAATGAAGGTGTAATTTTGGTTCACTAATGCTGTAAAAGAGGCATGGAAATTTGCTGTTAAAAAGCGTACCTTTGTGTTGGGATTCTTGTCTACGTTGTTTACAGCGCAGCTAAATAACCTGAGAATCCTGAGTGGAAAAAGAGCAGATCTCCTCTCGCCTTCTGCGTTAGCTATTATTATCAACGAGGTGTATTTCTACTATTAAGGTGTAGTACTTCTAAGTGATTATTAGATACTTTAATACGAGAAATGGCCTACAAATCAGTATAAACACTGATTGTGTTACTAGAGCCACCAAATCATTGTACAAATATTAATTTGTACAATGGCAGATAGAAAATGAAATAGCACAAGCTTCTTTCCACTTAAAACCCTCATCTTGGAGGCTTACAAACGCACTGAAATATACTAGAGGAAACTCATAAATTATTGAGATCTAAAATTGCAAAATATAGTCCTTTTAGTCGCTTAGTCTTTAAATTGTAGACTTCTTTAGAGACATATGAATTAGAAATAATTTTTTTAAAATATTCCTGTATACTTATTCGGTAGAATAGAATAAATATGCCATGTAAATTCCAAGCAGTTATTTCACCTTGAAACGCGTGAAAAATGTTCCCTTATCGGTAAATGAAGAAACAAATTTTAAGTTTCTGTGACACTATATACTAAATAAAAAATCTGACGTGTTGCACTCACATGACTTTCTCTACTCTTATACTAACCGTTCTTACAAACTCTTATTCCTATATCTTCTTCGTGTTAGTTGAGATTAACATTTGTACAAATTATCTTATTGCTTATCTTCTTGTAGGTACAAGGGGAATGTGGGTATACAGTAGACTGAGCGATAGTCAAATGTTTTAAATCTTTTAACGCTTTCAATTTAGTTCTCTTTTCACGGTTAATATATACAAAAATGAATAACGATGTTCCATTTGACAGAAAAAAGCTTTCATACATTCAAAGAAAATGACAATTTGCATAAATAACTACAATATTAATACTTTTTAGACATTCGTGTTTTGTGTATCACTTTGCTAACCTCTTTGGCATGGAATGAACCAGGTTTTTGGTAGCCTCTTAGACTATGGTGTAATATTTTGACATTCTTGTTGGAGATATTGTTTCGGTGCCAACTTACTTCGTATTTCATGTTTTATGAACATTTTTTCACGTGTACTACAAAGATGTTCAATTGGATTAAGGTTTATGCTCTGTGCTGGAAACTTAAGAACTTGGGGAGTAAGGTAAAACAACTCCATAATAATAATTTTCGCAGTATCCTAGGGTCGTTGTCTTATTGATGGTAGTACTTTGTGTCTAAATGCAAGATATAACACTTATTTGCAGATTTTCCTTTAGGATATTCAACTATTGAAATATGTCCATGTTACCTACAACAAAAAGATGTTGTCCAACACCAAATGTAGCCCTCCATCCCCACAAAATAATTCCCCCACCACATTGCATCACTATGGCTTCAATGGTTTGGGTTCAAGCTCCGAATTTGGTGTTGTCCATAGATGTATATGGAACAAAAACCTTAAGAACAAGAGACTATTACGAGTGTGCAAAATATCCTTATATTTACTTCCTCTTTGTACGCAGTGTTATCAGAAAAATACAGATTGAATCAAATTTTCTCTACGAACAATGTTTCTTAATGGCAGTGGTACAGGTTTCATCATATAAGGTAGAAATGACCGAGTTGGGAACTACCGGAGCGCCTATATGCTCCATGAAAATCAAGGGAAGGCTTGATAATGAATCAACTACAAAAAACTACATTGTCTATATTTTACAACAATTTACGAAGGCTCGTTACAATTTCTTCCACCTAGAAAGACTTAAGAGTAAGTGATATTTCTTTCCATTCTAAGAATAGAAGTGACAGGTATGATCATATCGAGCTTGTCTCTTCACCTTGTCCTTGGCTCCGTTGCTCTCGAAAGTAAGCATGTGTTCCGGCGAGCGCTCTTCCTTGCAGGTAATGACTTGAAAAGGTCGTATAGAACACCGTGATGCGCCATTCTCTAATGGTAAGCAGAAAGCAGTTTCTGAGAGTGCAGAAGGTAAAAATAATTAATGCGACCGAGGTATGAATTATGCATGCGGTACCCTGCCTTCAGATATATTGTGATGAAGCTGTTAATGAAAATTCCAACCGTTTTAACTCTGTTGGTTTTTCTTTACACTTAGAAGAAGAGAGAATAGGATAAAATAGAAGAGGGGAGAAGAGAAGAGGAGAGGAGGGAAAAAGAGGGAAGAGAAGAACAGAAGGGAAGAGGAGCGGAGGGAAAAGGAGGGAAGAGAAGAACAGAAGAAACGAGAAGAGAAGGGGGAGAAGATTAGAGAAGAGAGGAAAAATGTAAAAAAAAATATGTTATTTAACGACAATTGCTATCAATTGCCAGGATCACATCAGCGTCGTCGGTGTGCCGGAATTTTGTCCTACAGCAGACATTCCATTTCATTCATTGATCGATATTACCTAAGAGGTGAAGACACTAAATATAAAGAACACCTATTTTTCAGTGTGCTTCATTTTGATCGAAAAGAACATAATATGCAGAACTAATTTTATTACATATCTGTCTGTAGCTACGAGAGGGTGAGAGGAAACCAAATGCATAGTCCAGTGTTTAAAAGCGCCTTGCTAAGGCTTTAAAATTCCATTTTCTTTCCACCACATCACGAAAAACAACTGAATAGCGACAGGACTTTAAATATAACAAAACATTGAACAACTGAAATCGACGTTAACAAATATCTGGGAAACAGAAGATGCTACAAAACCGCTATTTGAAATAAACAGTATATATGTCTTAAAGAGATCTATTTTTTGTCTACTGTGTTTTGTGTAGCTCTTAAAAAATTCCTTTTGAATGAAGTAAATCTTTCGTTCTATTTGCAGAAGGTTTAAGATATATGTTTTCATCATGTAAATATCTTAAATATATCACATTTTTATCGAAGCCGTTTTAGTTATTTTTGAGAAGATAAAATTTGAGAAAACGTTCCAGTAGTTTGGAATTCGGGGATTTTCTTGAAGGTCTTCATGTCACAACTTTGAAAAATAGTAAGTCTAAGAGCCACTTTGTTATTTATTGGACTTTTCGTTACAAAGTTGTACTGTTCCAGAGACACACTCACGTCCCTTTCTGGGATTTAGGGGCATCAAACCATATATTTCCGATAAAGTTTCCTCGTCGTATTTTTGGATGGAATGCAGTAAGCACTTCACCTAATTACGTAATAGAGAAAGTATAAACTACAAACACTTAAAGTCTGGACAATCTAAGCTCAATAGATTAGCTAATCCTGCCAGAAATAAAGTCACTCCAAACTGCTGCAAGAATAAATTCTTGGTGTTTGAATGTAATATCTCTGAAGAGAAAACCGTGCAGTCTCTTTGCTCTTGGATGCCGCTTTTGAATTTCTGATTGACTAAATTGTTAAACAAAACAGTGGCAAACGACTCTAAAACAGTCAGGTAACATCTGTGGTAGAAACAGAACAAAACAAAATGTAAATCATAGTAAGAACAACAAAGTAAATCTACGTGATCTTCTGTGACGTGTTAAAGGAGGTATCAAAATGTTTTAGTATACAGGTGCGATATGCAGTGTTATTCTTATGATCAAATTTAAACTTAAACGATGTACAGAAGTGGCAACTGAACAAATTAGATGGAGTTGATTTTAAAAAATAATTATGAAAGTGTAGCATTTAGAGGACTGAGGTCGAAAAATTGAGACAATCTGTACGGTTAATATCATATGCAAAAGTAAAAACCTGGTATGTTACTGTTTTGTAAAATATGTTGCCTCCTTTCTCTAGTTACTGTTGCACAAATTTATCTTATCAAGCTCTTTGTTCTATCTACTTCATGATAATCGAAATAAGCGTTAGTAGAAATGGTTTTATTACATATTTCCTTATAGGCAGAATGGGAATAGGAGAGTACGGCAGGCCTAAAGTGATAGCAGTTTTTCTTAAGAACTAATTTCTATGTGATGATTATAACATTTCATTCTCTTTGCATTACCAGGACATAAAAAAGAATAACGACCTCCTATTTATGAAACGTAGAAGTATTCGATAATTCAAACTAATAACAAGGCATGCCTCAAAAATGGTTATTTGCACAGAAAAAAATGTATTTAATATAATTTTTGTGCTTTAACGAGATCCACACATTTTGTGGAGTAAAGTTTTGTCCACCTTTTAAATTTTTAAAGTTCATCCAGAATGAAGAGGACTTCTGAGGCTATACCCAGAAAATTCAAGCTGTTATTTTATTTGTCATAAAAATAAGTTAAACATATTACTAGTGTTCCAATGTTACTGTTTTATAAGCTTCAAGTAACGGTTATAAATGCCATGGCATTCCTCTTACTTTCAGTTTCTTCTCCTGCTTACTCAAATGCTTTTCAATCCATGCAACCTTTTAATTTTATTTATGTTTCGAACATCTTATGTAAAGTTTATTACGTCTGGATAAATGCGAAAATTAAATTATGAATTGTTTCTGCTTACCAAAATTTAAAATCTGATGCCTTTTACGACAGCATATACTAAATATTTGTTACAATCTGAGTTATTTGTGTGCCATAATTACATTACAGATTCTATATTGGTTTCTATAGAAACCAACAGGATGACCTTAAGGTTTACAATTATTGTCTTATAAAATGATATAACCGCATATCAAGTACGTTTAGGTAATATATAAAGCTTCGTAATTTCGGAATGCTGTGCTCTCTTTCTTTCTCTGCAATAAGGAGATAAAATCTGTGAAAAAACGCCCTTTACAAAATCAAGTTTTGCTTCTAAAGACACTTTCTTTTTCTTCTTGCCTCTTTAGTTATTTTATTAAACGTAATATAGCTGTTCAAGGATTGTAATGTCATTGATATATTCAAGTTAGAGGTGTTATACATGACATCACGCATTACAACACCCTTACCAGCCTGGACTGAATGAAACACATCAAGATTATAGACAAACCATACTGCTTTGATATTAACGTCGGTATAAGCCGTATACATTAAGTAGGAATATTAACGCCACTTAATAGATAATTATACGCTATGTCATCCTCCATGATCCATCTAATGGGCTAGCTGTCCTAAAGTCTTATACACAACATGTAGCAACAACATTTGGTATTAAAGCTACAGGCACTTTGCGGTTATAAGGGTCAATAATAGCAATGTAAACTGAATTCCTATTGTTCGATTAAGCTCCAGGGACAACAGTGCACAAAGGCCATCTAAGCCTGAAGCTTCAGCTAAGGATAACTGGAGCACGCAAAGGAGGAAAGTTTAACAATCATAGGACATTCTCTGCTGCTTACTCTTCTTGAGATGTATGCTGTTGTGCACTTTATTTCCGTACAGAGAGAGGAAGTCAACGTAGGCTTAGGATTAATGAAGTAGTCATATGCTGACTCTATTTGAGCAAGAGCTCCAGAAAGCTTCTTCTTCTTCAACTAATGCTAGTGGCAGAATTCCGTCACACTTGACATTATGCCAGTGCTGAAATTATTTTGTGAGGAAGTGATGTCCAGGAAACGAAGAGTATAAGAGCTTAATATTGGAGGAGATCCTGCAACAATGTAGGAAAACGTCAGCAACCCTTTGCTAAAGAAGTGGGTATGAAGAATATATCTGTTCAAGTAGTTTTCCACGATTTGGGAGGCTTCATTTTACAAACCGGAATAATGGCCACAGTCTAGACGGATCGCCTTTCATCGCAGCTAGACAGTGTTTAACTTTAGTTAAACGAACATCCCAATCGTTCAAAACCAAGGATATCTTTCACACATGGACAGCTCAGGTACTTCTCACAAATTGATACGGTTTTGCTCCAAAGCGATGTTTAGGGAAGTTGTCAAGCTTTAAGTTGACAATGACAAAATGTATACGTCACCTTTGATGCAGTGTCCAATTTCGGTGTTCATTGAATCTACATACTACCAGCCGCTACAGTGTGTGTGTGTGTGTGTGTGTGTGTGTGTGTGTGTGTGTGTGTGTGTGTGTGTGTGTGTGTGTGTGTGTGTGTGTGTGTGTGTGTGTGTGTGTGTGTGTGTGTGTGTGTGTGTCCAGGAAAGGTACTCCGTAACTCAGGCTTGGAACGTATTCTTCCCAATTATCATCTTATCTCTTGTGTCATCTGTCTCCACTGCCTGCAGTGTTGTTCATTATAAAAATGTGTATTAAACACTATTACTTCAATAAAATATTGTGACAAAGTATTTTTCTTTTATGCAGGATATGTTAAGATAAACATTTGCGGAAATATGTTTATTAAATACTTCTTCGTAGGTACAAGAGAAGAAAGAAAGTACAGTAGGTTTAAACAATCTTTTAAGAGCAAATTGCTACGTGATGGCCCTGAAACTCGTTCTCTTTGAATGGAGGCGAGGGTAAAAAAATCGTGAGTCTTTACCTGAGAAAAATGTAATTGAAGCTTCAACAATACACATATGTTGGAAATGTTAAACGGCACAAAAATTTACTTGGTATAAATTTAGTACTTCAACGAGACCTACATTTTTGTGCATCTCTTGCAATATATCAATTATACAAAATTGAAAAAGAGAACTTCATGGAGTATTACAGAATATTGAAGATAAACATGTTATATGTATGAAAATAAAAATCATCACTCATTTCGACATAATAAAAATAATTATAAATATTTTTCAATTTAGTTTACATGGGAAGATTTCTTAAGAACCTTCGTGTCGCATCTTTGAAGTTAAATACCAAGTTTGGTATTCATGAGGTTCTCCGTTTTTCAGTTATGTTATTCAAACACACACACACACACACACACACACACACACACACACTCACACACACTCACACACACACACACACACTCTCTCTCTCTCTCTCTCTCTCTCTCTCTCTCTCACACACACTCTCTCTCTCACACACACACATTATTCTAAATCTTTTTTTATTCAGGAAGTCTCAAAACGTGTACGTACTTCATTTAAATTTCGCTAGTCTTTGGGTGGAATGCAAATGCTTCATCTACTTGTTATAGGTAAGTCAAGAAAGTAAAAGACTGTACATTATATTTGTACTCTTTTAAATTATCGCATTGGGCTTTTTGCTTGATTTGCCAGCTTTATTAAATATGAATTGATTCCCTCTTAATTGTAGAATGGGTATTTCCTATCGCCTGTGGCTGTCATCATAAACCATTTGTTTACATTGTGTCTACGTTAACTCGTGCTATAATGTTCAAATTTGTATTATTATTGTTGCATTTATAAATTCATTAGCTAAAACGTAACTTATTTTTCTACAATTCCGAAATTATATATTTATTATTTGCCAATATGTTTTGTTTTACTTTTTTGTTTGTCGTGTATTTATATAACCGTAACGATTTTAATTGTGTTCATTTAATTAGTACCTATATTGGAGTCAGCTTTGTTTTTATTCTCTTAATTAAACACGTATTTGAGGCGTTCATTATATAGCTCTACCCGCTTTAGGCAAAAGTGAGGTATGCCTTCTTAGTATTTATGTGAAACATTTGCATGTTAGAATCAAGTAATTGGTTCACGAAGAGAAATCATTTTTCTTTTAATCATGAATGTTGCATTGAGTTTGTCCTTAATCGTGCTTCATTATAGTTAATCTCCTTTATTTTTACGAATCGAGATAAAGAACTTTTAACTCAAACAAAATGGATAACTTTATATGTTTTAAAATGTAAATAAATAATTGAAGAAACTAACAATAACTCATTGAAATGAAATTTGGAAAACACAGTGTCGATAAAGGATTAATAATAGGTGCTGTTCACATTAGGAAAACGAAAAAATATACACTATCAAACCAAAACTTCTCAAATACCATATTTTCCTCCTAAAAACATCATAATACTTCAATTCAGATTAACTTATTACAATACTACCTGACAGCACGACGTTGCACGGGTAACCTTTTTAAATTTCTACTGCTCCAGTGGTAAACTATGATGTTTGTTCATCAGTATATGCCTGGATGGGGACAGCTGATTAATGTATTTGTTTGAAGCGAGTTTGACAATGCAGTATCAACTGTTTCTAAATCTCATCACGCGAAACTGCAACTATTGCAGTCATTTAACCTCTAACGTATCAATACTTTCCGGTTAAAATAGCTGTTTCCGTAATAATGATAAGCGTAAGTTGTGAGTCGCGAAAATAGTAATCGGAAGGCGACCGCTGAGCGTGGTCTTTAAGCGCTACGGACAGCCAATAATCTATCACAGTAAGCACTTCTATAAGACTATAAAACAGAAGGAAAAGACGTTTATTTTAGGAACATGTGCCCTTTTACCACACTATAAACTGAATCTACAGTAATGTCGAAGTTTCTCATTTGCCTATAAACACTATGCATTGCTAAATTCGAAGAATTTGATTCCCATTCTAATTCTGAAAACCCTGTCTACGTGACTTGGTAACTTCCTGATTTCTAAACATAACTGATTTCCAGCTACGCTTGTCGGCTGAATTCACTAGAATCTTTCTTAGTTTAATAATCGGGTGATATTAAATGCTTTACCTTAACACGGAAGTTAGCCAACTACATTTTCTCGTGACAAAATGAATCTCTCTTGTCTCATACATCGATTTTAACATCAGATATTATTTGTTGCAATTATTTATTCACCCCCTATCTTTTCTTTATAAAAGTATTAGTCTTACTGGTCAATAATTCCAGTATATATAATTCTGAAAATTCTGCATAGCCAGTAAATACCTTTTGGTTGTGGAAAAATCATCAATTGGAATGCTCGACTAACTGGTTATATAGTACGTGAAAATTTAAACCCTTGCACCGTCTCTTTAGCTACGAAGTTGTTTAATAATACAAAAGGTACACACTTTTCACATAATACAGAAAACCTTAAAGTAAACAACGAAATCGAAGTGAATGTGGTGAATATGTAGGTTCCCACGCCCAAGCCACCAAGTCAGAAGCAATTTTCTCAGTTAATTAAAATGAAGTTGCTTACACCATAAGTAGTAAACAAGTAAATGTGACCTTTCTTACAGAAGGATTATTATAAAATATTCTGATAGTTGGAGCGCATGCGTATGGTGGCGTTATAAACAGATTAGACGTTTTTCTTCTTTATTTTGCTGTGCCTTAATTGTTAACCGGTGACCATCTTCATATATATGTAAAGATGTCATTGCACTTGCCTTACTTTGCAAGCATAGTGTTTGGAGTAACGGCAATTTTCTACTCTGTGGCACTTTCAACTTAAAGTCATGTCATCACAATCAGTTCCAATGTGCTCGTACTCCAGTATGTAAATATTTTTAATATTTTAATTCCTGGTGAAATAAGTTTAATAAAATTTTCAGTGATTTTTAAGATTATCCTGCATATTTCCCTCAACACAAGCATACACACATGTAACATTTCTTTCTTAATACTATTAATATACAGACGTGATCATATTATTAGACTAAATATTTTCATTTGCTTAATTTTTTAAAAAATAGTTCATGTAAAGTAAATTGTTGATTATTATGGTTAAAATTATTCAATATGGATATATTACTAAGGGTTAGCGCTTAGCACACATTACTTTTATTTTTATCTTTATTTTATTGCTAATATTTTGAATAACTATTTTTCAAAATCACTACGGTGCACCATAGCTTTACTAAACGCTGTTAATGCAACAACAATTTTTGCAGAAGTGTCGTATTTTTTAGTTTCTTGACATGATTGTTTAGTTATATTAATGTAGCAATTTATGGCTGACCATTTAGATTCTTAAGAAATAATCACGCAAAAGGTTACAAAACTGTATTATAATTCGAAAACTTATAGCATAATAACTCCTTAATAAAAAAACTATTTTATTAGTGTTACTGTATTCATGTAATCCAAAGTTGTCAAACATTAAGCGTCGGAACACATAAATTTGGCAGCAATGAGTATAATTCATTTTAAAGTGTACCAATTAGTGACAAATGTAGTAATTTATAGGAGTCTGTACCTATAGAGTGTAGCTAAACAGATATTTTTAAAAGCAACTTTCACTACAGTTCCTGCTTATATTTGGGATGACAGATATGCAACTTTGTTCACGCCTGCCTTAAACGTAAGGATTTTACTCACCTCTTAAGGCTCTGGAGAAAAAACAACACTAGGGTTCTGGCTTAACCAACCTCTCACCTAGAGACTACTCTCGTCTGGAATCGTGTTATCCTTTCATTTGTTTGCTTAGGAGCCGAACAAAAGAAAATCTGGTAGCAGATCTGGTAGCAAAGTCTGATGTCCGGAAGTCTGCTTCACAGAGCGTCTAGTCAAACAAATACAGTTTCGAGTAAAATCGTGTATGACTATTGGGTTATCATTACGTGTTTATTAAAATGGTAACTTTCTAGTTTAGGTATCAAAATGCTTTGTATATGAATGAATGAATGAATGAAAATAGCCTGTGATGTCCCATTGAGGGCAAAGGCCATCTACAAGTAGGAGGTAGCTGCTTTAGAACACTCACGCGGTGAGCTAGTCCGCGCAAGAGGGTATCGTACATAATACACTAAACCTTGGATTGCACATGGTCACTTAATTGTTGTTCTAGTTCTTTCCACTTCTGTCTGTTTCTGGCTATGGTGGTCCACTGTCTTCCTACTTGTTTTCTGAACAAGTCCGACCATTTGCGTCTTGGTCTTCCTGGGAGTCTCTTGCCGATGTAAGGGTCCCATGTGGTAGCTCGTGCTGTCCATCTGTCATCTTGCAGCCTCATCACGTGGCCGCCCCATTTCCACTTGGTCTTCGTAGCCTGTTGTGCTATGTCTACCGTTGCTGACATCTTGTGTATCAAGGTGTTTGATATTCTATCTTTCAGAGAGATGCCAAGGATCTTCCTCTGCATTTTCCCTTGGCATATCTGTAGAGTGTTTCTCTCTTTGGCTTTGACAGTCCATGTCTGACAACCGTATAATAGCACTGGAAAAACACAGCATTCGAGTGTCTCCATTTTGAGTCTCCTATTCAGGGATTTGTCCAGAAATATGAATTTTAGGGCCCAGAAAGCTTTCCAAGCTAAGGAAACTCTTCGCTTGATTTCTTTTCCCATTTTGTTGTTAAAGGAAATTATTTGTCCTAGGTATATGTATTAAGATACATACAGCAGTTCCGTTCCTTCAAGATATATTGTTGTTTCTAATCCATTTGTCATTAGTTGTGTTTTAGATTTGTTCATTGTGAGTCCTGCCATCTTACTTTGTGTGTTAAGCTCCCGAAGCATTGATTGCAGTTCCCTTGCAGTTTTGGCGAAGAGGACTATGTCGTCAGCGAACCTCAAATTTGTTAGTCTCGTAAAACTTGGCCAACAGGGGTCCGGCCCATCTCCCGGAAACTTGGCAGTCTCTCGGCCCGTCTCCCGGTCACACATGTATGGACGTCAAATCATGTCTCAAGTCACATTAAAAATTATCAGAATAAACACAAAACATGCCTTATCACTGGAGAAATTGGAAATGCCGCCCATCTGCTTCAATACATCTACAACATCTTTCATTTATACGCATTAGTTCAGCTTCATGGGTTAATTTCTCTCCTGATATTTGATTTTGATTTTGTCTTGTGCAAGGTGCCGAAGAGATTTTCGAAGTGACTGTTCTAACCTTTCTCCGATTTCATCTAATTTCTATTCCGTAAGCATACGCCTTTTTGCCTTGCTTTTCTACCACAAATTGATCCCGTCTCCCTGAATTTATTCACATGCAAACAAACGTGTCTCAAATGGGAGCACGCCTGCCAGGAAACTTAGTTACAAATTACCTTACAACTTCCCTACAAGATGATGGAGGCACTTACGTATCGTACATAAACATTCTTTATTGCACTGTATACTACAGTCGATTCATTTTGAAAACATTTCAAGCAAAACTAAACACTTCTAATTTATTCACGTGTGAACTGGACTACAACAGCAGTGAAGTTACCTAGCAGAAGTAAGACTGACACACGTATGACGATCAGCGTGCTTGCGCAGGGAAATGGTCACACCTGCCGGCCAAGTTTTGCAGTAACCGCAACTGTGAGAAGTATAGCAATGGTTACACATTCAAACTTTGACACCTTAAAAAAGTAGGGTACCGATCAAAGTTTTTATCAGTTACAAAACTTTGCGCTGTATCCAAATGTTTGCCTTCACCAAATGAATAAAAATATTATTTGTATTATTCCTGGCACTTAACCCGTCAGATAAATGACTGTCACTTGACAGGATACTCATTAATGAATTATAATCTATACTAGTACTGTATTATAAGAAAATAAATTCATATACATGCGTGTGCATAAAAGGTAATCCTAAAAAACACACCATCGAATTTGATAATTTTTTTACAATCGAAAGGCACTATTCTTCCTCACGGACAATCCGCAGATTGATAAAGGATTACAAAAGATTTACAGAATCCTGTTGAGAATGCCAAAGAATGTATTCCACAGAGATTGCGCACAAAAACGTGCGGCTACATGTTATTCTAAGCAATATACTAGATGGTCATGATGTAATAGTTAAGTAAACAGGATATATAGTTTAAAAACTAAAAATCGATACTGTTAGTAACAGTAAAAGTCGTATATTATATTTATTACTTCAGTTAGCGTTTATCAAATACTCCAGATGCATATGTAATGCAACACTGTCAACACCTCTGAATAAACTTCATTCAAATGACATCTAATATACCTATGCAGTGAGGTTTGCGGATGCCAAGTAATCTAATAAGTATAATGTAAGAAAGCGGAGTGAGTGAGTGAGTGAGTGTGTTGGGTTTAAGGGCCCGTCGACAACTTGGTCAGTAGGGCCCCGAGTCCAAAAGTAAAATTACGTAGGTCAAGTGTTAAAACATCACCCATTAAAAACTAATAATCTAAGGTTAAAATAGATAAAAACAGCTAAACAACTATTAAAACGTTTCGTTTAAAATGCTAAAAACAGAAACTTAAAATTGTTACAAAGTAAAAAACACTAAAACGTTAAAAAACCCAAAAATACGGCAATCTAAAAGGCTAAAATCTCTGAAATAAAATAACCTTACACTTGCTTCATAAAATCAATTGTGAAACAAAACCGCAGCATTGTATTTACAGATACTGGGTCGTTGCCTAAAACTGACGAGAGTGTAAGGCCCAGGCCAACGGACTGGCGCTCACGAGCGTATCGCGGACAAGTGAGTGAGTGATTAGGGTTTAAGGGCCCGTCGACAGCTAGTGTAAGAAAGCTTTTCTTTATCTTCTTTGTACTTAAATAGTAATCAAGTTGGAGAACAGGGCATTCTAAGTAATTATCTAATGAGAGAAAATTACTATCATTAGTCGGCTGATGTTATGGTAACAACTGAGAAGGTTATTTTTCTCAATTTCGCAGAGAGATTAACTTGGTAGCCCGGGAGTGCGAATCTTCTTACTTACCAGCCTGACCTCCATTTAATTGTATACGTTTCGGTTCCTACTTGCTACCTGGCTTCTATGATATTAAATTACACTAATGAGAAAGCAGAAAGTTTTAACATTTAACCTATTATATATTATAATTAATTATGACTAAAGCCACAATTTGTAGTACCGCATCGTGTTTACGAGTGTCAGTTATGCGTGAGTGTGTTCGCCCAGACCGACAGGCAAGCCATCAGTACTTAACTAAACAGCCCCATGCATACGGTAAGATGACTAAGAATTGTGGCTTTAATTATGACATATACGAGTATTATATATCATAATTATTTAACGAAAACTTACTCGACTGTTCGAACTGAGGGACCATTTTTCCAAAGCCTGTAGGTTATGCAGTATTTCCGGAACTTGGAAGCTTCGGGGGAAAGTTAAGGAGCTTTTGCTTTCTCTATTTCTTTCACGTTACTTTAACTAGGTAGTCTTATCGCGACGGATCTGTTAGGAGATATTCGTAGCACGGTGTGTGGGGGACAGTTGGTCTTTAAGGTCTCATCCCTATCTATACCATTCTGCCTCGTCACGAGTCCACAGAGGGAGTGGTGCACTGCTTCTGTGACGGACAGACGGCATAAGGGTGCCATCCAGTGTATCTGTTTACACTATCTGGGGATAGATGGCACAGCATTCACTACCATGATCTATTTTTCGTTTTTACTATTGTTTTACACTTAAGGGTCGTGGTATTAAATATTCAATCCGGTATTTACCTAAGTCTCGGCAACACATGAACTCTCAAATTCACAGTTTGGCTTTAGAAAAGGACATTCCACTGAACTACAGCTCCTCAGACTAACTGATGACGTAACAGAGCAATTTAACAATGGGGCTTCAACGTTGGCGCTATTTCTGGACGTAGAAGCTGCATTTGACCGGTGCTGGCACAATGGCCTTATTTATAAACTGCACCACAATTTCCCGGCTCTTCAAAATTATCTATACTTGCTGCACAATTTTCTAGAAAATCGGCAGTTTTACGTCCAAGTGGGCCGCTCCTCCTCACGGGAGCGAGTGATGCGGGCTGGCGTCCCACAAGGGGCAATAATGTCCCCTTTTCTGTATATATTATTCACCAATGATTTCCCAGTGGACGCCAGACGCAAGGTCGCCATGTATGCTGACGACACTGCAATATACAACCACCATAGAAATCCACGTTTCGGCCTTGCAGAAATGCAACGTTATGTGAACAACTTCCTCTCATGGCAACATGACTGGAAAATCAAAATTAATCCCGACAAATGCCAGCTGATTCATTTCTCTAAGCGGCGTCACACTTTGGCAACGGACCTAACGGTCGGTGGTCAAGTATTGCACTGCCGTCAGCAAGTTAAATACTTAGGTGTCACCTTGGACCGCACAATGTGTTGGTCCACCCACATAAAAAATAGCGCCAATAAAGGCAGACAGCGGCTAAAGTTGTGCGCCCCCATCTTCCGTAGTAAACAGTTGCGACTAAAGTCAAAACTTATACTATATAGGTCATTTATTCTCTCGGTGGTCCTGTATGCATGTGTGGCCTGGGCTAATGCCTCCAAAACTGCCCTCAAAGAACTCCAAACCCTCCAAAACCTCTCCCTCAGAAAAATCCTCTCTGCTCCACTCCTCACCACCACCCAAACTCTTCACCTCGAAACTCATATCCCGTTCATCCCGGAGGCAATAGACAAAAGAGCAATGGCGGCATGGACGCGCATTAGGAACCACGAAAATGACGTGATCGCTAACATCGGCAAAGGCGAGCCGAAGCACCGCAAACATACTAGGATAAAAATGTTCTAGAAGCGGCTTGGCTCGCCGACTAATGCGCGTCCACGCAACCTCGTCCCTAAGCCACATACATATTCCGGCAGAGGCCCTCGCCTCGGAAAATATTCAGGAGCTGCCACCGCGGGACAGTGTACATAGTGTAAATAGTGTAGTGCGCTGGGACGCATATTTCTGGTGTGCCCAGTGAAGATGTTTGTGTATGTGTGTACGAGTGTGTGTGTGGGTGAATGCGTGCATGTATGTATCTGTATATAATTTGTAAATATGTACATATGTATATATAACCCAAAGACGAAACAGACAAAAGACAAAAGAAAACTATTCTTCGTGACCTACAGATGGTCACCGTATGGGTTTTTCGTAGACACCGAAAAAGTGTATATATAAACAAAGCCAAATGTAAAAAAATGTTAAATATAGCCTGTAAGCCGGGCCCATTGTACCGGCACCAGGCCAACACTTTTCTAATAAATAACTTGAACTTGAACTTTACCTTGGAAATCCACAATGAAACTCCGCTCAGATTGGCGGACCGCCCGGGACCCCCAAATGCGAGTCTCATACGCTACTGAGGAGCCATCTTGCTCGTACGCTACCGAGGAGCTATCTTACTCGGTAGTCCGAAATTGTTCCGCCGATGAAAACACGATTAAATGTAGACCTCATCGAGAAGCAACCATGGGGATAATTAGGTTCCTTAGAAAGGACAAAAACACACATCAGCATCCTCTACATGGCACTCGCGGGAGACTCTCTTTTGAGCCCCAAGAGAAAGCCACGGCTTTCGCAGACCATCTAGAGTCCCAATTCGAACCCCGGCAAGATGTCCAGGACGAAGACTTTACTGAACTCGTGGAGGCGACGGTAGATTACCTCTATGAGGCACCTCCACCACCATGCGCAGAGATCCAAATCCCCTTAGTCACCCCAAGACAGGTGGCTTCTGAAATCAGAAGGTTAAAACCTGGCAAATCCCCTGGGCATGATGGCGTCACGGCGCCCATGCTCCAGCACCTCCCCCGAAAGGCCGTAGTCCACCTGACGAGGATTTATAATGCATGTCTGCAACTTCGTCACTTTCCAACTTGTTGGAAGGAGGCGAGGGTGGTCTGCATTTTGAAGCCCGGCAAGGACCCGGTTTTCCCTTCAAATTACCGCTCCATAAGCCTGTTACCCATCGTTTCAAAAATTTTCGAACGATTATTCCTATCCCGCCTCACTCCTCTCTTCGAGGAAAGGCAACTTATCCCGGATCATCAGTTCGGTTTCCGTCATGGACATTCCACTACACTACAGCTGCTGCGGCTGATTGAGAAGGTTGCCCTGGGTTTCCAGGAAAACTTCAAAACAGTCGCGGTGCTTCTGGATGTAGAAAAAGTCTTTGCAACCACATGGCACCAGTGGTTACTGTAAAAACTCAGAGAGGCAGAAATCCCTCCCCCCTACCTCACCCTGATTGGTAGCTTTCTTCGGGATCGCTCTTTTCGGGTGCGGGTGGAGGGGAAGTTGTCCTCGGTCAGACCCATAGCGGCTGGAGTTCCGGAGGGTGGCGTGCTATCGCCGTTGCTCTTTGCTGCCTACATGTCTGACCTACCCGTGGAACCGCATACTGTTTCGTGTCAGTATGCAGACGATGTCCTCATACTGGCACAGAACAAAAATGTTCGGTACTGCTTCCCTCCACTACAGCGACAGCTCGATGCAATCGGCAGGTGGAGTGAACAGTGGGGAATGGCCATTAGCCCGCAGAAGAGCCAGGCTCTATTATTGGGCAAAGTTCGAAACTGGCGGCCGGGTGTATCCCTGGCAATGCGGCGGAGAAGAATCCCATGGGTTAACTCTGCCAAATACCTGGGGGTACTACTTGACCGTGGTCTAACCTTCACTCCACATGTCAGAGCAAAGGTCGGTCAGGGACATGGCGCCCTGAGACAGCTATATCCCATACTCCACTCAACCATGCCTACATACCTAAAACTACGCTTGTACCGTGCGATCGTCCCGCCCCTGATTCTGTACGGGTGGGAGGTCTGGGGTACGGTGGCTCGTTCCACCATCCGCAGGCTGCAGGCCGTGCAGAACAGGGCGCTTAGGATGATCTACGATACCGACCGTAGGTTCCCATCACACATCCTTCACACTCATTCCGGCATCCCATACATTGTGGACGTCGTGCGGGACAGGACTCGCACAATGTACGCCAAACTCACACCTCACCCAAACCAGCTGGTGAACACCCTGGTGCAATACGACCATCGCCTCCCTAGGCGGAGACAGAGCTACCGTCTACCCAAGGACGCCCTTGGCTGGTAGGTACCGCTTTGCCTTCATCATCCTCCACACCTATCACCTATTCCTCTCGGTTTCCTGTCACTGGCACTGCATTGCTCGACGGCACCATGGCTGACGAAGTAATCAGTAGGGTAATGGTCGCTTGGATGGCTAGACATCCAAGATCTGACAGATCCCGCCGCCAGTGACAATATAGGAACCCACCCTGCACCATCAGACACTACAAAGACACAAAAGCCTGTAAAAATTGACTACCTTTACCACCTCACGGATAAATCCGTAATTAAACGGATAGGTACCGTGGCCACCTTACCATCCGCCTGGGTTAACCCAGGCGACTAGTACTTACTCCTGGTCTCCTGGACTCCTGGACTCCTGGTTCCGCCGATGTCTGTCTGTTTTATAATTACAGAATTCTCTGTGTCAAGTATATTAATTTATCATAACGATATCGAGAAACAAAGAACAATTCGCAGCAGTACCATAGCTAAGCCTGTAGAGCCCCCTGCCCGCTCTGCGAGAGATTCCAGGTTCGATTCCAGGCTCGAGAGTTGGAGTTTTTCTCTACCTCCCCAGAGTCTGAAGGTATGAATGAAAGTGTAAATGATTGTCAGCTACAGATTTACAGAAAACCAAAACCCACCCTATGCCAGTTAGCATCATGTGTACAAGTAATACGTACCAAAGGAAAGGCCACCGATATGTCCATTCAAGTTACCTATGGGGTATAAATGGAACAATAAAAAAGATTCGCTTAAGCTGCTACAGGTACTAGCTTTCTGGGGCATTCTATTATAGTTCTTTTTCGGTTTGCAACACTTCCATCATAATTTATCTGAAACAATTTCATCACTAAAAAATTTTAAAAATGAATTAAAAACATAGACAGCTGCAAGACTATTTATATTGAAGATAAATTCTGAAATTAATAACTCATAGCATCCTTTAAAGTGTTAGCTATTGACTTAATCTGCGTTTAAAATAGTGTGGCATCGGGCGGCGACAGTACCGCAGTAACAGCACATCAAAGCGAGCCAAGGTTAAGTTATTTCACAACAATGCTAATGAGAATGTGACTGATAACAATAGGGCGGCAGAACAAAAGAGCTTCCAGAGTGTTAGCGAGATTTTTTAATGCATGCTTGTTTACGCCAAGTTCGAGAAAATGTGAATTTCCCGGCATAAAATCTTGCGAGATGGTGAGAGAGTGAGGGTGTGTGACAAAAGGACAAGAGCAGTAGTTGTATAGAACAGCTGTTAGCAGTGCGTGTGTATATAGTTATTGTCGGTAGAGAACTGTATGTATCATCAGGGTCAGTTTAGTACATTGATACATCGCATCGAGATTATTATTGTGAGAAACAGTTTTAGTGGGTGTGATCGTCGAAGCCAGCTGTTTGCTAGACAGAGAGAACTGAAAGACAGAAAAGTGTGTGTCAAGCTTACGAGAGGCCTGAACAGCTGTGAGTAGCAAAGCCACGTAAAACTGAAGACTCTGCTATAGCAAAATACAGAACTGCGTTTTTGTGCCTCAGTTATGGAAGAAAAGAGAAGTGACAGAAAAGTCAATTGAAATTTGTCTTTTATTGCAATATTTATCAGGTGTAACGTATTTCTAATTCACTTAAATGATTACCATTTGAATAACAATTATCTCTGTTGAAAACATAATTAACTGCATTAACAAGGCATCATTTCTAACACTGAATTGCTTAAAATATCCGTATTGAGTAGAAAGTAACTACATGGTGTACATGAATTTCTAAACCAAATACATTTTTAAGCATCTTAAATAAATTGGGCAAACTTGACTTTGTGAATCTAATATGTGTTCTGAATGTTTATCGCCACTTTTACTGCCAAGTAAGTGTTTGAAATAAAATACAAATAACACAAGAATAAGAACATACGCAGTGCTTTTTACATAGCACAGCCAGAAAAAATCGGACGATACATTCTCATAACCTTCTCTAGAGTACCATAGTTTATTTGTATGTATCTCCCACAAACTATACTTACTAAACATTTCATTTTGAGTTACAAGGAGGATAGAGAAAATCGAATAGATATTTAAAGCCTATATCGCTGTATACTGTCTAGAACGTCCATACTTTTCCATGATATTGTGAAAAACAACTGAAAAAGATAGACTTTAAACTTACGAAGTATTGAAAATTTATACAAGTAACAATCAATATCTCGAAATTACTGATGCCGCAAAGTGTATCTGAAATAAAGTGTTTGCTTTAAAGAAATCTTCATTTTTGTCTAATGGTTAAGGTTTCTCAGCACATAAAAGTTCTAAAAAATGAATTCCAAATGAATAGACCGTCAAGGAAAAATTGAAGATGTGCACTTTGCTTGGTAAATATCTCAAAATGCATGGTATTTCAGTCCAAATCCAAAGTTTCAATTTTTTGGAGATTGTACCTTTTTTTAATATTCCTGTCGTATCCTTGGAATATTCGAAACATTAATAGAAAGTAAGATTGGGCCTTTTGTTTTCATGTTATGCTGTTCATAGTAATACACAAACGGAACTTTTTATAAAGTGTGTCTTAGGGGTCCAGGAGCCTCAAAACAGTAGTTTGTGCTATGTCTTGACATCATATTGTTGTGTGTAACGCAATAATTACTCTACTTAGTAGAGGAATATAGTAGAAGGGTAACAATTAGACTACAATATAACCTTTTTATGGAAAATTATTATGTGTAAAGTGAATCATATAATTGTCACAAAATGGTGCTGTCTATTTTATAACGACCATTAATAAAAGTAGTTGACTGTTTTTAATCTCTAAGTATAATCCTGTCTAGACATTTCGACGCAGACGCTTAAAGCAAAAAAGACACTACTCTTTGGCCATATATCTAAGAAGATGTCGAAAGGAGTCTTGCATGAAGAGCACTGTCAGGTGGAAGTTTTCTGCTTTTTTATGTGTATGTATATTCATCATTTACTTACACATTGTTAGAAGAGAGCAAGAAAGGATAATGATGCAACGCTGTAGGGCTTGCCGGCAGACAAGTACATACAAGTGTTTGTCAACTTGCTTCACAGAAAACAATGCGAGCAGGTGTGGAAATCCTTGTTGCACTTCCTGTCACGCTAGGTAACGCAGTTGAACCCTGCAGCCCTCTTTCACCCAAAGAAAAAGTAAGATATATCGACCAGACTATACCTTTACTGCTTCTAGCATTCAATTTTTGTCTTACTCCCCTCTTTTCCTTCGCTCCTGAAACCGAAATAGGTCTGTATTCTTAGGTTAATATTTAGGGATAAGACTTGATATGAAATCAATATGAGGCAGACTCATGTAGGGGCTGGTGTGGACAGTCGTAGTGAAGCACGTCTTTCATCCACTGAGGTGAAATATTTTCGTATTCCTCCCCTCTCGCCACTCACCTAGCCCTCGTCCTCCGTGGTCATGCTATACCGTCGCCGGCCTTACTTTAGGTAGCAATGTAAACTAAGTGCAAAACTGTATTCCTCTATGGTTGGCAGAAATAAGGGATAACTTCACATGTGCTTTATGTAAACTGCTATCGCCACGTAAGTAGTTTCTAGGAGTACCACTGCCATCTAGCGACTTTTTCTTATAATCATAGAAGCAGGAGAAGAAGCCGTTGTATCCTATACTCTTATGTAAAATAAACAATGACACAATTATACTAATATGCATTTCTCACAATATTTTGTAAAAAGTTTAAAACAATTCGCTTTTTACCACTTCGTAATGGTTTTCGTTGACGGACGCCATTTTGAACTACCTGTATGTTCTTCCCTTCACTTCCTATATGGGTAAAAGCTGATGTATTTCGTATTGCAGTTAAATGCGCTTTTCAAAGTATTCTTGTGAATAATTACTGTAATTATTTGAAATTTAACGCCATTTTGCAACTTAGTTAACGGACTATATTTTCATTCGCTCTTACTGACATGGAAGTTGTGTGGCTCGATCAACCAATGAAGCGTTGCTCAAACGCGGGCTCAAAAATACTTATAGATATTTAACATGGCTTCCTTCGTGAGCGAAGTTACGCCGGTATTTCTCAAAGATTTACGACAAGTAAAAGGACCTCAAGCCTGATAGGCAGGTCTCTGAGAAAAATTAAGTACTCCTTCAAGCCCAACATACAATGGGATACTGAGAGCCTCAGCAGTTATGGAGCATGCATTAAAAAAGACTCCTGACCTCTACTCATGGGCTAATGTGGTGTGTCCGACTTGGATTAAAACCAATGAGAGATCGCTTCATTCAGGCTTCGTGCGGAGCATGGATGATACCAACATTAAATAAAGAAAAATAGTACAGGAAATCAAAAGGATCGATGCATTAGCCTGCTCTTGTGTACAGAGCGTACGTATCTGCAAGTACACTTGACATTTTCAGCGGTGACAGAGAGATTTGTTATCAATTATTTTATACAGTAAATGTTCTCTTTGGTATTTAACAGCCCATGGATGTTTAATTATGTACTTAGTAATGCACTGTCTATAAAGAGAAAATATAACAGCAATTTTGTTCCATACTATTTCAGTAACACGTCGTTTGATTTGAATAACTTTTCAGTAATGTACAGCTTAAACGTGTAGGACATTGATATCGTTTTGTAAAAGATCTGATATATTGCACTCACGTGACTTTCTCTACTCTTGTTCTAACCATTCTTATACACTCAAACCTCTATCTTCTTCGTGTTAGTTGAGATAAACATTTGTACAAATTATGGTATTGCTTATTTCCTTGTAGGTGAAAGGGAAATGTTAAAATACAGTAGACTTCGAGCGAGAGTCAAATCTTTTAAAGCTTTGAGATCCCGTTCTCTTTGCACGCTTAGCATATAAAAAATGAACAACGACGTTCCATTTCACGAAGGTTTAAAGTTTTCCAAATCTGACACAAATACGAGGAATATCTCCAAAATAGTTCACTCTACAAAAACATTTATTGAGACATAAACTGTGTGTTTTAGTGATGTTGTTGTTGTAGTGTTTAACGCCCGCTTTTACTACTACGGCACCGCAGGCGGTGACACTGATGATACATGAAGATGGAGCACCGGTGGAATGAGATGGCGGGGGAAACCGGAGTACCCGGAGAAAACCCGCCCTGACGCCACTTCGTCCACCACGAATACCACATGCGGGTCCCTGGGATCGAACCCGGGCCGCCTAGGTGGTAGGCGAGCGCGCTAACCGCTCGGCCACGGCGCCGCCGTGTTTTAGTGAGATTTACATTTTTGTATATTAAGAATTTGTCTATTTCTTACGATTTACGAGTTATTCAAAAGTCATCCAGAGTAAACAGAACTACACAGGCTATAGCCAGAAAATTCAAATTTCATTTGTCATACAAATGTCTTAAACATATGACATTTTAATCAAAATCGTTAGAGCCATTTTCAAGCAAATCAAAATTTTCGAAAAAATTTTCCATGTAGTTTAGGGTGGGACTATTTTCTTCAAAATCTTCGTGTCGTATCCTTGAAAGACATTAAGCTTAAATATCAACTTTTGGTTTTTAGCCGAATTTTCGTTTTTGAGTTAAGCTGTCCACAGACTGACACACACACACACACACACACACACACACACACACACACACACACACACACACACACACACACACGGATCTTTTTCTAAAAATGCCTTTTTTATTCAGGGGTCTCAAAACATATATTTCCGGTGAAATCTAGACATCGAATTTTTGGGTGGAATACAATACTTCCTTCTACTTATCAGAAGAAAAAGTAAAAATATCTTAATATTTAGGAATATATTTAATATTAAAACTGAGAGTAATTAAATATAAAATGAAATAGCATTTAATTTAAGAGTTAAGCCAACGAAATAATAGCCATTGGATTTATCTAGCAAAACCTATATCTGCTGGACTATGCTACAGAAATAGCATTGTCAACTTAATGATTTGCAATACCCATCACCTTTTCAACTCTGGACCAGCCTTTCATCATGGGCTATGCCAATGAAAACAGCTGCGACAAGTGCAATGAACAAACATTACTCCAAATATACTGTAAAACGCTATCTAAATATGTATTGTAACGCGACCGGTAACCGGATTTTATAACGACAACTGTTCATTATTATTAATCTAATGTTAGAAAATACAACACAATATTTTAAATATAACTGGATGCCCATGAAGTTCGTATTTGTAACATTTTGCTTGTCTTTAAAATAAATACATATATAAAACAAACAAGAATATTAAAAGTTGATTGTTAGATGCTGATCGAACGTGCCTCTGAAATTATCTGCATGACCAGAATCGGTTTGCGCCATTAGGTAAAAATTAATGTTTCAATAATTAGAACAAATACATTGATATCCACCCAGGTGAAAGATAGTGCATAATGTTAAGAATTAATATTAAAAGAAGTAAACATGGAGACAATATACGACTTCCGCAAATAAATATATATATCTATATACTTTTAGTGATGCTAAGAACAATGTTCATAATATATGTGATTTAGAAACTGTAATAGAAAACATGAGCTTCTATATGTATATGATTTATACTGAACTCCTGTCTGCACTCCTGAGATAATATCGTAAACGCAGTTTACCTTACAGAGCATCAAGAATTGCATAAAGCTTCTATATTATAAAAACAACAGTTATTCATTGGGCAAACAATGCATGAAGCAACTGTTTATACAAAATATAGATATTAGCTATGAACTCCAAAATAAGTAAAATGGTTACTTCGATCATTCGCGTGGCGCAGAGCACCACAGAAGGAAGCAATGGTACTGTTTACTTCTACCCTGACCTTTGGGAGCGTGGGATGAGAGGAAAGACCCGAAGGACGACCAGATTCAGATGAACAGCGGGTGCAAATATAGACAGCTTGAACGCATCCGACACCCCTGGGCACACCCACAAGGCCTAACTCCCGGCGGCTTGAGAGCTTACTCAGAAGCAGTCCCTAACAAATCTCTACAAAGCACATATCCATCAGATAGCCGCAATCGTTAGACATCGTCGCCTCAAACAGATAACGTCAATGAAGGAAATTATGGTTACAGGAAAGTTATAGAAGGAGAGGAACCACCCCAGCATTCGCCTACTGACCTGGCACAAAAAAACTATGAGTAAGACGTCGTCGGGGTACAAATCTGGGACCTCCCCAGTGTGGCGACACCCCACTCTGTCATCTCATACTGGCACAAGTAACTTTGCGCAACTGTACATGGTTCTACCGGGCACCAGGCACACACTAGTAATGGATTTTATACATTTTGTAGAAAACCGTTTGTTTTCAGGTACCACCAACACTAACAAACTGCACAGAAGCACGTAAACCCAAGTCATAAAAATGGCAGAAGCCACAAGTGGTTGAATTGACAACTGGTGTGCAATTTCAGTGCTCCGCTTCTTGAAGCTCAATTTGTAATTGCGGATCCTTCGCCTACCCCCTTCTTCTTCTTTGTTTCTTATAGGGGTATAGTATATTGTTAAACTTTGTTTATGCAACCCTAGAATTAAAACAATGTATTGTGTTAGCATAAAGTAAAATTGACTATTGTGGTGTTAGACATGGACATAGTTGCTGAATTGGCTACTTAGCGACTCTGGTGGTAATGTTAATTGTAATTTGCTACCCCCAAACGTCATACAATGAGGTACTCTTAACGGCTAAACGTAGTAATTAATTTCAGTTAATTCTCTCACGTGACGTTTAAATATTCATAAGCAACACATTAAAATGCGTTGCATGTGTTAACCCAATCACATGGCGCTTTATCCTTCGCTCGTGTGGTATAGCACTGACTTTCAGAGTTGTAAAACTCCCTCAGTCCATTGCTATCAACGTACAAAATGTGATTCCTTATCTACATTCGGAAGCAGTTTTAGACTTTGCATAACATTTTTCTACGTACCTTTCAGCCTTTATAGGCACTTAACGTTAAAGAAAAGCTTTCTCAGCTTGCCTCCTCCCATTGTGCAAAATAATAGGAATAATATAGATTAAATCACTTCCAGTATCTGTGTTAATGAACCACGAGACACCTAACACTGACTTTACGCTTCTGTGCATGTCGCAAGGAACAGCACTTCGTGTAAAGCAGCACGCACTTCCGACACAAAAGTTGAGGCGGGTTTAAGGATAGTAGACACTACGCTATGAATTGAACCTAGTGATTGTTTCATGCTCTCCACTTACTTGCTTTACTTTTAAGGGCTTCTCCACTCCTCAGCGGTTGCCCTATATTCCCATTCGCCATTCTTTTCGAATGAACAAATCATCTTCCTCTATAGGAGTTTTCACGTTATGAAGGCACGATGGCTCTTATGGAGAATCAGCGCGGCGTTGCCACGTATGTTACGCCACTGCGATTACCGCGTTTGCTCACAACCAAGTTTATTATTATTTATTATTATTATTATTATTATTATTATTATTATTATTATTATTATTATTATTATTATTATTATTATTATTATTATTATTATTATTATTATTATTATTATTATTATTATTATTATTATTATTATTATTATTATTATTATTATTATTATTATTATTATTATTATTATTATTATTATTATTATTATTATTATTATTATTATTATTATTATTATTATTATTATTATTATTATTATTATTATTATTATTATTATTATTATTATTATTATTATTATTATTATTATTATTATTATTATTATTATTATTATTATTATTATTATTATTATTATTATTATTATTATTATTATTATTATTATTATTATTATATTAATAATACCTTATAATAAACCCTTACCCTTTTTATATTCTTTTGTTAATCTAAAAAATGTAGGCCTACTCACCCCAGTCGCCTTATAAAGTTCACTAACAATAAACGAGTTACTGTGTCCGGGGTTCTTTTCCTTTAAATAATCATACACCCTAAGAATTGTTTTTCGCTCGCTATTTTTAATAATTTCGCCTTTTCTTCTGCGATCCATTGCGCACTGATCACTTAACTGCAATGCACACGATTACCAGAGAACTTGTAAAACTCGCTCACACCTCAAATCCCCGAAACCTATTGAAAACCTCCACTGAAGTACAATCCCTTATCGGCCCTTCAACTGCCACACATCTGGTTTCCATCATCTGCAAGACAGGAGAACCGGGTATTGTTGGCCATGTGCTTGGCGCGCCAAAAACATGTTCCTTTAAATGGTGATTTATGGATGTTTTGTTGCTGGAGATGTTCTATATTTATATAAAAAATAATTTCGTTATTTCCTTGACAACTTTGTCGCTGGAAGTTTTTACGTGGACTTAGAGAACGAGAATTAGCCAGCCACTGTATAAACAACGAATCTTAACACTTTGTTTTAAACTTTGTTTTTTTTTAAAAAAAAATATGTTTAGATATATTGATATAATCTAAATACTAACGTGGCCTATAAAAGCAAGCAAATAATCCAGATTTTTTTTCATTGCAATTATTTCGGTTTAAAGCCATGTTTAAACGTGCGGAGCGAGAAAGATGCTAAAAAATCTGTTTTCAACAAAATTTTACATTTTATTATTTTAAAAAATGTACAATTGCATAAAAGGTTTATCGTGCACACCATAGTATTCTTCGACACATTTTACACCGAAATGCATGTTCATACTTTATCTTAGTCACATTTGAAAACACGCAAATTTGGCAACGGCGCACCTGATTCTCCCATAAGAATAACATGGTCCATAAGAGCCCGTTGTGTCTTCATGATGTGAAAATAGCTGCCCCTTTTTCTTCTTCCACGAGGTGACCATTCTAAAACGGTCTCGAGTCACCTATCATCTTCCATTCTTCTAACGTGTCCATATCACGTCTTTCAGTTCTCACCACCACTGTTTCTTCCATATCTGTCAATCAATCTTTCCATTCTGGATACTCTAGTACTGCGTCTTATTCGGTACATTTCCAGTTCCAGGGTCTTAGAGTTTTGTCCCTCTACCAAGGTTCATACCCCAACACCGCAGATCATTATACCTTCCACCACAGTCTTCAAAATCCTCTTCTCCCCATTCGACATTCTTATAGTTCTTTCTGCTTGTTCTAGCCTACTGTGTAAATCCACTTTATAGCTCCCTGATTCATTAATTAACGATCTAGATACGTGTATATAAAGACACTCTCCACCTTAAACTAAAAAATAGAAGGTTTATAGCAATTTATAAATCTCATTTCAACTCAAACTTTACATGATGGTGTACAATAAAAGCAATGGACATAAACGAATACGAAACGAATTAAAGTTATTCCCAAAATTGCAAGTCAGCTTCGAATAAAACACATCAAAGCAATAATCTTTAAAATCCCCAAGATTTTCCAGAAGACCGGTATTTTTTTAAGCGTTCGCTAAAGTCGTATTTCAAGCATTAATACGATTATTTCTCCCTTTGGATAACCAAAACATTAAAGCATAATAATGTATTAGCTATATTCTAATGGTCGTCTCCTTAGCGAGGGAGACCTGGATTCGACTTTCGATACCAGCGTGGGGATTTTCTCCCGCTGGGAGACCTTTTCTGGAGTGTGCTAAGCCTCATTATGTCCCTGAGCGGCCAATTGAGTAGTTACTAGATTAAGAAGTAGCGGCCTCTCTTTGCGAAGACTGCATCTACTGGCCGGAGAGACTGGGCCTCGCTCATGATGCCTTTAGTGTGCAGTGTTAGAACTTGGTCCAAAAAGGGATGTTGCGCAGCAAGGTTAGCTTATATATTTTAATATGGGTAACATTGAAAGAGAAAGAAATATATGAATCACGAAGAATATTTGTTTTATGTGCTATCACAACTTTACCCGACGCAGTAGTGTGAGAGGTAAGAAGAATGTGCTCCACACATCTGTAAGCAAAGGCAGAAAGTAATAACAAAACTAGAAGTCAGTCATATTGTGCTCTTCTGACACTACACAATACAGCATATAGGTACAGGTTATTATCTCATTAAAAATCCTCTTATTCTGAGACTGTCGCAAGGGAGCAGCCACACCTGCAGAAGACGACTCCTAATCCGAGAAAGAGTGGCAGCTCTACTAAGAGGAAATGTACTGCGCTGGACACAAAGTGAAATTGATGAAAGCACGAGAAAGGCTGAAAACGAATGTATATAGGGAATGTGTTGATCTAAGCTCACGATGTGCTCAGGAGGTGAAACAGTTGAACGATGTAAAGTAAAACTTGCGCTTTTGTGTTTTTGTGAAATTCTCCAAGCACACGAGAATATATTGCGGTGTAAACATCTGGTTTGTTACATCAGTAGTGAAGATAGTGAATAATACCGGCTTCAAAATATAACACTGAGACACTCGACAAATATTGGTACACATTATGAGTAGAACAAACTCGCACTTGAAGAGTGCGACGTGAAGAAACCTGGCAATCACTCCATAAACATAATTCGGCAGTCCAATGTATCGAAATTTATAAAGCAGGCCTGCCGGCCATACACATTCAAAGCCTCGTTATAAAGTGCAGAAATGTTGCAACATAAAATGCCTTCAATTAACCGTAGTATATGGTGCTGTCGAAAATCAAGTTGTTGTGACATATCACAGCATTGCCCGTTAAGGTCTCTTCAGTGTTCAGACTTTTTAAATTCCACTTGTTCTCAAACAACGTCCACAATTTTAGATAAAAAGTGAGCTGCATCTTGCAAATGCACATAGACTCAACGGAGGAATAAGAATTGAACACAATGTTAATGTTTGAACGTTTAAAAGCATTATATTGTGCTTTTATTTATGGGGGTTCTTTAGCTTCTGTGGCTCTCAGAGTCCAACTCAATCTTTGTCGTGAAACACCGCTTATTTTGTTCAGAGGCCTCTTTATCAGGCTTGAGGATATTTTACGTACCGTAAATCTACGACACGGGACTACTTGCTTTACTTCCCTTCCGAAGAAAGTGCGCTAAGGATTTTTTCGCCAAAATAATCCACCACCCTCCGCCGGGTTAGAACCCGCACTCATAAGCCATGAAGGATCAATCAAATTTTGTAGATCTTCCAGCCTTCACCAAACACAAAAGCATTAGAATAGCCGAAGGGATATGTGTGATCCTACTATATGTGGTCTTTGATTCAAAATACTAATTTGATGTGGGAATTTCTATGTCCCTCAGATGTGTTGCGAATGAATTGGTTTTCGAAATGGTGGTACGTTAATTTAGCAGTCTGTGGTTATGACTCGTATGTAGGTAGCTTCAATATTAAACGAATGAAATGACTTGTTCCTCTTGAAAATGTTGACCTATTTGCGAATATTGCATAATTTCCTTTGAAATTCACCTCTAACACGCTTGTTATTAAGCTGCCGATTTCAGGTCTTAAAATAAATGAAATAATCATGAAAAGGCCTCAGTCGGAATAAGAATAACTACATTGAGATATGTGTTACCCAAAAATTACGATCAGACTACACAAATAAGGAACGCTTTTTAAATAGCGCTTTGCTATTGTTAGGTAACACGGCGCTTTTCTCAAACGGACAGTACAGCGATCACTCAAAGAAACAAAACAAAGTGGCAAAAGCTAATGAGTCCATGCAAAGAATGGAGTCTTGTTAGGCTTTTTTTGGTAATGTTTAACGTCCACTTTTACAACATACGGCACCGCAGGCGGTGACACTGATGATACATGGAATAAAGATGGAGCACCGGTGGAATGAGATGGCGGGGGAAACCGGGGAAACCCGCTCCAGCGTCACTTCGTCCACCACAAAGCCCACAGTCTTGTTAGGTGACACTCGAGTAACCGTATCGCGATTAAACCATTGCCACTAACCCAAGGATATACCAAGGGACACTGGTGTTAGTGTTACGTACATAGTACTATATGAGGTAGAGGTACAGATACAGTATGTAGTAAGTAATTCCACACTGAGCCTATCCTATACAGGCTACTACATCTCAGACCCCTGTGTAGTGGGTAAGGTGGCTGTCAAAATGGGGCAGAAGTATTTTTATGAAACGATTTATCTAAGTAACGGATAAAATTAATATTAACAGCTATGAAACACATATCCATGCATACATTTAATATAGTTTGTTACTTAGTGGTCTTATCTCAATTAAATGGATGCATTTTATGCATCAACTGTTTCACTTAAGTACAGCTACGTTTATGCTTCTTCACAGGGAAGAGTCTTTAGTTTTTCATACAGCTTTCGTAAACTCGAAATTAAAGAATCCGATGACTCCAGAAAATTGTTCAGCAGATCACTCATTGTATTATGGCGAGAACTTGTTCTTGTATGATGTTTTCGGAATCCTTTAATATCCTTGTTATGTGCCTCTTGTGTCTCCTCAGATATCATTAATGAATTTATGATCTGAGATTCACGAATTAGCACTCTGCGGACACTAGCAGAGGGATAAAAGCAGGGATATTTTTTAGAAAAAGTCGTGCAGTTTCAAGCACATATACACTCAGAAGAACCCACTAAAACACTTATTTCATACATGAATTTGATGTGATTAGGCCTGCAGTATTTTGTTGACGATGGTCGCGGATATTTCCACTACACGGTTTTTGTGATCTCATCTCCTTCACCATATAGGAAAAGTGGAACAAAGGAGACCAAAACAATAATTTCTGCATCAGAGAAGTAGCTTTCAATAGTATATGTCTGCTTAAATTCTTGATTACATCACCATTTGCTGAATAACTCTAGTAATAACTCTGTTTTAAAACATTAGTTGGAACTGACTCCATGCACCAAATAATCCGTCGAAGTGTAGGTATAGCAAGTCTTGTAAATTTATTTCAGCTCTAATTTGTGTGTTATTAATGCATTCTTTGTTTGGGTAACACATGAGCTTAGCTTCCCTTACCTTGTTGTGTTCTTGGATATAAGTCAGCATTTCTATTCTTTGCTCCGAGTCTTAATACTAAATTTGATATCCATTGTGAGTGTTAATGCTTAATTTTTTTTTTTTTTTCTACCTTCTATCGTTTATCTTTACATAGCTTCTGCAAACTATTCCTCCAAAAGCTTGTTTTTCCATGTACCTCATGTTAATAAGATAAAGATTTGCAGGAATCATGTTATTACACGTTTCTTTGTAGCTGCATACAAGACAAGCGATAGTCAAATGGTTAAAGCGGGTCGTTATGTGCTGGTCTTTTTTTTTTTTTTTTTTTTTTTTTTTTTTTTTTTTTTTTTTTTTTTTTTTTATTTATTTATTTACAAGTTGCCGAACTCCAAGGCACAAGACAGGGCAGCTGCGTTTCTGCCCTTTTTTTTTTATTTTATTTTTTTTTAATTTTTTTATTTTTTATTTTTTTTTTATATGTACAGGCCTGAAGGCTCCTTTAGGCATGTACAGAAATATAAAGAACATTTATAGGTCTTTTTTTTTTTTTTACTTTTTATTTTTTTTTTATTTTTTTTTTTACCTTAATACCAACTTTTTTTTCTGTTTTTTTTTTGCTTTTTTTTTTTTTGTTTTTTTTTGTTTTTTTTTTTTTTTGCTTTTTTTTATGAAAACCTTAACTTTAAGTTTAACCTGTTATTTTTTTTTTTAGGTGACACATGGTCATTTATTTTCATAACAGATACTCAAAGTTAGCTTTTTTTTATTTTTTATTTTATTTTTTTTTTTATTTTTATTTTTTTTTTTTTTATGTATATATTATTTTGATTATAGTTGCATTGTCGTATTTAAAGTGCAAGGCGTGTTATGTACGGGTGCATCGATTTGCTAAGACCAGAAGTAATCAGTTGCCAGCGTGCCTGTCTCAGAAAACTGACCCAATCCTTCCTCTGCGCCACTGGGCCATTATTCTGTTTAAGGATCCAGTACATTGTTCCCATTACCAGCCAAACTACACAGCGTTGGAGTGCAGTATTCTGAAAATGAAATTCCAAACGCTGGAGCTTCTCAAGGCATGGTGGAGCTTGCGGTGGGCACCATTTGGCGACGTAGGTCCTGAGCTCTACCCAGATGACTTCAACCTGCTTACAGGAAGCAATCCGGTGGTCCAGTGTGTCGACGGCGGCACAAGATGGACATTGGTTTGACTGTGCCCTTCCATGTCGCCAGAGTTTATCCGCTGTCGGTATAGTCTCATTTAATACTTCATAGGTGGTTTCCTGCCAATCACTGGGCACATGTTTACAAAATAAATTCTGCCAGATCACTTTCCACTCCCTGGTATATTTCTCTGCCACTCTGGGCACCAGATGAACTGTCGTGAGCATACGGTAGTGGTTCCGGGTGCATTCGAAGGCCGTAATGTCATCGTTGTTGTCCAGAATTCGTTTTAGGTGAAGGACAGTGGGTTTAAATCCGTTGAGTGCCACCTGAGGGTTATGCAGCTGTTCCTTCCAGAAATTTTGGTCAATGGATGAGCCAGATCCGCGCAATGATTGTGTGGCGGTTTTCCCCAATAAGGCCATGCATTTCTTGGCAATGTCCACTAAGCCGCAACCACCTTTGGACGGAGGCAAACGTAGTTGAGGCCGGCTCACCTTATATGCTTTTCCAGTCCACAAAAAGTAACCAAGGAGTTGTTCCAATTTCTGTGCGTCACGTTTTGCAATCGGCAGAATCTGTGCCACATACCAAATTTTGCTTAGACCATAAGTATGCAGGTACCAGATGCGTTGTAGCAAATTCAGGTTCCGGATCCTCTCCATGGATAAGGAATGGCGTAAACTATTAATTTTTTCCCTCCAGTTAACTGCAATCGTATCTTCTATATTTGCCATAAAGCATATTCCAAGTATCCTTGTAGTAGTCACACATTGCATCCCCAAGGTCTGTGGCGGTTCCGGCCAATTTCCTAATATTAGGATCTCCGATTTCTCAGCATTTAACACTGCACCGGACATCGTTGTGTACTGCTCCAATCCCTGTTGCATGGTCGTCATGTCTTCATTATCTGCAGCCACCACAGTCACATCATCAGCATAGGCTGTAAGTGTGAACCGTTCATTGTATACACTGACTCCTCGCATGGTTTGTTGCAACCTCTGGAGTAAAGGATTCAATGCCAATGAAAACAATCCCATTGATAGCGGGCAGCCTTGACGTACTGATCGTTGTATTCGTACCGGCCTGGAAAACCATCCGTTCCATAAGACTCGAGACTGTGCCGTGCCGTAGAGTCCCTGAATAAGGTTGATTACCGGCACTGGAAATTTCGCAGCCGTTAAGCAGTTCCACAGATACGAATGGCGCACTCTATCAAAAGCCTGTTGAAAGTCGAGATTGATCAAAGCCACCGCTTTATTTTCTCTGCGTAGATGGATCAGCGTGTCACGCAGTTCCGCCAATGTGTCAATAATGTTCTTTTTCGATATTGCCGCTTGGTTACAATGCATGATTTCTGCATATGCTCCTTTTAATCGGTTAGCCAGAACTTTCACAAATAACTTGTAATCGGCGTTTAGCAGCGTTATTGGACGATAGTCCTTCATGGTGGCGGTTTTCTGTTTCTTCGGCACCAGGGTGATAACACCATCCGCGAAGGTTGAGGGAAACACTGCTGTCTCCCACAGTTCCGCATATACTTCCATCACTTCGTTCTTGATTATTGGCCAGAACTTTCTATAGAATTCATAGGTGAGCCCATCAGGACCTGGTGATGTGTGTCGACTGGCTTGTTCAATGGCGACCAACACCTCCCGCTCCGTGATAGGGCTGGTAAGTATTTTTGCGGATTCCTGGGTGATGCCGGTGTCAAACAGTTCATGTTCCATACGCCTATAAGGGGTGTCTGCTTCTGGCGCTTCTTGAAATAAAGCCTGAAAGTGATCCGCTATAAGCTGGAGCTGGGCGCGCGTTCCAACATGGGCAGTTCCAGTGTGCGCGTCCCGTATTGTTTGAGGATATCTTCCATGTCCCTTCTGCCGCTCCTTTGCGAAATAATAAAATGAGTTCTGTTCCGCTTCATGCATGGATTTCACTTTGGCTCGAACTTTGTGTCCTTCCAACTGGTGTAAGTGTTTTAATTTGATGATTTCTTTTACTTTTTTTATCTCCGTCTGCACCTCATAGCCCTCCCTTTGCTTCAGATGCAGCCCCCACAGCGCCTCATTGTAAAAATGTAGTAGCTGCTTCTTGGCCTGTGCCCTCACAATACCCATGGATTTAAATAGGGAGCGAATCGCTGGTTTTGCCGTGTTCACCCACCAAAAACTCTTCCGAGTTGAACTTCTAAAGGCCGACTGTAACTGAAGCCATTTGATTTGAAATTGTTCCCTAATGTCTGTGTCCTCCAGCATAGAATTATTGAGTTTCCAGTAGCCACGGCCGGCCGTCTCAAGCCTTATTTCATTTATTTGCAATTGACATAGCACTGCATGATGGTCACTAAAAACCACCGGAATGACCCAAATTCGGTGGACATTTGGAGCCATTCCGGGAGATAGATACTGTCGGTCGATGCGTGAGGCAGAAGTGTTGCGGATGAAAGTGAATTCCACTTCGTTCCCATGCTTGATCTCCCATGCGTCAAGCAGTTGCAGCTGTGAAATAGGTGTTGTAGCATGATGCTAAAATTCGTAGCACCTTTTTGGTCCTTCGCCTGCAACGTGCAATTGAAGTCGCCTGCTAGCAGAAGTTCCTTGCCTTGTCGCAAATGCGGGGTTACATCGGTTTGGAAGAAACGCTCTCTCGCTTGTCTATTCTGTGACCCAGCTGGAGCATATATGTTAACCAGGACGGTCTCTTCCAAAGTAGCGGAGAGGACCCGTCCGTCGGGATCCATCTGAAAATTCTGCAGGGGAAGTCCCTTCCTGTACACTATTGCCGTTCCTCTGCCGTTCAAACCTAGGTTAACTTTATAGTCGTAATTGTAAAGAGCATCCAAGTTGTAAGTATTTACTTCTTGGAGAAAGCATATGTCAATGTTGTTCACCTGGAGGAAACTATTGAGCAGTTTTTGGGTTACTAGATTTCTGCACCCATTCACATTCACTGTTGCCACCGTTCGTAGATAGATCATTATGAAAGCGACTGTCGCAAAGATAGTGTAACTCGGGCGTCTACGTCCTTGGCCTCGTGCATTGCTGCTAGTGTGCTACTGTTCGGTCTCTGGATGTCTAGCTGGGGTTATCTGTGCCGGAGGGTTTCCCTTAAGCCGTGGGTCACATAAGGACACCTGGGGCTTCCGTGTCACCTGAAGTAGGATCGGCGACTCCGCTTCTGTGGCCCTCGCATCAGGTTGAGAGGGATGAGATCCACCAGCCATCTCTGCACGCCGATAAATTGCGACTGCTTCAGCTGACCGTGGTTGGTCCTCTTGGGATCTGTGTGGCCGTTCGAGTACTTGCGGTCGAGAATCACTCGCAGATGGTCGCGCCGCTACGGTGGTGCCGGGGGTGTCCTCCCGGTAATGGGAGTCTGCTCCTATCTCCACCGCTGGGCACCTCACACTTTGTTGTAACTGTGCTGCTTCGTAATCACTCTGGGGGTTGTTTCCCGCGTCCCTCCTTGCAGGTTGAACCTCACAGGTGTTCCTGTCACCTCCCTCCTCCAGGATACTGCTGCCAATCATTGCTGAGGCAGGCTCTTGCGTCAGTACTCCAGACGTATCTGCTGTGTCTGTGGACGGGACTTGCAATAGACGTGCCTCCTCATGGGCTTCTTCCACAACTTCCTCCAGCTCCATTTGGTTATTCCAGGATGGTTCTTCCTTCTGGGCTTTGCTTGTCTTCGCCCGCTTGGCCCGTTTCTTCTCGGTCGGGCGTTTCTCTTCTGCTGCAGCTGTCTCCGTTACAAGTGGACCCACCTCGGGTGGTATTATCTCCTCCGGATTGGCCAGATGTACTCGTTTCCCTGTGGTATCTCGAACTATGGAGGCATACTCCCTTTGCGGTGCAGACCTTGCTGCTTCCTGTTGACTGTCATTCACCAGAGACGTTTGCCTGTTTTCATCCGTAGGATGCGCTCCCTCACTCTGCGTGTCCACTACCACCTTCGTCGGTTCTGTTTCGTTTCTCCGTCCAGTCGCCACTGGGCGTGTTGCGGTCGGACGGTGGGGGCAAAATTCCTTTAGATGTGCCGTGCTACTGCAGACGTAGCAGGATCTGGGTTGGCCGGCGTAGGACACCGATAATCTGTAGCTGCCAATGACGATAAAACTAGGGATGTTCGTCTTCAGTTGCATCTTTACCGCTCGTACCCCATTAAACACCGGGACGCGATATTGTCGGCTCCATTGTTCCTTCCGGACGTCATATACCGTTCCGTAACGCTGCAACGCTGCTTTTAAGACCTCTGCCGGGAGCTCTGGGGGTACATCAAACACTCGGACATTGACAGCATTACCGGTCACGTGTTCGATAAGCACTTTAGTCATCTCACCATTCATATATGTGAAAGGTGTTTCCGCCGAGAAGTTATTGAGGGTTTTCTCCAGCAAGAGTGCTGATATTAATTTAACATAAATTGCCCGTTCACTTGCAATTAACTGTATTGTATCCACTTGTTCCGCATTTAACCGTAATGTCTCTGCTATGAAATCATGCACTTCATATGCCGACGGTCGCGTTGCACTTAAAGCAAACTTGATCCTGAGGGTATTTTTCCTCGCGTACATTTCCATTTCTTTTCACTGTTAAATTTAGCTGAAATACTCACTTTAAATTCCTACACTTGGTGATCGATAATATCACTCACAGTGTGGTATATGTCTTTCTTGCGCTCACTCACTATCAGGCCACACACGCAGTAGACAAAACAACCGGTTCTCCTGGTACGTCCGCTCTGTCCCAGCGCACTGGCTTGACTGGCATTGATTCATTAGCCTGCGAATTTAAACCCTTTGTTTGTTGCCTAAAGTAAATAACGTGATTCTGTATAATGTTGACGTGTTGAATCCGAATTTTCAATCCATTTTCTTCTATCACATAAGGTGAGGTGGAATCAGGACTGAAAAATTCAATGCCATAGCCGGGATTTGAAAACCAGGATCTTCCGCCTCTTAAACATTGCCCACACACGGCTTGTGTGTTTAAAAACACCAGCAGTAAGCTTGTTGGCATAAATAAATAATAATTACCATCTCGGAATACCAACCCGGGACATAAAGTACTTACAATTGTGAGTCGCCCTTGGGGTATTTATCTCTGATGCGAGATTCCCTTGTAGTCTAACCGGAAAAAGTACGAATCAGCTGGGGAATTTAATGTCGTACTGGCAAGTTGGCTATGTAGCTTAGTGGTTAAAGCAGCCGTTCGATAAGCGGAAGATCCGTGGTTCAAATCCCGGCTATGGCATTGAATTTTTCAGTCGTTATTCCACCTCTTAAATATTGCCCACACACGGCTTGTGTGTTTAAAAGCACCAGCAGTAAGCTTGTTGGCGTAATTAAATAATAATCACTCCTTATTCTTTACTGCTTTTGGTTGTGTTGATTTTTGTGATTTTTCTTTATGGGAACCATGTTTCTATTGCAAAAGATGCCTTTCATTGTGTTTTTAAAATTGTTAAAGTTTTTCAAATCTATATTTTCTACCGGAAAAGCGTGTTGGGGTCTTTAAGTCTTATATCGTTTCTCTGCGCTCTCAAGTATATACGTTAGTTCGTTTTTAAGCTTCAGACTAATGGTTTACATTATCTCACTTCATAATGATAGCATACCAACAAACATGAACTTGAGAAAATAGTTGTTTGTCATAAAATTGCGATATTGATTTTCGGTATGTTGATATTGGCTACAAGCTGACTGGGCTACAAGCGTTACACTATATTGCTGATATTTTTCGTCTATGTGAAGCTTGGTTTTTAAAAACGTTAACATGTAAAAATCCCCCTACTAAAGCATTACAAGAATTTGAAATGTTGAGATCTACCACAAGACTGCTGAAATGCTCCTACTTCAACTACAATTATTCTTACATGCTAACAGCTATTCAAATGTCAGTTTTTGGTCAATGGCTTAATTACCGCAAGCAGCACGTGTGTATTGAGGTCCCTCAACAGGCTGCTTAGCGATGAGGGGCTTGCGCCCATTCACACCTGGTGAAGCTGTTTAAAGAAAAAGAGCTTCACGAGCAAAAGGGTTTACAAGAGGCACGTAACTTTATCATTTCTTTTACTGCAGTTGAATATTTCACATAAAATGGGGTTTCTACATTTTTGTTTAATATTGACTAAAGTATGCATAGACGCGGTTTCAGTGAGGTAATGCAGGAAGAAACTTGGTAGGCTTTATATGTTTCCTTACTTCAACTATTTTGCGCTGTAATAAAAACAGTCAGATTGAAATTAAATAAAATACTGTAATATGGATCACTGACTTTGCGTAACCTCAGAGTGTCTATTCCTCTGAACCTTGTGTGACACTTTTGGGCTATAAACGATGCTGAGAATAATAGTAGGATTGCATTGCTGAGATTCTCAAAAAGTGTTCGTTTTAAACCGCATTTATATTCCATGTTGATCCTGTTCTGGAAGTCAAATTGCAGTAGCTAAAAATGGTTTAAGTCAACACTAGCCTTTTAAGTATAAAAATCTTGTTTCAATAGTTTACACTAGTTTCGTCTGTACTGCTACTCTGTACCATCGCTTCCTCCTCCAATTTATTTTTTGCTTAGCATATTGTTCTTTGCTCTTTTTCTCCTCTACACGTTCACTTCATTTCCGTTCATTTCCCTTTCTCCCGATGCGTGTTATTCGTCCTTCTTTTTAAATCCTTCTGCATTTCCCCTCTACTTTAGTGTCTTAACTGATCGACTTAAGTTTTCTCTTTCCCGGCCCCTTCATTTATTTTCATCACATCCTTTTTTCGATAGAAGTATCGGCCTTTAGACTTTTTCAGTTACAAGCTTTCATAAATCGTATGTGGAAGTTTTGGATTAAAATCTGTGCATTTACCGTTGTGACTATTTGAGGAGCTGAATATTTCACTGTCAGACCTAAATGTACATATACAGTTTAGGACAGGAAATTGACTACGCAATTAGGTTATCTTTCAAACATTAAATAAATAATGCCAAAGTATCTATAGAAAAAGGGAAGAAAAATACCCTGTTAAAATGTTAAATAAACAAAATTTGAAAAGTAAAAGAAAATAAGTGGCTGGTAAATTAATGATAAAAATAAAATATAAAAAATAACGGATTATCAACGCTGGCACGCGTCTTCTAAAAAGTATGAATGGATAATGTTATTGTATATGCAGGTTACTATTTTTAAAAAATGCATTCACTGTGGCAAAAACACAGATTCAAAGTTAATGACATAGAAACGAGGAAAGAATAAAATATAGAAAGAGCACTGTAATTTATAGGAAATCTGAATGAGAATGGAATAGCGTTGTACCTATGGTAATTTTGCTCATTGCATCCGATACGCGGAATTAAAAACTTGTACACATTCTGCAAAATTTAAAAACAGAAATTATACATAGTTTAATTCATTACTCATAAGTATATATGAACTGCTTATCAAGGATAAGTTTAATTCCTAAAAAGTTATTTTAATAATTTCTCATTTGATCAATTAACCATTTGATGCAGTTATATCGAGTTACTTCATCTCTTCGTTTACTTTACATTACAGTCCTGAAAAATACTCTTACTGGCGCAAAGGATTTCCTTGTCATAAAGAAGTACCACTGAAACAATGGCTCTTATGAAAACTTGAAATGGATGTCTTAGCACCAACACATATATTAAAATTTCGTCCTAACTTTTCAGAATTATTTATTTTCCCGAAAGTTATTCTGGTTCACTGCCTGTCGCTATAACTAGGTATGTTGATGAATCAGATCTCATAGTTCGTGGATCTTCGCGCCTTTACGGTCCGGTCAGTATACGCTGTGTGCGAAACTTGCCGCACGTTGCAGACTGTCCTCTGCGTTTTGACAGATTTTCCTATATACCTAAGAACAACCCTTGCCTGTGTGTCATTCACCCCAGGCCGCAAAGGAACCCCGTTAGTTCGGTTCTTTGTTTTCCTGTACGCCACTTTCTGTCTCTCTGCCAATATATCTGTATAAAATACATCTACCTATATGGTTTATAGAACTTCCGTGTAATATATATTTAACTGACAAAAAATGTACAAAATTCATTCATTGCAAGGACAGCTTCAAACTTCAACTCTCTTGCCAGCATCATTAAGAACGGAATCATTTACTTTATTTACAAGTTCCTCACTTTATGAGTGATCTTGTACATGAGGACTATCAAATTTATAATACTTATTTTAGTTGAAAGTTCACTCTATTGAAGCACATTGAAACTGTAGTGCTAGTAAGTGTCGGAAAAAAACACATTAAAATTGTGTAGTTCTGTATGTCAATAAATATTCACATCGTATTTTAACTGGGATAAAATGGAGGAACGTTTTATTTCTTTAGACCGATAGATATGCTAATGTCAAGGAGCAAGATGGCCATCTTAGTTCAAAACAACCAAGATCTAGAATGTTTTTCTTTTGTTACAGGTCAAATAAATGTTAACATTTAACATCTAGCTACGGATTAAAGGAGAGTCAAAATGCATTATCTAGAATACTATTTAAGATAATTAGCTGAATTTTTAAGACATGTTCAGTGATATTTTTACAGTTGATTGATGAAACAAAAACACATTTTCTTCATCATAAGTAGTTATGAATTTTAATACAGTGCATAGACTTCTAATGAAATATAAAACTTCATTTGCATTAAAATAAGGCTTATTCAGTTGCAAAGTGCTAAAAGTTTCAGCACATTATACCAATAACTTTCAGAGATAATCGAGCATACTTTCTTTCCCTGATTACCCTCCTCTTATGTAGGACTTACACTCCCTAAGATTTACAAGCCAGTGCCTAGGGTCAGATGCCTGTCGGGGAGCAGAGGGACCTCTGAACCAGAGTGAAGACCTGGAAGCAGGTGGTCAGCCAAGCACCAGGCATGATAGTGAGGAAGAGGGTGATATGAAATGAAGCCGAAATGGATGATTGGTAAGGTGATAATGGAGCAATTGGTGCAATGAATGGCGGGGGAAATCGGAGGCAACGGAGAAAACTTCCCAGACGCCGCTTCGTCCACCACAAATACCACATGCGGGACCGCCTAGGTGGTAGGCGAGCGGTCTAACCACTCAGCCACGCCGCCACCATTATACTTCCAGACTCAGGGAAGGATGAGGAATAATCTTGACTGGATAAAAATTCCTACCCCCCTGCCGGGAATCGAACCCGGGGAAAGAAAGAGTGAAGCTTATATTTAAGTGTGGATATGTGAACATAGTTTTGTTTAGTTGCAGAATTGTTTCATAATCGACGTACATTGGTCGACAACGTCTCAGTGCAAACAAGAAACGACTAAATCTTTTATTAAAAGGCGTTATCATCAGAATAAGTGTCATCCTTTGTAAACAAAACCCGAGCATAACCATTGAGAGGAATCTCATAGCTTTATCGGCGGCAAAGGACTGAATCAGAGAGACTTTGAGGCATTATTAGGCGGCTTGAAACATGGTTGCTTCAAACTGTATTATCTACATGTAACCTACAAAATAATGCGTCAAATAAGCTCACCAACGTGTACCAAAATAAAAAATTGCCTCAACCAAAATGAGTGGAAGATCTGAAATATTCATATGGAAGTAATCACAAAATTCACCATTTCGGCTACCGTTAAAAATTTCTTTTACTCTACCAACGAAACGATTGACACCAATTTCAAATGTGCTAATACTTAGTTGTCTTGTCTTACACGTACAGATGCTAACATCAATCGTACCTCGGTGTGTATTCCGCAAACCAGGTGATTTTGATGTTCATCTCTGTGCTATCTCAGTAAGCTTTCTGTTCCCTATGCGATGGGAATGTTAATGGAATGAGCGGGAATAGCCGGAGGAAGGCTGCTGTATTTACCACACATTCCAGGTCTAACCGCAAGGATCATACCGGAACGGGAGTAGCTTCACTCTCCTTTGGTGTCGATGTTACACTTTTAATGACTTAATTCTGGTGATATTGTGACATAGTTCGAAGTTCATAAGCAGATTAAGTCTACTTGGCATAGTATTCCATTTTCCAAAGTATGCTCCATCCGAGTAATCCGGCCCATTTAGAGAGAACGTGGTATGCCATGAAAATAACTTACAGACAATGTTCATTATTACATCCAAACATGCTGACGGGCGAGGTTGTTGTTTAGCAGAACAGAAAACATTTCCAACTTTTCTCGTTATCTCACACCTCAAAACACTAACAAATATGCTACAAATTGTCACTGTATAATGTACAGTGTGTATAAAAGTACATGTATGATATGTTGTAAACTTTATATATTAAAACAGCCTCCAGGCATGTTAAGTTTATCTAGCGATGCGGTACTATACCATTTCCCAAACCAGTGGATGCTGACGAATCTTTCTTTGAAACATGCCTCAATGCCTCGGATTACCACTTGCTTGCGTGTGCTCGAGTCTCAATGATGACTTCACTGAAATATGTTGAAAATAGAGATCTTGGAACAAGATATTGATTGGAATATCTCTTAATTCCATGCAATGCCTACGAATAATGGTCCCCGGAAACAATACTTGTAATTTCAATTAACTTATATCTTACTGTATATGCTGCCATTATTATTGTTTATTATTAATATTATTATTATTTTCATCATCATCAACATCATCACCATTACTATTATTTTGACAAATATCACATAATCTTTTTCTTGTAATTTCTATAATATCATGCCAACATTTTTGTTGTTTTTATTACGACTAATAATTCCTCGTTTCTGATACTGGAGACTTTACTTCATGTGTAAGGCATTCAATACTGATCAATCCAATTTACAGCCCATGGAGAGTTTTGAGTAGGCGTAGGCTTTCACGGCCGGTGTTTGAAATTCTACAAGAGTCTTCCGGGCTGATTTGCCGTGGTCTGCTGGAGTAACTTGGTCCAGACGTTTCGTCCACTACTGCGGTGGACATCATCAGTGGCGTGGTCGAAGTCTTCTTGGTGAAGGTACACTTGTGTCTGAGGCGTTGACTGTCTGGGATGCGGATTTTATACACGGAGGGGTCTTCTCTGATTGGCTCGGGGCTGCTGAGGCAGTGTGGTTGGTGGGAGGGGGCTAGCTGCATCAAAACGTCACCGACAGGATTGAACGCCTCCTGCTACGCCATAATATCAAGACGGTTTTCAAGCCTACAAGAGAGCTCAACAGTTTACTACGCTCAGCCAAGGACCCGAGGGACCCCCTCTCCTCGGCTGGCGTATACCGGATCCCCTGTTCGTGTGGTGCAGTATATATTGGTACGACGCTACGTAGTATCAACACCAGACTAAACGAACACAAGAGATGCTGCCGTCTTGGACAATTTGAAAAGTCAGCGGTCGCTGAACATGCTATAGAAGCAGAGGGGGAGCATGTCATCAAGTTTCAGGACACCAGCATTCTATCTAACATCTCACACTACCATGCTCGACTACAGCGCGAAGCCATAGAAATTTATAAACATGCCAATAATTTCAATAGGAAAGAGGAAGCCCTTAAGCTCAACAAAACTTGGTACCCCGTCATCGATAACATTAAACAACACAGACAGTCAAGCAACACAAACCAATCAGAATCTAGAAGCGCCCGAGATGCAGCTCCAGGAGGAGGAGTGAGTACTAGTCGTCTGGGTTAACCCAGGCGGATGGTAAGGTGGCCACGGTACCTATCCGTTTAAATACGGATTTACCCGTGTGGTGGTATAGGTTGGTATGTGTTGCAGGCTTTTTGTCTTTGTAATGTCTGATGGTGCAGGGTGGGTTCCTGTATTTTCACTGGCGGCAGGATCTGTCGGATCTTGGATGTCTAGCCATCCAAGCGACCATTTCCCTACTGATTACTTCGTCAGCCATGGCCGACGAGCAATGCAGTGCCAGTGACAGGAAACCGAGGGGAATAGGTGATAGGTGTGGAGGATGATGAAGGCAAAGCGGTACCTACCAGCCAAGGGCGTCCTTGGGTAGACGGTAGCTCTGTCTCCGCCTAGGGAGGCGATGGTCATATTGCCCCAGGGTGTTCACCAGCTGGTTTGGGTGAGGTGTGAGTTTGTCATACATTGTGCGAGTCCTGTCCCGCACTACGTCCACAATGTATGGGATGCCGGAATGAGTGTGAAGGATGTGTGATGGAAACCTACGGTCGGTATCGTAGATCATCCTAAGCGCCCTGTTCTGCACGGTCTGCAGCCTGCGGATGGTGGAACGAGCCACCGTACCCCAGACCTCGCACCCGTACAGGATCAGAGGCGGGACGATCGCACGGTACAAGCGTAGTTTCAGGTATGTGGGCATGGTTGATTGGAGTATGGGATATAGCTGTCTCAGGGCGCCGTGTCCCTGACCGACCTTTGTTCTGACATGTGGAGTGAAGGTTAGACCACGGTCAAGTAGTACCCCCAGGTATTTGGCAGAGTTAACCCAAGGGATTCTTCTCCGCCGCATTGCCAGGGATACACCCGGCCGCCAGTTTCGAACTTTGCCCAGTAGTAGAGCCTGGCTTTTCTGCGGGCTAATGGCCATTCTCCACTGTTCACTCCACCTGCCGATAGCGTCGAGCTGTCGCTGTAGTGGAGGGAAACAGTACCGAACATTTTTGTTCTGTGCCAGTATGAGGACATCGTCTGCATACTGACACGTAACAGTATGCGGTTCCACGGGTAGGTCAGACATGTAGGCAGCAAAGAGCAACGGCGATAGCACGCTACCCTCCGGAACTCCAGCCGCTATGGGTCTGACCGAGGACAACTTCCCCTCCACCCGCACCCGAAAAGAGCGATCCCGAAGGAAGCTACCAATCAGGGTGAGGTAGGGGGGAGGGATTTCTGCCTCTCTGAGTTTGTACAGTAACCCCTGGTACCATGTGGTTGCAAAGCCTTTTTCTACATCCAGAAGCACCGCGACTGTTTTGAAGTTTTCCTGGAAACCCAGGGCAACCTTCTCAATCAGCCGCAGCAGCTGTAGTGTAGTGGAATGTCCATGACGGAAACCGAACTGATGATCCGGGATAAGTTGCCTTTCCTCGAAGAGAGGAGTGAGGCGGGATAGGAATAATCGTTCAAAAATTTTTGAAACGATGGGTAATAGGCTTATGGAACGGTAATTGGAAGGGAAAACCGGGTCCTTGCCGGGCTTCAAAATGCAGACCACCCTCGCCTCCTTCCAACAAGTAGGAAAGTGACGAAGCTGCAGACATGCATTATAAATCCTCGTCAGGTGGACTACGGCCTTTCGGGGAAGGTGCTGGAGCATGAGCGCCGTGACGCCATCATGCCCAGGGGATTTGCCAGGTTTTAATCTTCTGATTTCAGAAGCCACCTGTCTTGGGGTGACTAAGGGGATTTGGATCTCTGCGCGTGGCGGCGGTGGTGCCTCATAGAGGTAATCCACCGTCGCCTCCACGAGTTCAGTAAAGTCTTCGTCCTGGACATCTTCCCGGGGTTCGAATTGGGACTCTAGATGGTCTGCGAAAGCCGTGGCTTTCTCTTGGGGCTCAAAAGAGAGTCTCCCGCGAGTGCCATGTAGAGGATGCTGATGTTGGTTTTTGTCCTTTCTAAGGGACCTAATTATCCGCCATGGTTGCTTCTCGGTGAGGTCTACATTTGCCATCGTGTTTTCCCAGGCTGTTTTGCGGTGTAAACGCAGCAGGCGTCGTGACAGGGACTTGAACCGCTGGTAAACTGCCTGTACCCTGGGATGGCGGAAACGCTGCCAGAGCCTTCGGACAGTTGCTTTGGCTTTGATCAACTGTCTGAGTTCGATGGGAATGGTACGAGGGTTAGGTATGTCGGATGGAATGCGGTGCGTGTGGGCACGTACCACATCCCGGATGTGTTGGGAGAATGCCGTGGCTGCCGCCTCCAGTGTATCGATAGAATCGACACGCGGACGCGGGTCCACAGACTGGTTGAGTTCAAGGATGGCTGCATCCCAGTCGACCTCGTATGTCCAGTCTGGAGTGACCAGAGCTGGCAGGTCAATGTTGGAATCCACCAAGACAGGGTCATGGTCGGAGTCCAATTCATTGACCGCTGAGAGGTCTAGATGAAAAGGAATGTTTTTGGTGACCATGATATCGAGCACATCTGGCCTCCCTCGGGCCGGATGGAACGTAGGTCCTCTCGGTCCATGCGCAAGAATGCTTGGGTTACCGCTGATCAGGCGGTAGAGCCCTCGCCCCTTGGCATTGGTAACGCGGCTATGCCAATGTGCATGCTTTGCGTTGAGGTCGCCGGCGATGCAAACCGCAGGATGCAGGTTCAGGAGGGTGTTAATATCAGCTTCGTAGAAGCGGTTATCAGGAGGGTCGTATGCCATTACCAGCACCGTGTCCACCCCGTCAATGGCAAGCCTAATGGCGCAGGCCTCCACGTGTTGTACTGGTGGGATAGGGAAGGGTGTATGAGTGATGTGGTTCTTGATGAAAATAGCTGTACCTCCCCCCGGTCGGCCGACCCGATCAACCACACTGCCTCAGCGAGCCCCGAGCCAATCAGAGAAGACCCCTCCGTGTATAAAATCCGCATCCCAGACAGTCAACGCCTCAGACACAAGTGTACCTTCACCAAGAAGACTTCGACCACGCCACTGATGATGTCCACCGCAGTAGTGGACGAAACGTCTGGACCAAGTTACTCCAGCAGACCACGGCAAATCAGCCCGGAAGACTCTTGTAGAATTTCATGGATCCAAACACAGTAGAACTGCTTGAAAATTATTCCTCTAATTCGAAATCAAGAAGGTTTCAGTGATAGTCTACTGTTTCTGTTTTTGTAAGCTAAATGAGGGAGAAAAGTTTTATTTAGGAATAATATATACCAAGTTTACCAAGAAGTCTCCAAATATTCTCGTCCATAATGAACTTTACAACGATACCCTTGGGCCCTTTAGTTTTCATTAATGAATATAAGTATAAATAAACGCAACAGAATATTAAGCAACTGAGTTAAAATGGTAATCTGCAATACGACTGCAGTATACACAGCAAAAACGATTATCTGTGTACATCAAAGTGTATAACTATTCCTTTCTATGGAAATTTAAATGCTTATTTTATATACGTTGCAATCGTTTTGACCACTAATATTATCAAATGAGGTACAGTAGTTCCTAAGCTATAAAACTGCCAAAGCAGAGTTCATAAATCCAAATGGCCGTAGACTTCAATTAGATAAGGGTCCTACAGTGGAAGACCAAGCCAATCCTTCAACTGTCACTCTGTGGCTTGCGGGGATGAGGTAAGGATAACCGCAAGGATTTCTACTGCTGCCACGAGCACGAGATGACTTGGTAAAGTCTTAAGAGAACCTGTAGTGTGATTGTAGAAGGGATGTCCTATAATGCGTTAGAGAAATCTGAGATGAATTTCTCTCTCTGCCTGATTTCTGATATTTGATGCTGAAGAAAATAAAGCAGGAGACGTGCAATTTGTATGCATGTAAGAATTACGCTTCCTGTATCTATTCAGTGCTCCGTGACAATCGGCAGATTGTCCATTTTTAATGGACAATTTAGAGAAGGTATGTGTGGTACACTGTAACTCCAAAGAATTTTCAACAATGGACATGTGATAACAATAATCCATCACTGGTGCGTTATCAAAACAATTCCTTTTTACTTTCTCTACCGGTAAGTAGAAGGAAGAATTGCATTCCACCCAAAAATTCGATGTCGAGATTTCACCGGAGATATATGTTTTGAAAACCCCTAAATCAAAAAAAAATTTAGAAAAAGGTCCGCGCGCGTGTGTGTGTCTGTGTGTCTGTGGACAGCATAACTCAAAAAGACAAGTCGGTCGAAAACCAAAGTTGGTATTAAGTTTAATGTCTTTCAAGGATGCGGGTGAGTGGGTGAATGAGTAGGGTTTAAGGGCCCGTTGACAGCTAGGTCATTAGAGCCCCTTCAAGGATACGATACGAAGATTTTGAAGAAAATAGCCCCACCCTAAACTACCCTTTACCTGGAAAAGTTTTCGAACATTTTGATTTTCTTGAAAATGGCTCTAACGATTTTGATTAAAATGTCATGTGCTTGAGACATTTCAATGAGAAATGAAATGTATATCTTGAATTTTCAGGTTATAGCCCCTGTAGTCGTATTTACTCTGGACGACTTTTGCATAACTAGTAAACCGTTAGAGATAGATCAAATCATACTATACAAAAAAATGTAGATCTTGCTAAAATACACAATTTGTGCCCCAATAAATGTTTTTGTAGAGTGAACCATTTCGGAGATATTCCTTGTTATGTGTGTGACTTTCGGAAAACTTAAAAACTTTCGTGAAATGGAACGTTGTTCTTTTTTTTTTTTAATGTGAAGTGTGCAAAGAGAACGGAATCTCAAAGCTTTGAAAGATTTGACTATCGCACAAAGCCTACTGTATTCTAATATCCCCCTTGCACCTGCAAGGAAATAAGCAATAAGATAATTTGTACAAATGTTTATCTCAACTAACACGAAGAAGATATAGGAATAAGAGTTTCTAAGAATGGTTAGTACAAGAGTAGAGAAATTCATGTGAGTGCAACACATCAGATATTTATTACAAGTTTTTCTACTATGTAAAGTGAAAGAAACTATTTTTGTGTTTCAGTAAATTTTTAAATGATATATCTTTGATTTTTGAGGCATAAAAAATAAATAAATTTTAATTTTTAGGACCTAAAATTTCGTTCCCTAGTCATCAGTATCTGATCATCTGCATATAACATAGTTTTCAGTTTTACTCCTAATACATTAATACCTTCATTTACTTTACTATACTAGAGTTACTATTAATAATACTGATGCTACTATTGTTGCTGCTTCTACTACTATTACTGTTGCTACTACTAGTACTACTACTACTTCTTCTACTACTACTACTACTACTGCTGCTGCTGCTATGAAATATTTCCTTTGAGCTCAGTACATATTATTTGTGGTTATGAATAGAATACCACTAGCAGATCTACTGAAGTGCCTGCAAGAGACGTAATCTAAACCGCTCACTATAGAATTGACTTAAAGGACTATACGGGGATGTGTAGACAGAGAAGTTGGCACAAGTTTTGTGAGGAAGATGGAACTGCAGGAGCCGTTCTTCTCAGCATATTAACCGAGCTATCTTGCTGCTATGTGTAGCGTTTTCTCTATAAAGGCCAGATCCGTTTGGTCCTTTAATTCCAAGCAGGCAAGAGATGGTAGACACTAATGGCACAGGGGCACCTGACCTTAACATAGGCTCCCCAGTCGTTTGAAGTGGTGGCCAGTCACTTTGAGCAGCACCGCACTACTCGTGTCGTTACGGTCGAAACAAAAAGCGAGCGGTCTGCAAATATCTCACCCTGCACGGATTATAGTCCATAGAGAGGAAACAACATCTAGCACAGTAACTTATTTATCGGGACGTTCTGCTTTTTGCTGAATGCAAGTTCGTGCAGGACGCGTAATTGTTTTGTGTTCCGAGAGAAGCGGTTATTTCACCAACCAGTGAGAAAAACACGCATATTGGGTCCAGATTTTACGAGCTCTGAAATTGTGCCCTGCTTTGGGAGGGGGCGACAAATAGGAAGCAGGCAAAGTTACATTCAGAACTTGCAAAACCTCAATGTACTTCGAAAATTACGAACAATACAGTTTCACTGCAAGCGTGAAGTTCTTAACAATGGCTACATTGCCCCAGGTATTACGGACTTTGATGAGCTTTTCTGCATGTGTTTAACTAAAAGTTATCTAAAATTGAACTTCTATGGGCAGCAAAATCCGTTAATGAAGTTTAAGTTTTGGCAGAGATATTATAATGAATCAAATAAGATGTGTATGTGCATAGATGAGGCACTTATAATCTATAACGAATGAGTTTGAAGTAGGAGAAAGGCATAGATGATAACACGGAAAAGGGCAAACATATCTGATTTGTATGGCACACGACGTTATCTCTACATACCATCATTGACTTTAATATCCGTTCTGCAAATGTGCATACAAAAACTTGTTCTTCCATTTCTGTACCTCATACTAATAATGAAAAATGCTTTCAGAAATGGTTTCATTGCATGATCTTTGTAGATGTACAGAAGCATACAGTAGTCAAAGATAAAGAAAACAGCTTACTCTGTGATGCCTTTAATGTTGTATTATCTTTGTTTGCCACACATCAAACAAAAGAAGTGTCTTACTGCTCAAAAATGTATTTCTTAAAATATTTAAAACTTCCAACCAACGACCGCGAATATCTCGAACAACATTAATACGTTTTCTATTTCTAAATTACTATACGTTAGCGATATGTCATTTTTCTTTTGATAAGATTTGCCCTTTTTCTATGTTTCACAGTTGCACTAACTTCTACAACATTTAGACAGAATAAATAGAGCTTCAAGGGCGCTTCACAGAAAATTTACTGCGCGTAATAGGTATATAATATTTATCTACTCATTATTGACTACGCGGTTTAGTGTTCCGCATTCATAGCAGCGTCTTCTTCCTGCTTTTCTTGGGTATTGCTACATCTCGATATCCAGATGGTCTGTACTGATAAGCTAACGCTGGAATTCTTGTTTGGTCCTTGTGTTGTTTCCAATTATTTCGGTATTGTTCAATTGTATCATGTATGGAATACATATGTACTTAATTTCTGATGTCTTCATTTAATATGTGACTGGTCCTGTATAGGTCGCGCGTTACTTCTTGACGAATGACCTTGAGCAGAAATCCAATGAGTGAGCCTACCCTTAATAAACAGGTCAGCAAATGTTTATGCTACGATAACAGACACCTCTGTTTTCCTCTGTCACGTGTGTGTATACAGTCGACTGCAGAAGTTTTGTGCGGTACGGATGTATGTATGCATGCAACGAAAATAGCAATTCAGACGAGGGAGAGATGTCGGGAATAGAACAAATGCAAGAAAGTTAAGTGGAAACAGTTATAGAGGTATAGTGTATAATACGTGTGGCTGATATTACTGCAAGTGTCATAAATTGATTTGTAGTGTTGTACTACTTCAGCTCAGAAGCATGCGCGTCATCTCACTGCAGACTGTACCTCCTCTCTCTCGTTCCCGCAAAAGCTGAGTAGAGACTCGCATTCAACCTTTCATATAAAATTTTCATTCGTCAAGAAGTAACGCGCGACCTATACAGCCATTTGTTCTTCTCAATTCTGTATCTGAACTCTATTCGTAGTATTGTCTTATTAATCAGCTAAGTTCCACTTCCATAAGGAACTAAAGTAATAGCCATGTATGTGTTATATGTTTTAATAAAATTGTTAACCATTTTAAGCAGATATAGCTTGAGTTGGCGTAGTGTTAAGGTTCTTACGTTGAAATCTTAAAAAGTTGCTGCATTTAAATACAAAGTCTAGTTGTTTAAAATATACTGCTTACACACCTATGGATTCATACTGATTTTTTTTCCAAATTCACGGAACTGAATATTTGTTTTAGCGGTGAAATAAACTTTTTTGTGTCGGGGTGGAATAGAACACATTCTCTGTTGGTAAATGTACCTAAGGCGTAGAAAAACAAAAAAATAAAAAGAAAAAAAAATACATGACACCCAGTTTCAGAACTACAATATAAAACTAAAATGCATTATACTAATTGCTATTTTAAGTCAAACTCGGTTAATAGGTGTTTATACGTGAATATAGAAGAGAGAGAAAAAGAAAATAAGGCACAAATTACAGCATATAATGTAATTTCTACCAAACTACCTGATGTATTAATTTACTTTTTAATTTGTGTTACAGACTGAAAGTCTATGAGTTGCATACGGAGAGTAGGTGCTTCAAATTCAGAGAAGAGATACGCTGAATGGAGTGAATGAAGGAGTGTTTGGGGAGGAGTGGGTGTTTGGGTAAAAGTCACGGGTTCGATGTAACGACGAATAAATCAACGGATGGTTTGAGTGGTAGAGATATTGAGGAGATTATAACTGGAATAAGGGAATGAACATTTCATTAGTGAAAGCCATGAGAATGCCCAGGAGGGTACGTTATATGGGGCATAAATTAGAGGTGTATCTGCAGATATTTGTATCGATGACTCGGGACAGGGTAATAAACAACGTTACATAAATATTTACTTTATTTATGGATTAATAATTTTAGTTATTAACAGTACTATGTTTTCAGGTTCGCTAGTAGATCCAAGTATTGTGGCATATATAAGCTGTAAGTGTTTATTTTGTCCAAAGTGTGACGAAAATTCAATTTCGAGTACCCATAAGATGCAAAACTGAAAGGGATTAATCCATTTGTTATTAAAAACTTGCCATATAGATGGCAGTATGTAGACCACAAAAGGAAAGACATTTAAAAATATATAGGTATGAAACAGTGTATCGATCTCTTTAGAATAAAACATCAACGAAAGTCTAGTTTAAGTTTTACAAAACTTTAGCTGTTTCGCTTTTGACATTATATGCCTGTGAGAACTGTCATCTTCCCCTCTGATTAAAGAAACCTGGAAAGTGGTGAAAATGTGATCTTTAAGAGAGGATCTTATACATCAAAGAAGTGAAAACCAACACGGCAATGAAATGTCTGCAATTCAGATGAACATGAAAACTAAAACGAAAATATTTCTTAACCACAGAGAAATCTAGGAAGATAAAACTCTCGTTCAATAGGTGACTTAACATGATATCGAAGAGGGTCTATAATCCTATATATGATGCTAAAGAAGAAGAAAAAGGAGGAAGGAAAGAAGAAAATTAATATGAATGCAATACCTGCAATTAACTTGAGATAATATTACAATACATCAAATGCACGCGAGATATTAAGAAGAGTACGTAATGTTATATTGTATAAAACTATGAATCTTCTTAGATTATTTAAGATACTGTAGTGAAACTTGGTATATTATTATTGGAATGTTTCTGAGTGAACACCTTAGTATTTCTTTATTGTTGAAAACATTAATGTTGACTTTACTCTCAGAGCATAAATATTAGCTAAAAAGGGCTGATGACGAAGCTTTATAACTTACTTATATCTATAGTAGAAAACTGTAGTGAATATATATTGTGAAAGTTACTATCCTTTAAATTACCTTCTTTCAAACCCTTATTAATAAGTAGGTTCAACTACTGTCCTGAAAAACATTCTATCAAATAAGTTTTTCATTGAATACATATTAAATTTTCTATTCTCTTGTTTTCAATAATTTCATTTTAACGTCACCTGTAGATAAATATGCTGCAATATAATACACTAGAACGTACGCACAATTAGTGAATAAATAAATGTGTTTGCTTTTGAATGTTTATATTAAATAAAATGTTGATTTGTATACTATTTTAACCATTTAATGAAAATTGGTAGTGATTTATTAATAATGAAACAAATGATTATTCGTTGTTTCATTTCCCATACCAGGAAATAATTACCTGATGTAAATATTATAAAGCATAATGTACTCTTCATATAATTATAATGCGATTCCACGAACCAATGCATTTGATTATGATTTATATGCATATACCTTTGTATTATTTATTATACAAAATAAATATGCCTTCGATAGTAAATCCCAATGCTATAAAGGTAAATTAAGCTTAGCCGAGAATATTAGAATTGCTATTTTTGTCCGCCACGCTTGGGGATTTCACTGTTAACTTCATTTAAAGTGCACATTCATTCATTAGTCATGGTGGGTTCGTTTTGCGCAAATTAGAAGTCTCCTGCGGCTCGTGGACTTTTCAAAAGAACGGTACGGTATTAATGCATGAAAACAATTGAAAGTCGTCAGTCGATATCCCATTGAGACCCACTACGGTGCTTAGACTTTAAGACAGAAATCGGTTTTATACGAAATATTCTCTTTCATAATCAATGTAGGTAAACCAGGTTTCCTCGACGTGAAATGCATCACCTTATAGATGCTTGGCCTACTTCTAAGTAGTTATCTATTAGCATCCCATATTTCGAGCAAATTTAAAATTTATATGACGAATAACAGTGTTATCTGAAGAAAAAGACTGTTAGTTTCAACATGAAAATTTCAAATGCTGAGCAAACTGATTAAATTCAATCCTATATTACCTTAAAACTATACTTCGGGCGTTTTTTAGTTCAATAATATTGTCCTTAGGGGCAGAAGAAGGTAAAATGTTTTCAAAATGTGTACTTGTTTTCTTTTCATTAAAACTAGTGTGCAGTATTGAACTGGATTCCTGAAGTTTCATGCTTCTATCTTACTTTAGGTGTTCAAAATAATTTAAATAGCAATGAATTTAGTTACTTCCCATTTGAAAGATCTTGGCATTTTCGTATTTTCTGTATTCCTTTGTGTTGCCTGAAAGTATTGTTTGTATGATTTTAAAAGGTGTGAAGTAGATGGCAAATTTTCTTTTATTGAGGTTCCTTTGTTTTGCAGCTGTCCACTTTTGAAACACCACAGCACCAATGAAAATCAAAGTAAATCTTAACTTTTCAACAGTTCACATTTTTACATCCTGAAAACACTACTGCGCGTGCACTTATCATATTTGGCAGCTCGGTAGCGAAGATCCTACTGCGTAATTCTGTGAAATGGCATTTCAATTAACATTTTAGTTAAACGTTGGTGGGATTTTGCTGGAATGGATTTTCAACAACTATGTCAAAGTAACAATACATTATTTTTATTTCAAAAACAATCATACATATAAAAATTCTGTTCCACAGGATTATGTGTTGTATATTCAAGATAACTCATAAAAACTTTCAATGACACATCTCAAGCACTTTTAGAAAAAATGTCGTATTGTTTTTTGTATAACAAAAAGCACAACAAAGCTCAAAGACACCAACAAATCTGAAAGCATTATCAGTATGTACACAAGTATTAGTAATTGCCACAGTAACTTTCAGATTTCTAAGTTAGCAAATGTAGGAATAATGAATACCTTTTCGAGCTGATATTTTTACTTTCTCTACTACGTATAGGACAGAAAGTATTGTATTCCATCCAAAAAATCAATGTCGAGATTTCACTGGAAATATATGTTTTTACGTCCCCTGAATAAAAACGGGCATTTTTAGAAAAAGGTCCGTGTGTGTATTTGTGTGTCTATGTGTTCGTCAGTCTGTGGACAGCATAACTCAAAAACGAAAAGTCGGTTGAAAACTAAATTTGGTATTTAAGTTTAACGTCTTTCAAGCATGCGACAGGAAGATTTTGAAGAAAATTGCTCCACCAGCTACCCTTTGCATGGAAACTTTTTCGAAAATTTTGATTTTCTTGAAAATGGCTCCAACGATTTTCATTAAAATGCCACATGTTTGAGATATTTTATGAAAATTAAAATGTATATCTTGAATTTTCTGGCTATAGTCCTTGTAGTTGTATTTACTCTGGATGACTTAGGTATGTATACCGTAAGAGATAAACCAAATCTTACCATACAAAAAATGTAGATCTTTCTAAAAATACACAATTTATGTCTAATAAATTTTTTGTAGAGTAAACAATTTCGGAGATATGCCTCGTTATTTGTGTGACTTTTGGAGAACTCGTACTTCTGTCAAATGGAACATCGTTATTCAATTTTTTGTATGTTAACAGTCAAAGAGAACGGAATTTGAAAACTTTAAAAGATTTGAGTATCGCTCAAAGTCTACTGTATTACAATATTCTCCTTGCACCTACAAGAAAATAAACAATAATTCCTGTAAATGTTTATCTCATCTAACACGAAGAAGCTATAGAAATAAAGAATGAGTTTGTAAGAATAGTTAGTACAAGAGTAGAGGAAGTCATGTGAATGCAACACATCAGATTTTTTTTCCCTACTTCCCCACTTATTGTTGACATTCCTTCCATCTATATTTATTAAAATTAATTGGTATATATGAATATGTCTGGCCTACCGAATTAATATTAGAACAGGCATAACACACATGTAAGCGTAACACAAACTCTGTAGACCTCAACAAAAACCAAACAGACGCACTAAAAGCTATTAGCATCATGTGCAGGATAAGCCTGCGGGTTACTGCCTTCGGTTTACCCGTGGGGATCTACCCCCAGAAGCATCCCCTACATATATAATTTTAAAGCCTGAGTTCATCCGGAGTTTGGAGATACATCCGGATGAAAGCTTCACTTAACATTCGATTCCCAGGCTGGGGGAGAAATGCACTAATGAAATGATTTTCTGTCTAAGCATTTGGTTTTGCATATCCTGCGAGAGGTTGTGCAGAAGTTAAAGAATAATTATTAACTGCAAACGAGATATCGCTTTCTTAGAAATTATGTTATCTGCTTTGCTACGCATCGTGTAAAATTAGGTCATTGTAATTAAGTTTGAATAAATTTCGCAATGTAGATGTGTCGGATGAAGGGAGAAGTGGTGACTCTATGTGCAAAGACGAATGAAGCATTATTGTAACAAAGACGACAATTCTACAAATCCAACTTCTGACACTAATGTGACAAAAACTACAAAAGCTCAGTCCAATCACTTTCTTCTCACTTTATTTTCCTCCAAAAGATTGCACAACACAGTTCTCTTTTACTGAGGTTAACGCAGTTTTCAGTATATCGTGATATTACAACTCACAACTGTTTTCATCTTGTGACCTTGACTCAGTTCTTTCTGTTTTTCTTCACTCTCTCTCTCTGTCTCTCAAACAGCTGACTTTGACGATACAATCACTCAACCCTCACTAACTATTTAGCTATCTTCCTTCACGACCCGACGACGCACGCAGCTGCCACACACTCCAGCTAAAAACTGACTGACTCCTCTCTGTAACTCACTCACTCTGCAAATTGCTTAGTCTCTTTTTCTAGCGAGGATGACGAAAAACGGACCTTTCTCGAACTTCTACAAATACGCCGTCTGTCGAACACTTCTCGAATAATCTGGAAAACCCCTTTTGGTTCTGCCGGTCTGAAGGTTGTCTGGTGTTTGCTCGCATAAGGCAGCCTGACCTTGAATGTCTTTGGTGCACGCACCGCCAGTGGGGTGGGGTAATCTGGCCCCGACCGACCTTTGTTGTGCGCCGCAGCCGGAGTCATATTATCGCACCATTTTAATTTTGAGTGCTTATTTCAGCGGAAAATAAGCTTTCTAATCTGGTCATCCCATTATAATTCAAATATGTAACAGTTTTGTTTTATTGCAGTATGTGCAAAAAACTGTAACTAACGTTTTTGTAATTTTCAGTTTCCTTCGCCACATTTTAGCATTTATGTGCGCAAAAAATAGTAATCAATGCTGAAGTTAAGCTACAACAACAACTGAATGATTCATCATATACAGGTCTCACATGGCTGTTGTTATTTTTGGTAAACATCGTTATGCATATTTTACAGTCATTCTCTCCCTTAATTGAATACGCGAGTTAACACACGATAATGAGTTAATTTTTTCTTGTTCTTTTTCTAAATACTGTTTTATTGTCTTTGTTCTCACAGACTGCGTTGATAAATACCCCAAGACGTGCATCTTATAGTTTAAATTTGTTACTTTTTTCGTTCTTGAATTTAGTGTAAATTATGTAAACGTTCAAGTTAAAAGATTTATTTTTATATATTGTTTCGGTAAAATATTGTGACAAAATGACAATTGGACGAATCCTACTCCTGACACCAACGTAAGAAAATGACAAAATTCAGTCCATTTTTTTATCGCTTCATTTTCTTCTGATTACAAAAACACACAGTTCTCTTTTACTGACTAACACAGTCTGCATATCTTTCGTGATATTACAACCCACAACTGTTTTCTTCTCCTAACCTTTCTCAGTCCTTTCACTGTCTTTCTTCACTTTGTCTCTCATGTACTAACTCCGATTATACAATAACTCGATGCTCGTTAAATCTCGACGCGACGTGTCTCGTACTCACTGACACACTGGCCAACTGCAACAACTCTCTCTCTCTCTTCTCTTCTCTCTCTCTCTCTCTGATGTTTACTCGTCTTCTTACATAGCGGGGATGACGTCACACAGACCCTTCTCACCTTCCACAAACACGCCGGCGATGACGTAGCCAAATCTTTCTCGAAGGTTCTGGAAACTCTTTGCGTTGCCACATGATTGCTGTTTGTCACGTGCCTCTCGCGTGAATGGTGTGGGAAAGTTTGTCCTCATGCCTTTGCTCGCCGGTTGGTATATAGTGTGAAGTAGCTTGGCCCCGACTCTCCTTTGTTGTGCGCCGTGTTTGGCGACACAATATTAAATGAATATGTGTCGGTTTTATTAGCTCTTATTAAACATTCAACATTTCACTGAAAATGCATAATCCTCTTGCAATTTCACAGCACTAGCAAAGTCAATAAGGTTCCCGAAATGCAATTACCAATTCACAGCAGCATCGCATCCACCTGAAATGGAAGGTGTGGTTTTGTTAAACTTCTCTGCATTTCAAAGCGTTTTTCTACAAATCTATAAAAGATAGAGAACATTTAATAGACATTTTCATTGCACTGATTGAGTTGTATCGCTGGTTTATAGGTGCATCCTTTCCATTCGATATAAACATCGGAACGTCGTATATGGACTAAGGCTTTCACAGCTGGCATTAATAGTAGGTATAAAATGGATGTGAACCTTTTAGCAGATTTCCGGATTGTTGTCCTTTCGATGCTTACACTTCACCTAACATTACTTTTGACTCTGCTCGGAATCTTCAGATGCCCATAACATACAAAATTTCATTGCACTAGAGGAGTTATCTGCCAAATGCAGCCTAGTGCAGTAGACTATTACATGTTAGGAAACGTCAGGTCATAGCAAAACATAAAATTAAGTAGATTCAACTTGATGGTGTCTTAACGCCCTGTTATTTTTTCTTGTAGGGGGGGGGGACATAGTTGAGAAGGCTGCGGCACTTAGTTAAGCAAAGTTTTATCGTAAATACTAAATTTAGCTCTCAAATCGATCTAAAACGCCAAACAACAAACTCGCGACTAGTTTAGTGTAGATGTAGGTAGGCCGACCAACTACTTGGTCATCAGCGCCCTGAAAAACTGATTCCGCTATTTATTCTAGTTAGTGTTGAATAAAACATTTGCTAACTGGTATTTAAACTTCAAGTTTGTCTAGAACTTGCTTATGTAGGTAGGTACTTGTATTGCACGAAAATAAGTGGATCAGTTCCTTTGAAAAGTTGCTTAAATAGCTTTTATTGAAATTTAAATATGCTACCATTAATACCAGCCTCAGAAATTTGATAGAAATTACTTTCTTAAAATGAAGTAATTTTGATACAAAGAAATACTGCAAGAGTTGGGATGCGCATTGTAGTTCCTTTGCTATCGGCGTATATAGCTCCATGGGAAAGAATATTATAGTATAGCTAATCGAACGAGACGATTCCACGATAACGTTGAGGCTCGCGTTTGGGAGATCCTTGGTTCTTCACCGCTAACTGTGATTTAAGGAAGATATTTATTCCAAATACCACGATTTCCTTTTCATTATTTCCCATTCATTCTCTTTCATTATTATTTCAGCTGTTTTTTCAATGTTTAGTAATGTTTGGTAGTCCGGATAGAGGGAGAAAATGTTGATTCAAAGGAAATAGTACTTACTCCCCGTAAACAATAGACGGCTGCTTGAAAGACAGTCATTTATCGCCTTCAATAGGCAGCTCCAGCAATTGGACGGGTCTCCGAGCATGAGCCTCTTCTTAGGGACTTCTGAGCGCCTCTGTAGCCTACCTGGGAGTGAAGCTCGACAAGGGCCTAACTTTTCGAGGACACATCGACCTATCAGCGCGGGCCAGCGGGGCAATTGCCTCACTGTACCCTATGCTGCGGTCGGGGATGCCAATTCCCTTAAAGTTACATCTCTTTCGGGCTCTCATTATCCCTATCCTCCTGTATGCCTGCGAAATCTGGGGCGTGGCTGCAGACACCCACCTCCTGCGTCTGCAACGTATACAGAATAGAGGTCTTCGTGTAATCTATTCTGTATACCGTAGATTCCCTACGAGACTACTGCACGAAGCCTCGTCCCTCCCGTACGTGCAGGACGAAATTAGGCGCCGGGCAACTAAATTCTACGACCAGTTTCCACAACATCGGAGCGCCCTGGTTAGGTCTCTTGGGGACTATATCCCTAGAGAACGCACGCTTGTGCGACACCGGGTTCCCCGCATGGCTTGCGGGCACCCCCGGTAACACAGGAGCTACCCCATCAACAGCGTAAGCCGAGCTCCTTACAGTCCTTCCAAGAGTAGTTTGGAAGTCTAAAATGTTTCGCCAAATATCCATATTTGGACCACCCATCAGCAGTGCCCAACGGTAGTTGCACGCTGAAATTAACACCCGATGAGGAGCATAAATATATGCTACCTCCTAACAACCCTCAATCCTCATTCTTCACCAGCCATCCTATAACATCCTAATCCCGTCATACAGTGGTTAAGCCCTAAAAGGGCAGGTACACGAATGACACACCTCGGGCTGTTCTCAGCCTGCCATCTGGTAGTCTAGTCTAGTCTAGTCTGTAGCCTATCTGCTTGCAATTTGTAGCCTCATGTGGTTCGTTCACTTCATCCCTTCCTTCTGGGGGGCTGTTAGCCTCAGTAGATCTATTAGGCCACAGTGCGCCAGGTGTCCTCTCCGTGTATGACCTATACCTATACAGCTTATTTCCGTAACAAAAGTTTCATGTGTGCTAGTAGTTCGGAGGGTTGAGTTATAATTCACGAAGTAATTTGCCTGTGTTTGATTATTCCGGGTTTTCCTTTGTTTTATAGAGATAAATGCCGTTGGACCTGGGCTCTTTTGATTAATCTTTAACCAGCGCTTTATACATCACGTCCCCTAAGATCGACATTCTGTAAAGACAGCTGACTCACGTAAGCGTACCTAGCACTTTCCTCTCCATAATACAAGACATTGCTCATGCATGCCGAAATGAGTAAGTTGCATACAAGATGGAAACATTTCCTACAGTGTCTCTGCCCTTAAAATTGTATTGCAGAGCATGGTATAGCTAGGTGTTCAGTACCGCTAAATTATATCGTACAAGGTGCAGAAGCTGGTATTTAAATAGAGCTTTTAAAGAGACATCCAAGAGAATTTTGAAATTACAATGGTTAAATCCGTAGACTACAAACTGAGCCTTGTACCTTTTAGCTTAGTTGCCCAACATTTTACTACTAATCTAAACATCATGAAACCGAAAGCTTTCTGTGAATCCATGTAATGTATTTCAAATAACAATTTACATATTTTTAGCTAAGTATTTCATTATAATCTTCGTGCAATCTTTAAAATATATCAAATGTTCACTTAAGTGGACGATGAAAGGAGCGGCAATTAGGTATGGTGCATTTTGTTCTGTATTTGACTCAATATAAAATGCATGCTTTAACAGTAATGCCTGCGTAATATTTTGGAAAACTCTTTTGCAAGTGCATATAAAATATTTATGGATAAAAATAGGGCAGAACCATATTTAGCAAATTTATTAATTATTTTTTGGTGTTTAATGCTAAAATTGCTTAAAATTGTATGTAACCCGTATATTTACATTGTGGCAGTTGCAAAAATTTTCACGTTCGCTTTCGCTCATGCGCTAAATACTCGTGTCACAATCAGTCAGATTATACACTAATTACATAAATGGCTATTTTACTATTCAGAGAGTCTGCAAACATGTATTTGTGGTGAAATCTGGGTATCCAGTTGTTCGTTGGAATACAAATACTTCCTCTTTTACTACAGATAAGTAGATAAAATAAGAAATAAATGCTTGAAATTAAGAAGATATTCAAGCATACATACTATGCTAATGTTAAAGTACAGTTAAAGATAAGAGGTCGCTTATTTTGTATGATAGTCCTTTCTAAACCTTCACGCATAACCAAGCCTCTTTCCGCATGAATGACGTAAACGGATTATAATCCCAGCTACGCACATTTTTTGAAAAATTAAGCGCATCAAAGAGTCACGAGGAGCGAAGAACATAATCTCCCTCCATAGACGCATTGCAGTTATGGCACGTCATTAATTACATTCTCACACGATGAATATCAGCACACTCTAAAGTTAATAATCCTAGATTATGTTTTACAGAAGGCAGGTCAGTTATGCTAATTTTCTACGATGGGAGAGGGTTGAACGGACTTAGAGGTGATATTTTGGGTTAGAGCTACCAAATTTACACAGTCCAAGCTTGCTGCTTGTTCCGTTTATATTTTATGAAAATTCAGCCCCAAGGTATGGAAGAGAGGAGAGAAGGCAAGACAAAACAAGAGAAGAAGAGAGGAGAGGAGAGAAGAGAACAGAAGAGAAAGCAAGACAAGAGAAGAGGAGTTACAGAAAGAATTAGAAAAACATTGCAACACCACAAAATTCAAACAAGATACACATTAAAAAGGCTGCTTTCCTTTATAAGATCAGTCAAAGATAAGAACCCTTTGCAAAATAATCCGGGTTTTATAGAATTATCTGTAATTTGCTGAGTCGTACGTAGGTCAAACAGGCAGATCTATCCATACAAGGAAAAAGGAACTTATTAGATATATGAAACTCTCAACTTAAAAAATCTGGCATCGCGGAGAGTGCAAAAGACACCGGCCACCACATTGACTTTGACAATTTAAAAAATTTAGCAATCTGTGACAATTTCTATCATCGAAAAGTGAGGGAAAGTAGAAATATTTAAAGAAAAAAGCATTCTAAACCGTGAAACAGGCAAATCACTCAACACAATATGGAAGACGCTATTAGAAGGTCAACTTCCTATTGGAGGAGAAGGAACCAATAGTATTGCGAGTGGAGTGGGACAACGGGGCCAGTCAGCCAGGCATTGACTAATTGGTTAGATATTTTTCTGTCGCCCATTGAAGAAGCCGAACAATTTGTGGCGAAACTTCTGCATAATTTTTAATTTGTTAAATAAGCCAACAAGACGCGACCCATATCAGAAACAAGAAAGAAGTAATCCTCACTTTCGTTTCGTGTTGAGGTGATTAAATAAATGAATATTATGTTTTGTTAGCGACGCTGTCAATTGCAAGAATCATGTCGACACCGGGAGTGTCGAACTTCGGTCCTGTATGTGTTGTTATATTTCTTCTTCATTCCAGGGATTAGGCTGGTAGCCTGTTCCATCCTCACTCAATTATTCCCACCTCTTCCTTGGGCATCCAGCAGCCCTTTTAACTTGAGCTTTATAACCATACATGATGATGGATATTCTATTCTCGTTCTTCTCGTTCATATGTTGTTATACATGTCAGTAAATCTACTGACCTGGGGCTGTCATTCTTAAGCATACTTAAAAACCAATGGTCTGGGCTGGATGTAAATCCGGACCTTGAGATCAGTAGACCAGTGCCCAACCAACTGAGCCACTCAGACCGATATATTGAGGTAATGAAAGGTATGCCCAGGCTCCAAAGGGATATTTATCAGGATGGTCGATTTGTCCCGAGAATTACTTCATCTCGTTACACTTAGATGACACAAAACTAGCATTGCTCTAGGTCGCTAGCAAAATAATGGCATTTTTGCGACAAAAGTATTAAGGATGTTTCCGCACTGCCGAGCGAGGTGGCACATTTGGGAACTTCGGGGTTTGATCCCCGGCGATCACGCACTCTGACTTGGGTTTTTCCGTGAGTTCTCCTTGTCAAGGGAATGCTATGGTGCTTAATTTCAGATCAAAATTACCTTTCAACATTTCCCATCATCGCATTTCCTTATACTTCAGATGTGCTTTTAGGCTCGTGGCACATGGCGGTGTCGGATAGCTGGCGCGGATGCTTGCCCATTGTAAATGTGTTTGGGAGCTATGTGGCGTTGTGTGGCGGCTGTCCTCCCGCAGAATGTCGGCTGCTTGGCGGGGTCTGACTCCGGGATGAGATCTCAGCACATGTTAGAGACTTTGCGCGTCTCTGTGGTCCGTGCCTGTGACTCCAGGGCATCTTGTTGTTCCCTCACGACATCCCTTTCTCCTGGGGTTGTTAGTCGAAATAGATTTGTGTGGAGGTTGCAGTGTGCGAGGTGTCCCCTTCGTGTATACCCTTTACACTCTTTATGTTCCTGTATCGCTGTTCCGTGGAAATCAAGCCATCAACCTATATGTATATCTTCTTTCAGATCACCTCACTCGCTCTCTTTCCCTCCGTTACTCTTTCTATCACTTGTGTGAAAATGAAGTAGATGACGTTAAGTCCTTGGTTGAATATAATCTGCTTGACGATAGTGCTGCTGTATAAATATCGACCTCCACGTACACGACGATGAGTGGCATACTATGATCTGAAACTATGATGCCTTTGCTTCTGAATGGCAGCTCTGCTAGATGGTTTCTTTGGGATGACACTGCTTATAGCGCGGAAGAATCGAAGTTCGAGAGCTTAGTGACGGTAATGGTGAAGGAGGAAATGTGGAGCCCATTGAACAAACTCTCTTAAGACCATATCTCTGTATATCCAGAATTATGCCATTATCCGTCAGAAGTTTATGGCTCAGTGCCATTTCTTTTTATACTGTTTAGTAGAATTGTTATCACAAAAGCAAAACAAACCTCCGTACACATTTTAAATGTTTATAATGCTTATGACTCCTCAAATGCTGCAAGTAACTGTTTATTTCTGAAACTAAAATAATTCAGTGAATATGAAATTGAAAAACGAGATACATGTTTAATAATAAAATTATGCCTTGTAATTTGCTTAAGCTTTCTGCGGCTTATTATGATCTGAATTAATGTTTTGTTCCAATGGTTTTGTTCTTTTTACTATATGAGGGCTATCTTTTCTTAAATAAAAACTTCGATAGCGCCTAAAGGTGGCTCAAGCAGTGTTAGTAATGGTGTTATTGGCCGTCTTCTCGTTACTATCAGCATCACTACCAAGGTGAAATTATCAGTGAAAGCTTAACTAGGGGCACAAGATGTTCATTTCCATAGGATTCCTCGCCAAATACAAGTTGTGCAATGTCATATTTCTACAGGAATAGGGCATAGCTTAGTGAAAATGCACCACAGAATGAATGGTGTGCATGGTTATAGCGTGGGGCAGAAAATTTAGAAATGGGCGAACAAATGTTTATGTTGAAAATGGTCAGGGACGGAAGTGTTTGACACCTTCCTTATAGTGCAGACCTAGCACCAAGTGACTTTCATCTTTACCCACAGATGTGTTTTTGCAGAGAGTATTGGAATGCTAGTGGACATGCATGAAAAAAACTTTAATCTTCATGATGATTATTTTGAGAGGAAACTCATGGTTGTGGTGAACTTTTGTCAATAGAACGATTTTTCTATTCACATTGGTGTTGATTTCATGTCCTATCACATCTTGAAAAAAATAGCCCTCTTATATGTTAAAAGTTTTAATGAATTGTAATAAATGAAATCGAGGCAAAACTAACATATAACGCTTTTGTGTTGCAGGATGACGCATTGGCGGATCAGCGCTCTGATCCTCGTGACCCTCGTGTTCACCGTGGCGTTATGTACTCCCGAGGAATCCCCGAAGCGCGCTCCAAGTGGTTTCCTGGGTGTACGTGGCAAGAAGAGTGACACTAGCAGCAGTTCTGCTGTGTCTTATGACTTCGCCGAGAAACGAGCTCCAGCAATGGGTTTCCAAGGTGTTCGTGGAAAGAAGGACAACGATTTGATGTTGGACTTCGACACAGCTGACAAACGCGCACCTGCCATGGGATTCCAAGGTGTTAGAGGCAAAAAGGACTACGATACAGACTTGTTAGACCTAGACTACTTCGACAAGCGTGCTCCAGCTATGGGCTTCATGGGAATGCGTGGTAAGAAAGCTGACCTTGACGACATCCTGGGTAAGAGAGCGCCTGCACTGGGATTCCAGGGAATGAGAGGCAAGAAAGATGATTGGAATGATGAGTCAGACATGTACAAGCGGGCACCGAGCTCAGGATTCCATGGAATGAGAGGTAAAAAGGATTTCGATGACTACATGAATGTTTATCCAGGTGATAAGAGGATGGGCTTCATGGGCATGAGAGGAAAGAAGGAATTTGATGAGGAAGACTATGAAGAAGCACTTTCAAATGGAGATTTCTGGAATGAAGAAGAATATTTGGAAGGAGAATCGAAACGAGCACCTGCCGCAGGGTTTTTCGGAATGAGAGGAAAGAAAGGGCCATCTTCTGGATTCTTTGGTATGAGGGGAAAGAAAGGCCCATCAGCCGGCTTCTTCGCCATGAGGGGTAAGAAGGCTCCTGGTTCCGGATTCATGGGAATGCGGGGAAAGAAGGCTCCTTCAGCTGGTTTCATGGGCATGAGAGGCAAGAAGGACTACGAGGATGAGGGAGATAGTCTGGAATCACTGCTGCAGCAACTGGGCTACGAGCAAGCGAAAGGACGGGAGAAGAGAACATCAGGACAGTGGAGCATGGATCAAGGTAAGACAATTCTTATAATCTCCATACATAGCCTCTCAACGTGAACATTATATGTGCCTTCTTTTTCTTCCGTTATTCCTTTCCAGATTTTGTGTCTTTTCACTGAGATGAGATCGTTGCTAAATGTTCAATTACCGTATTTACTCAAAAACAAGGCCCCCTTTTTAACGCAATTACAGCCTGAAAATTGGGAGAGTCTTACAATCGCGTATTTCGGAAAATAAAAATAAAAATGTACTACTGAACTATGAGTTTAATAGCTAAGTTTTATTACTCACTATTGTTGTTACTCGTATGCTCTTTCTCTTTCACACACTGCATCACTATATCATCCATGCACTGCAACATGGCATCCTTTGTTAGGGCCACGAAATTATGTTCCTTTTCTCACGGGTTTAAGTTTATCTCTCTGATTTCCCCAATAACGAATCATGCATGACTGTATCAAATGCTTTCGACCCGCTGATGCATATCATTTTTTCAGCGAAATCCAAAATATGTAGCTTACAACCTCTAGTGGAACTTTATCATGAATTCATATCACGCGCACACCGACAGATACAAGAGAAACTCACTTTCAATAAAGTTGCTGCTTTTGTAATCTTGTAAGATCTTTTAGTGGTAAGAAGAAAGTAGGCAGAAGGGTTGAAAATAATAATCAGCGAAGGTAGATGTCTAATTTCCCGCTCCTTTCTTCGTAAACAAGTGAAAGGTTTAAATTGTTCTTAGCGAACGATCAATACTGGGAAAAAAAAGAAAAAAAAATTCTGAGAAACGTTTTTCTTGGAATTGCAGCTTGTCTCAAATTAACGTGTCTAATATTCCTTGACATATATTTATTTATAAAATTCGTCCACAAAACTTGGTGGATTTTATAAACAAATGGATCTTATTTTCGAGTAGGTATATATGGTATTTAATTGCACCATAGAGAGAATTAATTCTAAATATGTTACAGTGTGGAAATTGTACTTAGTTTATATTATAAGTAACACAGTTGATCCTTAATCTCAGACTGAATGTACTATCACCTAAAATACATTATATTTTGTTCCAATAGTTTGGAAATGTGTACCTCCAATCTACGTAGGTGATTTTGAAGAGATTTTGTTCAATGAACTCTGCATTGGCTTTCTGTATCCCTGTAAAAGTAAATCTCGAGCTAAGCTGTGTATTTTATGCAAATATTCGCTTAAGTGAAAACGCCATGTTTAGTTGTTATTTTCACTTTCCCGCAACATTTGACAGATTCATTATTGTATTTGTGGCAATATTGTAAAGTTCTTACACAATCAAGGTTGTAGAATAAATTTGTAGTCGAGATTTGCTCATTGGACCCAAAACTACCAACTGAATGGCTTAATGTAATAAGAGAACATTTCATTCAAAAACGAACCAGTTATCCATTAATCAGCAGTCTATCTGGTATTACTTTATTATACTAACAGCATCATCCGCAGTTTTTCTCACGTTCAACTATCGATATTTCTGCCCTTCTACCATTCTCTCAGTATCTTACCCCGCCTTTTTACATCTCTTCCACTCTCCTCTATTTCTTTCTCCGCCTCTCTAGAGACGTGACATATAATGCCGTGAAACTATACCATTTTCCATGATAATCCAGCTTATGTCAGAAATTTCAAAGAACCGCATTGTACAGCCTGACAATGTTGAAAGATTGGTGTATCTCTTCAAATATTTATTGCACGAAATATTAAATAAAAATATTTGTGTATTACATTACAATGCCCTACTGTAGCTTCGCTGTGTAATATTTGTAAACAATATTGGGTGTACTGTAAATAAGAAACAGAAAAGGTAAAGAATGACTAGAAAAATTGTTCATAGGAAAAGCAGTAATATACAGACGTTCTCGATGCAGAAGCCAAGAGGCTGTTCTCTATGATGATCTATCCGCCGAGGCATCTCTGCCACCACAGTAAAGCAAGCAGCGATTATGCGTCTCCCAAGAACCACAATACTTCTTGGCCTTTGCCACAGACCTGTGCTTCCAGATGTCCCCATAAAAATATATCTACGGGTGTGAGGTCCGGCAAACCAAGAAGCCACCAAATAGGCCCGCCGCCCTAGATAGGCAATTGGAGAAAAGTTTACACCATTAAATCATAATATAACAGTGCGCCATCTAGCTGTAGCAAACGATGTGTTGCCAGCGCAAGCGGGACACCTTCTGATCATTGTACCTTACTACAAAAACAATAAAAAATACAGTATGTCACCAATCGATTTAACAATCGAAGCTAAATACACTACCATGAACACGAGGCTAGTATTAGCAATACGGCAAATTTTCTACATAAAATAACTAAAACGAAGCAAGTAGTCTTGTTTAATGTAATAATACTACAGTAGAGCTATCTTACCATCCCTCATATTGTCGCGTGGGTTGCCTATTCGAACAAAGTGGACGGCGGCTTGGGAACACTCTGTATAACACTCCATAAACCTCAATAACAAGTGAGCAAGTTGAGTTAATGACTTCATACTTCATCATAAACCCTTTCTGTGAAAATATATTAAGATTCTATGCCCTTAAACACTAATTTAGACAAATTTGTTATGTTTGCAATAATCTTCATAGTGATTTGTCCAGTCGCGCACGATTTAAGCTAGTCTGAAGGTGAACATTTCCAGTTTTGCCACTTACTCTAAACTGCGTCTATCCTGGGATGTGTTCCTAGTGCTCGTTCGCTCAAAGCCGAAAACTGACAACGATTAATATTAAATTATCAGCTTGGTCTTCCTTGTTTTTGTCCCTTGCCTGAACGAGGATAAGTACCAATTAGATGTGCGAGTTTTTACTGGCAGGATTTTATGGTGGAGAAGCGAACACAGCATCCGTGTTCTGTTTACTAATTCAAAGGGCTAGTTCGATCTTGGTCGAAGTGAACTGCCTGGATTTTATTTTCTTTTTAAAATTTATTTCTTGTTTTCTTACAACAAAGTAAGGTAATTCTCAGCCCAGTTAAGTTTTGACTCATCTGAGATCAAATTCAGCCATTTCATTCATCTTCCTGACCGAATTATTCAAAGAGATACAAAATACTTTTAAAAATACATCGCGAGTTTAACAAAAGCTTACCTTCTCTACCCATTCTTCAACTAACTACACTTAAGAAAAACGTATTCTCCTATCCAGTGGCGACTCGTGACTTGTCGCAATGGGTGTGCTCTATATTACATCCTCTCCACCTTTACTCTCTGTCCTTCTCTGACACAACCCACACAATTCTATTTCGCAATTCATATGGGCAATTGAGCTTTTGCTATTGTTTCAAATGACCAATATCACAAGAACCATTATTTGTCAAATATTACTCTAACGATTTTAATTAAAATACCATATGTTTAACATATTGTCATGACAAATTAAATGTGTATCTTGAACTTTCTGGAAGTAGTCTCTGAGACCCTCTTCATTCTGGATGACTTTTGCATAACTGGTAAGCAGTAAGAGTCTAATAAAAGCTTAATAGAAAATGTAGATCTCGTTAAAATACACAGTGCCTGTGAATTAAAGTTTTTGTGAAAATAGTCGCCTTCGAGAAATCCCTTGTCATGGTGTAAGTTTTCAAATAATTCTACCTCGTTAATTCGGAAATCTTTATTCGTTTATTTATGACTTGACTGTGCAAAGGGAACGCAAATTCAAAGCATCACGTTGCGAGCAGCTCTTAAAATATTTCACTGTCGCTTAAGTTTACTACGTTCGCCTATTCGTATTGTACACAAAACGAGTTTAGTAGTTTGGGAACATCTCTCAGTTTATTATCGTCTTAAGGGATATAGCAAGGGGTGAGCCATAACTAATGACCAATGACTGTTGCAAGAGGCGTGGCACTGTAATGAGGACAAGCAAAATTGGGCTGGGGAGGGGGTTTGGAGGTTACACCTGGCCCAGTAATAAAGCCGCGCTTTAATTTTTTTTAGATTTATCTCCAAATTATTAATACTTATTATGGAGAAGGTTGCAAATATTGCTTCACAAGCTTTAACTTTGTCCTTAGAATCACGAAAATGTGTAAAGCTTAGCATTACACATTATATTATATTGACAAATATAAAAACGTTTAATCCTTCTACAAATTCTCAGTATATTTATACTGGCATTAAAATTCGCAGTGAACTTTAAACATGTTTGTCTATTGCGTTTTATTATAATACAGTTTTGTTTTCGAATGAAAGGTTCTTCTAATACGCGTACAATAAACCCCTTTCTTTGGTGACATTAAAGTTTAATTGCATTTCTGTGAATTTGCAGAGTTACTGAAATTTGTCGAACTTTTACCAGCTTAACATACACTGATAATCTGGTCACGTGTGGCTTCAGATGCTTACGACATGCTGTGAATTAAGCAACAGTTAAGTTCTGACCATTCGGATATAATCAATACTTCCTTTTAAAGTCATTGGTTATCACTATGTCCAACTAGTAACATGAATACCGTTGTCACTGGAGAGGCGTAAAGACAGGGAAAGAAGGAAAAACTACTAAGGCCACGTTAAATAATCATGATACGCTTGCGTTTTATCAAACTCGCTTTCTGCACCTATCTGATGTGTTGCACACACATGACTTTCTCTACTCTTGTACTAACTCTTCTTACACATTTTTATTTCACTGTATTCTTATCTCTCAGTCGACATAAAGATTTGCAAAAATTATCTTATTGCATATTTGCTTATAGTTGCAACAGGAATGTAGGAATACAGTAGTTCTTGAGTAACAGTCAAATCCCTTAACCTGGTCTCTATATAAAGGCTTTGAAATTCCGCTCTCTTTCACGCTCAAGAGATAAAAAAATGAATAAAGAATTTAAGAAAAGCATTGCGAAACTCACACAAACAACAAAAAGTATCTCCGAAATGCTTCACTCAACAAAAAATTTAATTGGACATAACGCAGATCTGCAAGTTTTGCATAGTAAAATTTGGTCAATCTCTTACGGTTTAACAGTTGTGCAAAAGTCATCAAGAGTTGACAAGACTACATAGGCTATAGTCAGAAAATCCAAAATATACATTTAATTTGCCATAAAATATTTTAAACATGTGGCATTTTAATCAAAATTTCTGAAAAATGTTCCATGTAGAGGGAAGATTAGGGTGGAAGAATTTTCTTTAAAATCTTTGTGTCGCATTCTTAAAAAATATTAAGCTTAAAATGCTAACTTTGGTCTTTAACCGACTTTTCGTTTTTGAACCATGCTACTCACATATAAACGCGCGCGCACACACACACACACACACACACACACACACACACACACACACACACACAAACGTACCTTTATCTAAAACTGCTTTCTTTGTATTCAGGGGGTCTCAAAACATACTTCGGGAGACATCTCGACATTGAAATTTTGGATCGAATACAATAATTCCCGTACTTACAAATGGAAAGTAAAAATATTAAATTTATAACTACTTTTCCTCTTAACACTTGGAAATGTCAACAGTAATTTAGAAATTGAAATATCTGCGTCTGGGACAAGCAACATCTCAAAGGATGTTCTTACCTGCGCAAGGGATAAACTCTTCAATGATGTTCCCCAAACCACAAGCTTCCTCACCACAAAGCCAAGAGAACCGCAGTTTCTTCATAGCGGAGCCTCTGTGAAAACAAGAGACAGCCGTTATGGACAGCTAAGATAGTGCGATGAAGTGGTAAACAGTGCGTAATGAGATTGTCCAACATGTGACATTTAGCTGTCAAAGGAAGACAGACTTTCCAGAACCAGTTGAAATTAGGAATTTAATGGAGTACTTCATTTATCTCACAAGAGTTTGTTTCTTCACCGCTTTGCACATTCTTTGCGACAATGTGATATATTACCATCAAAAACTATCTCTAACCACTATAACATACTTTAATATCTATTCTGCAGAATTATTCATAAATAGTTAATTCTGGGTACTGTTAATCATGATAAATGTTTTTCCAAATGCTTTCAATACGCATTTTATTATAGCCAAGACAAGCTCTGAATGACAGTCAAATATTTAAAGAGGAGCGTGTTAACAGGAATGATATTTTATGACCAATAACAGAAAAAGCACATTTCAAAGAGTATTTAACTTGAACCACTGAAAATTCTGACCAAAAACAGAAAATATTATATTAATGGACCAAGGTGTTTCAACACATACTGTATGCTTCAATAACCTTTGTATGTATTTTTGAAGCAAGATTTTAACGATATCATGTGGTTTTATTATTATGCAAAATTTAATCAGGATAATTACAGAAGTTTCAAGATATGCACTTTATTTCTTAGGAGGGCATATTAATATGATACCGAGTGGAGAGCTAAGCCAGCCTAGGCTGGTGTGTTGGTAACTGGGAAAATGTGAGAACCCTGCCACCTGCTCTGTCGTGACAACGTTCCGGCCACCCTTAGGATCCATTCACCTCATCCATCCTCCCGAAGGGGTGCTCCGTCAGGGGCTTAGGCACAAAAGATCGCCTTTCGGACGAGAAGCTAAGTCCCCTCGCAAGTTGACATAGTGTCATTGAGTCATTCAATATGATGTAAAAATCCGCAGAGAAAATATGAATAAACGAAAATTCACAAAAGTCTTGGTGTCACATTCTTGGAAGACACTGGACTTAAATAGTAAGTGCGGTATACATCCGACTTTTCGTTTTTGAGTTACTCTGTTGACCAAAGACGCTCGCGTGCACAGGCACATAGTCACATTCGCGCAACCCATCCCTCCGCCCCCTCCCACACACGCCACCACACACCACACCATCACCTTACATACACACAGTAACCCTTTTTATTTGATGTGTTTTTTTATTTATTCTTTTTATCCTTTTATTTTTTGAAAACTGCATTTTTGGAACTTCAAAGCCAAATTTTGCTTTCTCTACTGCGTTTAGTAAAATAGAGGAAGTATTCCACCCAAAAATTCGATGTCGAGATTTCACCGTAAATGTATGTTTTGAGGCCCCTTAAACCCCAGAAAAAGCATTTTAAAAAAAGGTTCATGTGTGTGTGTGTGTGTGTGTGTGTCTGCCTGTTGCCAGTCTGTGGACAACGTAACTCAAAAACGAAAAGTTGGTTAACATCAAAGTTGGTATTTAAGTTTAATGTCTTTCAAGGATGTGACACGAAGACTGAAAAAAATTGCTTCACCCTAAATGACCCTTTATATGTAAAATTTTTCGAAAATTTTTATTTTCCTGAAAATGGCTCTAACGATTTTGATTAAAATGCTCAATGTTTGAGATATTTTTATGGTAAATGTATATCCTGAATTTTCTGGCTATAGCCCATGAAGTCCTATTTACTGTGGATGAATTTTGCATAACTGGTAAACCGTATTACTATATGAAAAATGTAGATCTTGCTAAAACACACAATAATTTATATCGCTATAAATTTGCTTGTAGAGTGAACCATTTCGGACATACTTCTTGTTATTTCTGTAAGTTTTGGAGAATTTATACTTTTGTCAACTGGAACATCTATATTCGTTTGTTTATATGTTAAGAGAATGGAATTTGAAAGCTTTAAAAGATTTGACTATCGCTCAAAGCCTATTGTATTCCTATATTCCTCTTGCGGCTACAAGAAAATAAGCGATAAGATAATTTCTGCAAATGTTTAACTCAACTAACACGAAAAAGATAGAGGAATAAGAGTTTGTAAGAATGCTTAGTACAAGAGTAGAGAAAGTTATGTGAGAGCAACACATCAGATTGCTTTCACTGAAAACTGTATGTGGCATTTTGGACTGAACACTTTCTATACTGACCTACAGTAACTAACCGGCAGAGGAAGTTAACATAGTAAACACTGTTTTTACAGCAAAGGAGCTGAATGATAGGATTTTACTTCAAACTTTCCTGTTACCTGTTAATGACAGCATTAGTAACCTTGTACTTTAATATTGTTAATGACACATTTAGGAATGGAGAGGTTGAGGGATAAGAAAATGGCATGCTTGTCTCTTGCTTTTGTAGATTGCCTTTGTACATGTTTCAGAATTTCTTTCACCACCTCTCGATTTTAACTTCACTACAGTTTGTTATGTTAGACATTATTATTACTTAAGGTGCTGGCAACCGAATTCTATGCCCGAATTGCTTGCACAAACTTCTTATATGGTTTATTGTGGTGATGCCTCTGTGAAATTTGCCCAAAGATTGCTATAGAATTAAAATATTACATAGTAAAACAATATAAATTCTAGGCCTTATTGTGAGAAAATATATTGAAATTTGAAATAAATGAACAAGTGTTTGAAGGTATAACAAGTACAGCTGTTCTACAATAATTAGAGTTAATACGAATAATCGAATATCATACACATTTTTGTAAACTTGCTCAATTTTTGTGTGAATATTTCTATTTCTTGTGGAGTGTTTTGCCCATAGCAATAAATTTCCACAATAAAAGGTTAATATTTAAATAGCTATATTAAACTAAACTTTTGAAACGGGGAAAAATTACTGCTACCTTGGATAATACCTGGCACAAATGTCAATGTCTTATATTCCGATATCTTTTTTTAAAATTTCACAGATACATTACCTCAAACGACAAAATGAATTTGTGACTCTCTCCTTTTCCTTCTTTCTTTCCTTCCTTCCTTTCTTTCTCTCTTTCTTTTTCTTTCTTTCTTGCTTGCTTTTTTCCTTCCGTCCTTCCTTCCTTTCTTTCCTTCTTTCTTTCTTTCTTTCTTTCTTTCTTTCTTTCTTTCGTTCGTTCGTTCGTTCGTTCTTTCTCTCTTTCTTTCTTTCTTTCTTTCTTTCTTTCTCTCTCTCTCTTTCTCTCTCTTTCTTTCTTTCTTTCTTTCGTTCTTTCTTTCTCTCTTTCTCTCTTTGTCACTCTCTCCCTCCCTTCCTTCCTTTCTTTTTTCTTTCTTTTTCTTTCTTTCTTTCTTTCTTTCTCTCTTCCTCTCTTCCTCTCTTTATCTCTTTCATCCTTCCTTTCTTCCTTTCTGTCATTATTTATTTGTTTATTTATTTATGCCTTTCTCTCTCTATTGCAAACAAGTACTTCCTCTATTTTATATTTTAATTAGAAGTGCATTCAACACATGTTACACCTTCCTGGCTATTCAGTTATCTTATAAAAGCATTTTATAAGATGCACAACCACTTTTAATCGGTCATGTCCATTACATATGTGTTTCGTGACGTTACACATCAATCAGCTAGCTAATGTATTAAGGCTGTGTTACTGGTAGAAATGACATATCCGCAAACTTAGTTATGTGTGTTTGTGTGTTGCAGCGTATGTAGCCGACAGAACAGGAGATGAAAACGTTGCTGCAGTCCAACAGCCAAGCAGTCCCAGCAGCACAGGCGACAAGAACACTAACAATATCAACAACAACGCTAATAACTAAACAGTTGTTTGAATCAAAGTTCCATACCTTCCTTAGGTCGCCAACCATTTTAAGCTCCCTGTAAATTAATATAAGCCAGTTTGTAACGATGAACTCTAAGTTTACAACCTTAAGGAAACTTCTTACTCAGTTGTGTATTAAAAAAATGTTTTAAACTTTAGATATTTGGAAACAAATTAATGGGATATACGTAAAAGCTTAAAAGTGCAGTTACTCTACCTTCTAAATAAAGCCAGTATTCTGTTGGTTGTTTAGAAAGTAATTTTTCAAAAGGCTCTACCCTCAAATATACAGTACATGAAAATAAGTTTACTAATTTAGAGTATTATCAATATAATATTACAAATTCAGTTTTTAAATAATGTAATTACAACTATGAATTCATAATTACCATTTTGCTAATCATTTACCTGCACGTGCAATTCTATGTATTGAACTTGTAATACATTGCTTGTCTTAACATATAAATGTTAGCTAAGATAAGGGTAACGTCTTCAAATGTTGGTAATCACAACAAACGCTAAGTATTGACTGTATGCAGGGTGCATATGCACCTATTAAGGCATTCATAACATTAATGATAGAATTAAACGTTCTTATAGAATTCAAAATTTGACATTTTGGCTCTCACTAACACTCTAAAATTCCTGGATACACTGAAGCATTAAAAATGTGTATTTTTGGTAACTTAGATTCTTATATCCTGTTGATTTGTGTGTATTATGTACTTTCTTGTCACCACCTTGGCTTGTTTCTAAACTTCAATTGATGTGAACATGTTTAAGTCTGGTTGGATGTACAGGGCTTTCATCATGGATGTTGTGGCCTATGGAAATATGGACTGCTAAGTTAGTAAATCCTGTAATCATTTATTTTTCTCGAGAAACTTTTGAAGAAAAGAGTATAAAAGCTACACACTGCAGGTTATATCTGATAACTGTGATGCAGAGAATATGTTTAAATTATTAGGATGTTAGTATTTATTGAACTTTATTCACAATATGTGAACTATTTTTAAATATCCAATATACTAATTGTATATAAGTTTTAATCGTTAGCATTTGAAGACGGTAGCAATACTTCCAAAGCTCACAAGAAAGTAGTGAGCAAACCTGTAAGAAGCAAATACAAACTTTAAATTTCTGAAAATTGTCTTTAACAATAAAAATGTTCAAACATATCAACATTAACTGTATAATTTAGAAGTATATTTCCTTCTTACTCCCTGGCACACTAACTTATATTTCCTATATGAAAATGTAACATTCCTGTTATTTTGGTCTGTCAGTGTGTAAGTCAGTTAAATGCATGATGTAGGCGTTGCTGATACCTGTTATTTATAGAGGTTTTGACAAAGACTGAACTGCGTTTAAATGATATCATTTCTCCAGGTTTTCCTCACTGTATAAGTAACATTATACTTTAGTGACGTTTATTTTTGTTCTGTATGTATTTCTATTAATTAAAATTAAAATTAAGTGTAAAACAGTATTCCTTTACCCTGACACAGCATATCCTATGGTTCCATAATATGACCAGAATAAAATGCACGTTATAAGATCATTAATTTTCTAGCAGGGAAGATCACTTTTTCTTAGAATCTAGAGGTATTTTGGAAATCAAGAACTTAGAAATAGCAAAAATAAAACTATACAACAACGTTGCTCTGTACTCCTTAGGAGGTGTAACACTGCTTAGCACGGCCCGCTTCGGAAGGCAGGTAAAATCGTTGATTTTATTGAATGTAAAATATCTTCATATCCTTGATTAACAATTATCGGCCCTTTCATACCCAATGCATACATATCTCCTCCTAGACCCATCTGTAGGCTTGAGTTTAAAGCTCCTCTCTGAGGGCTCTAGTGGCAGATAGCAGGTACTACCAGAAAATTGATTGGTTATTATAGGAAACCTCGCTAGAGGTCACTATGCCCCATCAAATTGGACGTTCTTCAACTCCTGTGGTGCTCAGCGTCCCATCCATACCGCTTAACTTTGCTCAGACCTCTTCTTCAGGCCATAAATCTAGGCCGCTTTCTTTACTTCCCTCCCGAAGAAAGCCATGCTAAGGACTTTTATCCTCTGTAAGATCATCATCCTCCGCCGGGTTTCAGAACCCTCGAGCTCTGGAACCAGAAGCAAGACCACGGAGGACATCACTATGTCCCGAAATTGAGGTGAAGTTATTAATCGCAATGACGATGATAACGATGACGAACAAAGAAATGCAATAGAGGACCCCGGTCCTATCACACTCTAGCGTAGGCCTGGGTAACTCGCGGAATAGCTTGAACGGCCCTCACTTTTGTTACTTGCTAAACATACAGTTATCAGTGTAAGGCCGTGAGTGGGCTGTGCTCAGGGAGTGACAGTTGCCCAACCCTGGTCTAGCCTGTTACTGGTGTAATATTCCTATGCACTATTTATACCTCCTAAGGACGTATCTCATAGAGAACTCTGGCTATTGGAATTCACCAAAAGCAAACCGAGACACTTTCCCCCACTGTAGTGATTTCTAGTTACAGCTGGATTCACCGTTCTTGGCCCCTGACCTTGAGTGAAAGTCCTGCAGGCGAATCTATAGTTTCTGTCTCTCTCGTCATCTCATATAATTCTAGGAATGAAACCATGCACAACAGGTGGGGCGGGGATGGGGAAGGTAGTGATGTCTGCATTTCAACAGTCCTTGCTAATTCATAGTTGCTTTTTTGTGCAGCGTATAGTAATTAAAGACATATTAAGATACTTGCGATAAGAAGTGAATATAGTGAATTTATGGAACATTGATCATAGCATAAATCAATTATGCTACCACTGCTTTCTAAATTAAGATGAAAAACATTACACAATCAGAGTAGCGAAATTGTTTCAAATGTATGGGCATACATGAAGAAAAAAACTAAAAGCAAAGAACTGCTTACATCAGAAGAGAAACGCGTATTAGATGCTACAGGAGCGTCAGAAAGAACAGTGAAAAGAGTTGTTCAAGAATGCGAACAACATGAAAATCAGAGCACGTCTTTTGAAACTCGAGGCAAAAAAAAAAGTTCCGAAATGAGTAACAGGATACATGTGTCGTTAGAAGAGCGATTCATAATTCTTATGTTCAGGAAAAATGTGCTTTTTTCTTTTTTAGTTAACGTCCTCCATCGTAATGTCATATCGGACGGTGAATGAACGAAATGGGTGAAATGATGCTCAAATGAGCCCGAGGTCCATGGAGCTTTAAGTTACCCAACATTTGGCTCTCAGGATAAGGGAAAACCTCGGAAAAAAAAAACCTTATTCGGATAACTTACCCTAAGCGAGATTTGAACTCGCGAAGTCTTGAACGTGAGGCATCACGCTACCGAGGCGGGCAATAAAAAAGTGCTCCTACAATAGCCAAATTACCTAGAATTTTAAGAGAAGGCATTAACTTCCAGGGTCGCTAGTCATCCTTAAACAGACTAGTGAGAGAACTGGGTTTTAAACGGAAAAAGACCAAATTTACAATATCTGCAGTGATGCATGTATTAATACGAGCACATTTGCACAACTAATTAAGCTGGGCACAGTGTATAGACATTTTTTCTGCATGGACTGTACATACTACTTTACGAAGTAGAACGTTATGTGAGTAGCATATGAAGCTGACGCACCAATTCGCATGCTGTCTGCTATCACCTGGCTTGGTGAGTAAACTCGCTTTCAGCCTTTACATTTACTTCCTTCAGGGGCCAAGAACGGTGAATCCAGCTGTACCTTTGGTGACATTCTGTTCGTAAAGTTGACATCAATACGAGCAATTGCTTCCAAAATATACCCACGGTGAATATATTGCTGCAGCTGGTATTGACTGCGGATGGGGTACAGGCATGATCTTGAAGGACGTCACCATTGAGTTTAAATTAAATAATTGTCAGTGAGGCAAAGACCATTGTGTTTATTTTGAATAGTTTTAGTACTGATTTGTGTGCTCCTTAGTTTTAATTGTATATTTACAATACAACTTTTATTTTTGGTGTGATATTTACTGCTGGGAAATTAATTAATCAGCTTGTATTGTTTCTAAACAAGATTTGATTTACTGACAGACTTGAAACTACTACTTCCCATTGTAAGGTAACCAGTACATTAGCTCAATATGAAGTTAGAATTTTTGGAAACTGTCTTTAAATTGTTTCCCCTTTGTAAGATTTTGATCAATAATTGTCACATTGCCCTCGCAAACTCGCTTATGAAGACCAGAAGGTGAAAAACTACATTTCTATTTATTCCTTCTATTTACGAGAGTAAGTTCTGTGTTTATTTTTTGTTATTAAGCGCTTGAGACATTAAAATGTTTAAAAAGGGACTTAAATGTGCGTCTCTTTAAGGTTTGATCTGCCCCTCTCATTTTATTGAAATCCTCGTTCTATTTTAACACATATTTATGAAAAGTTATAGGTAAAGTGCACTCTCTTTTTTTCTCTCTATCCCTCTTCCTCCCTTGCTCTTATCAAAGCAACAGGTGGATTGTAGCCAAGCACGAGGGAATGAGGTTGCAGCTAATGGATATTCGCCGGAATGCACAAAGGATGGCTATGCTTTTAAGATCAAGTATCCATTGGCATAGTTTAAAACTATGTTTATCCATATTCATCTAAGGTTTTTCATTCAAAACCCATGACTTCACTGCTTCAATTTACTAGATTACGAAATACTTAATACGTTATTATAAACATTTAGGCGAATAAAAATAATTTTACAAAATTTGAGGATGGGATTTCAAAGACATAAAAAGTTAATTTAAACGTGCGTTCAAAACTGCTTCGTTTTGGAATTATTAATTTATTTTAAAAAATTTACGTTTTATGACTTTTCAGGTCCAACCCAACAGCTTCATTTATCTATTTACTCGTTCATACCAGTTTGTTACTCGTTGTTTCTGACGTAGATGGCGATGTACTGCCATGGATACTTGTTTACGTTTGTCATTTGCGTACATGTAATGAGTTAACTGAAAGTGTACCACCTATTAATCTTCTATAAGTTTCAATTGCCCTTATGCCACACCGTCAGGGAGTGTTTACCAAAAATTCGACAAATGTAGACGTGTCTAGATGCAAGAGGAGGACCTTTTTAGCATCTAATATTATTTTATATATTGAACACCTTGTGGCAAGCGACAACGTGAAAAAATAGATTAATGTGGCACTTTAAAATTCTTTTATTAATAACAGCTTTAACTATTATAAATCAACATATGTTTGCATTGCAACTTTTTCAACTAACCAGCGGATATATGAATATGAAATTTCTGAATATATGGTGGTATTATAATCATTTTTTGAAAGTGAAATCTAAGTTGTATGCAAAATTTTGCGTCTTACTTGGTTTCCATGCGGTTCAGCAGTGATCAATGTATTATAAGAACATTATGTAGAGCGCAGCTATAGCAGTCTCCTGACAATGTCTGTTGTGAGGTGGGCACAATACGAGAGGTTACTTGTCTTATGGAATCGGTCGGTAATACTTTTAGCTCTTGCTTTCTTTTATTAATTTTTACTTTCTCTACTGGTAAGTAGAGGAAGTATTGTATTCCATCCGGAAATATATTTTTGAGACCCCCTGAATCCAAAAAGTAAAAGCATGTTTACAAAAAGGTCCGTGTGTGTGTGTGTGTGTGTGTGTGTGTGTGTGTGTGTGTGTGTGTGTGTGTGTGTGTGTGTGTCAGTTGTGGAAAGCATAACTCAAAAACCACAAGTCGGTTAAAAACCAAAGTTGGTATTTAAGTTTAATGTCTTTCAAGGATGCGACACGAAGATTTTGAAGAAAATAGCCCTACTCTAAACTACCCTTTAGATGGAAAATTTTTCGAAACGTTGATTTTCTTGAAAATGACTAACGATTTTGATTAAAATCCTATATGTTTAAGATATTTGTATGACAAATGAAATGCATATTTTGGATTTTCTGGCTATAGCTTATGTAGCCCTTTTTACTCTGGATCTTGCTAAAACACAATTTATGTCTAATAATTTTTTGTAGAGTGAACCATTTCGAAGATATTCCTTGTTATTTGTGTCAGTTTTAGAAAATGTTCCTGAAATGGAACATCATTGTTCATTTTTACATTCTCTACTGGTAAGTAGAGGAAGTATTGAATTCCACCCAAAAATTCGAAGTCGAGATTTCACCGGAAATATATGTTTTCAGGCCCCTGAATCCAAAAACAAAATAATTTTTAGAAAAAGGTACGTGTATGTGTGTGTGTTTGTGTGTGTGTGTGTGTGTGTGTGTGTGTGTGTGTGTGTGTGTGTGTGTGTGTGTGTGTGTGTGTGTGTGTGTGTGTGTGTGTGTGTGTCAGTCTGTCATTCTGTATACAGCATAACTCAAAAACGATAAGTCGGTTTAAAACCAAAGTTGGTGTTCAACTTTAATGTCTTTCAAGGATGCGACAGGAAGATTTTGAAGAAAATTGTTCCATCATAAACTACCGTTTACATAGAACATTTTTCGAAGATTTTGATTTTCTTGAAAATGGCTCTAACGATTTTGATTAAAATGTCATATGTTTAAGATATATGCGTGACAAATTAAATGCATATTTTGAATGTTCTAGCTATAGCCTATATAGTTCTGTTGACTTTGAATAACTCGAAAAGCGTAAGAGATAGACAAAATCTTATTGTACAAAAATGTAGATCTCCTTAAAACACACAATTTATGTCGGAATAGATTTTTTGTAGACTGTACCATTTCGGATATATTCATTGACATTTGTGACAGTTTCGGAAAACTTAAAATTTTTGTGAAATGGAACATCGTTGTTAATTTTTTTATATGTTAAGCCTGCAAAGAAACGGGATCTCAAACTTAAAAGATATGACTATTGCTCAAAGCCTACTGTATTCTAATATTCCCCTTGCACCTACAAGGAAATAAGCAGTAAGATATTTTATACAACTAACACGAAGAAGATATAGGAATAAGAGTTTGTAAGAATGGTTAGTACAAGAATAGAGAAAGTCATGCGAGTGAAACACATAAGATTATTATAAAAAGGTCCGTGTGTGTGTGTGTGTGTGTGTGTGTGTGTGTGTGTGTGTGTGTGTGTGTGTGTGTGTGTGTGTGTGTGTGTCAGTCTCTCGGTCTGTGGGTCTGTCAGTCTGTGGCCAGCATACCTCAAAAACGAAAAGTCGGATAAATCATCAGATTTGTTATTTGTGTTCTCGGACTCCATAATAAACGAATACTCTAGTATAATTTGGCACTATAAATACTTCTTGTTTGAAAGTACAAACGCAAGTCATGACACTATATAAACTTATGCTTATAACGTATATTACGATTCAGTTTTGCTACCAAGGCACTAAAACTAAGTACGAGAAATGCATCACTGATTGGTGGAGTTTAAATAAATGCAAGAAAACCAATGTACACGGTCCTATTTCACACCAGGGAAAGTAGAATTTATGTGGAGTGCATATTGAAGTATTCTATGATTATATTGTATCTCGTTATACAGAAGAACGAAATTTTATTTAAGTGTTTGAAGAAATCTGAAAACAAATTTTCTGACAAACAATGCTGTTCTGATATTTAACTTGTCATCGAAAGTGCTACTTACCATCTTATTGCAAAAGCTTGTAACATATGACGTCCTAAAAGGAAAATCTGATGTGTTGCACTCACATGACTTTCTCTATTCTTGTACTAACTCTCATTCATTTATATTCTTCGTGTTAGTTGAGATAACATTTGTACAAGTTATCTTATTTTCTTGTCGGTGCAAGAGGAATATGGGAATGTAGTGGGCTTTGAGCGATAGTCAAATCTTTTAAAGCTTTCAAATTCCGCTCTCTTTGCACTGTTAATGTATAAAAAAATGAATAACGATGTTCCATTTGACAGAAGTAAAGTTCTCCAAAACTTACAAAAATAACGAGGAATACCTTCGAAATGGCTCACTCTACAAAAAATTATTGAGACATAAATGGTGTGTTTAAGCGAGATCTACATTTTTTGTAGAGTAAGATTTGTTATATCGCTTACGGCTTACCAGTTATGCAAACGTCATACAAAGTAAATAGGCCTTCATGGGCTATAGCCAAAAAGTTCAAGTTACGCATTTCATGTGTCATAAAAATATCTCAAATGTATGGCATTTTAATCAAAATCGTTAGAGTCATTTTCAAGAAAATCAAAATTTTCCATGTAAGGGGTATCTAGGGTGGAGTAATGGTCTTCAAAATCTTCGTATCGCATCCTTGAAAGACATTAAACTTGAATGCCAACATTGGTTTTTAACTGAGTTTTCGTTTTTGAGTCTGTTATCCAGACTGACAGACGCACAGACACATACGCGGACGTGTTTTTTAAAAATGCTTTCTTTGGATTCAGGCGCCTCAAAACATATATTTCCGGTGAAATCTCGACATTGAATTTTTGGGTGGAATACAACACTCCCTCTACTTTATTACACGTGGTAGAGAAAACAAAAATGGGATTATTCGTATGCTATCTCGTGTAATAACAACAAACATGCAGTTAAAACGGGGCTGAGTGGTTATTGATAGGTACCTATATAGACTCCAGCAGTTACACTGGTTAACCGCAAGCTGTCACCTTTACTACGATATTACCCATTCATTCCAGTAATACTCCGGTGACCTCAATGAGGAGCGTTGCTTCGATTGATTTGTCAGGAGCAGTTACCTAATTGTTGTTGTTGTTGTTGTTGGGGGTTTTTGGACGCACTATCACACTCCTGGCAGGAGTAATCGATGTCTGCGTCGAATCGAAATATGTAGGAGAACTGAGAAAAACGTTGCATCACTAAAGGAGGATCGGAGCACAGATCATAGTTTCATTTTGCAGTTAACGAGATGGCGAAGTAGTAGCCGTGGCAAATCGGTATCCGCACTATATACCAGGGAGGAAATATTCCATGGGCCATTTCCATAACGCTTGGCTAGTCTGCTGATAAATCAGTTACCTAATTAAACATGTCTAAGACAGAACTGTTAATTATAAGCACTCTATTACGGGAGTCAGGGGGCGATGTATTGCATTCAGGTGAGGATGAAATGGTAACAGAGCCGAGATGGAACTCTATAAGGAAAGCCTTAGCTGTTGGAACCAGTAGAGTTCAAGAGGGACGGAAAGGACCAGGTTATTCGCAATGAAATATATGTTTCAGTTGTTAACGAGTATACAAATAAATCTCGTTCTTCCGATTCTAATCGTAATTCTCAGTTAGAAAATCGGCCCCAAGGATGAAAATAAAGCACCCTTTGCCTCTACCATTCCAAAGATGGAATAGTCATACATACGATCCTTGCAACCCAGAATCCAGTTTCGGCTAGCGAGCTGGATCTACGCGACAATCATTGGTATGAATATTTTATGTTGCCACATACTCATCAAGGATCGCCCGCACTCTGCCCCCGACATCTGAGATTTCCTTATATTGTTAATATAACTGTACAATCATGCTTTTTTTTTCCATTTTTACGCCAACGTTGAAGACTGAAAGGATTTTCGCCTCATAAATACCCAACGGAGGTCTTCAAATTTCGGCTTCCCTAAACTCAATTAATTGCGACAAGGGCAAAATAACTTCTAAGGGAGTGTTTGCTTTCTAATGCAATCGATATCTGTTGCCCGAGGAAGTTAATCTTAGCAACTTGTATTCTTTTCTACGACTTCTAGTATGAGATCAACTAGGGCCAGAGGGCACTGGGAAGGCTTAAGTTTACCGACCAGTCTTGCAGTTAAACAATGTTGCTAACCACTTACAGTTAGAATTATTCTCTGGTGTATATGACACATTTTGAATATCTACACCACTTCTCGCAACAATGAACGTAAACAGCGAGAAGGTTTATCCAGGTAGGGATTCTTACGTATGTTATAGTACGTTCAAATATTGTGCTTGTCGGTGATTTATATTGTACTTTGGTGGACAAAGTTAAAGTAATGGGCTTTAATGACTGTTACCTTGTAGCAAATTGATAGAGAAAGTTCAATAGGATAAATAGGGATGTAAGCATGGACTTACAGTCAGATATACATCTGTGAGCGATTAGTCACTGTGAGACTCGACCAAATGTATGCTTCAAAGGAAATATCTCTACGTACACATCCAACAGTAATAGTGCCAGTGACTTTCAGTGAACCTAATGCACTCATATGTATGCGCTACCAAAAGCTGTGCAAAGTAATACCGCAGAAGCCCTCTCAACTGCTCATTTAGCAAAGAAGACCGGATAGAAGGTTCAAATGAGCTTTATGCTAGTTCCAAATAAATCCTCCTGACGGGTGCATAAAGTCAAAGCCTAGCCAGCAAGGAAACCAAGGACTTCTACCTCTATGATGCATTCGTGCCAACAAGGTGAGTATATCCGACAACCTGTGAGATGAAAGCGCACATTAAGGCTCACCGAGCGAGGTGGCGCCGCGACATGTGCTACTTGCGTTCGGAAGTTTCTTTCCGCTCCTCCCACCATCTGACTTGGATTTTTCTGTGGTTTCCCCTTGTCACTAGGCGAGTGCTGGCGTGGATTCTTCACTCCACGGTTACCTTTTCATTCCTTTCTCATTTACCACCCTAGTAATTTTTCAGATTTGGTTGGTAGCGGCAGATGTGGACAGATGGCGTAGATGCTTGCGTTCTGTAAATCCTCCTTCCTGGTCCCTCCTGGAGGTTGCTGCTCGGGCCACAAGGGTTGCCTCGTCATCCTCTCTCTGGGTAAAGGACATGCTTTGGTCGTGCACAAGGTGACAATATCTAACTCCTGGGAACTTCTGTGTGTCTCTGGACTTTGCTGACTCCATTCTCTGACAAACCTGCAGCCTCATTTCACCTGATTCATTACCCCTGGAGTGGTGGTAGCCCACAAGAGATCCATGTTGGGGTCGCGGAGGGTCAAGATGTTTCCACTCCGTTACTACAATCACAATCATAGTCCGCAAACTATAGCTGCAGGAGACTTTAGTCAGATCACGTTCTCACTGCACTCATTAACTTGAATGTGAAAAGGAACTTGACAATGTGGTATACGAGGGTCTCTGAGTGCACTTAGAGTTTCAGTAAGATTCTGAAAGTTAGCCGACATTCATCTTCTCAGGATAAGCGAAAACCTCGGAAGAAAAACTTTACCCGGATAACACATCTGAACCGATATTCGAACTTGGGACCTCTTGAATGTAAGGCAAATACACCACCTAGAAGCGGACGCTGAAAGGACTGGGGTTCCTGGGCAGAGAACCACAATTAAAGCTTACCACGGAGCAAAAAACTTCCCAACTCTGATATTGTTCAAAGCAATGTGCAGTGTCATCGCAGTTGGCATATATCCACTTTTCCAAACAGCAAACAGCCAGCAGTTACTCGCATTTTCACTTGAGCGCTGGAAGCATGGACCAATTAGCAAAGTTCGTCATTTATACATTAAGCGTTTTCTTTATTCAGAGGATCCGTATTTGGGTATTACAGTTTTACAAAAGATATCCACCATTCCCTATTATTTTATTTGAAAGTACTGCAAGGAAATACAAGGGGAAAAAGCTTCAAATTAGTCAAATAGTAAAAAGCGTTTCTCATCAATCAAACGAAATTTTTAGAACTGTAATCTTCTAAGTAAAGCTTTGCAACTACCCATTTGTTTTCAACATGAAGTGTTTGTTTTTAAAATTCAGACACATGAGTAAAAATTAAAATCTCATATCTATTTACCACATCATTTAGAATCAATTCCAGCTCCGCTGTGATGAGAGTGAAATTCATAATTTCTTCAGCACATTTTGTTTTTTATTTGGCAGTGATAATGACAATGATGATGTTGTATGTTTAAGGGCGCTGAAGTACTAGGTCATCAGCATCCTTAGGTTAGGAATGAATATAACCTTAGATATATGGGGAAATAAACCAATTTGATAACTTCCAATGCCGCCTCAAACAGTAACATATATTTCTGACGTATTGTATTTTAGCATGTTTATATTCATCTACTCAATATTTTCAATTTGATTAATACATTGAGGAGATGTGTCACAAATGTGTAATTTAGTACATGTTTTACTTCCAATCTTATTGCACCGGTTGCAATTTTGTTGCATCAAATATATCTCAAATATGTGGTTAGGGATGTACACAGGTCTCGATGTTAATAATAAACATCTTTTCTTAATAGATGCATGTTTATCCGCATTGATTTCCTTCACCTGACGTAGTCAGGTGAATGACGAGTATAACATTAAAAATACCTACCTTTAAGTGAAAGACCCAGAGAGAATAATTTAGGTATATAGAGGCAACAATGTGAGTTCTTTCTTTACCTGATTACCCTCTCCTTATGTAGGACTTACATCCCCTAGGACTTGCGAGCCAGAGCCTAGGCTCAGACAACTGTCGGGAAGCACAGGAACCTATGGACCGGACAGAATGAAGGCCTAGAAGCGGGTGGTCAGGCAAGCACCAGGTATGAGAGTGAGGAAGAGCATACTATGAAATGGAGGAGAAATCCATAATTAGAAAGGTGATAATGGAGCAATTGGTATAACGAGTGGCGGGGAAAAACGGAGAACCCGGAGAAAGAGCGCTCTAACACCGCTTCGTCCACCACAAATACCAAAGGCGGGTCCCTGACCATCTAGGTGGTAGGCGAACGCTCTAACCGATCGGCCACGGCGCCGCCCTAACAATGTGAGTTCAAATATATAAAAGGCATAATTTAGGATTGCTAGTTAAAGCAAGTACAAAGGGTTGAATTGCTACTTATCCAGAAAACATATTGTATGGAGTAGAGAGTGACAGAAAAGCACGCTGTATATACCCAGGACCATCAGCTCATAAATTCTGTAAGCGTCACCTTCCTGTCGAGACTATCAGATGAAAACCAATGTGTGAGAAATCAGTGAAAACTGCACATGTTTGAAATCCAGTAATCTATTAGAAAATTGTACATTTGTGTTATTTACATAAAAAGAAATAACGCTAAGCGCCTATGAAAGTTATGCTCGGTACAACTCCACTAAAAGAAACAATTTACTAGATAGTACAACTTTATTGTGGCGTTTCTTCTTTGGATGTGTTTACAACAGGAGCTGTTTAGCTCATAAAAATAACCGACTTTACATATGTTAACTTTTGAACTGAGTAATGATGCAATACCCGCGAGCGGACGTTTAAGCACATTAAATTCGAAAATCCCCAAATTGTTAACTTTGGTTATAAAAGTTAGCTATTATTTTCTAATAACTTCTAGCGGGTTCTTTGCAGCAATGTCGGGTATTTTAGTAAAAGGGGAATTGATTAACCATATGGTTTAATAGGTAATGAAATACCTATGTATATTTAATATGGCAACACTAGTTAAATGAGGTGATACAATTAAATGCCGGAGTAACTTAAAACACAAACAATATCATAATTGTTATCCTGGTAACAGAAATGAACTGCAGTAATTTTTACTCAGTAATTTATTGATATGGCTGTGACTTTTGTAGTTATCTTAGTGCTTATTTCATTCACTTTCCGCATCTAATTTTCTGGTAAAAGTTCGGAGTGGGATGGCTCAGGCGGTAACGGTTGTGTCTCACATTCGGAAGGTCGTAGGTTCGATCACGTGGCCGACCTTCCTGAGCTATAGGCTTTTTCGGAGGTTCCCCGGGTCGTCAGGCGAACGCTGGGAAGGATTGCCATATCCTCCGAATTTCCTGTCCCTCCATTTTGTTACAGTGATCATTTCATTTCACCCTTCATCCCGTTAGGTTTCTTTTAGGGCTGGAAGCGTCGGCGAGAGCACGACAGTGGGAACAAAAGCGCTCTCGAAACCTCGTCCCCCGGATTGGAAGGCGAGCCACTGGTTACCGAGACCCTCACGGGATGGTCCAAACCCGAGGGTGGAGAGGAGCTAAGCCAGCCTCTGCCGGGGTGCTTCTAACTGGGAAAATGTAGGGATTCTGCCACCTACTCTGTAGTGGCAACGTTCCGCTCTTATGATCCATTCGCCTCATCATTTTCTCGGGGGTGCCCCGTCACGCGCATAGACACAAGGTACCAAGTCCCCCTCCGCAAGTTGCCATTAAGTCATTGAGTCATTCTGGTAAGAATAATTCTCTCATTCGTTTATCATGTTGGCTAATGCAGTGACTGTTTTATATGAGAATTGGGATAGGTATGTTTAATATTCACAATAATTCACTAGTAAAAGTAAAGGGGAAATACCGTTACGAAAGAGCAGAATTATACACGACTGCCAGCAGTATTGCGAAAGCTAGTATATAAGGAAATGGGAGATCTGAGATTTTACCAGTAGGAAATTAGCCCCATATATGTCACCTTTAGTGCAGTCTGCAAAATTCCTAAGAATACTCGTACTTCAATGATACTTCATGCAAATATGAGAGAGGGCGAGTCGCATTAATATACTATGTGATATATGGTGAGACAACGAGGATGCTGAGTTTGGTTCATTCAATTTGTTTTGTAACGCTTCTACTCTGAGCGGGGTAAGGCTCTTAGCACGTGTTATTCCCCAATGAAACAACAAAGCCAAAGGATATAACAGCCATTGGAACACTTTACTTGTATGGGAATGCTTTATCTCAATGTTGGTACACAATTATGACATCGTAAAGGTCACGATGGTGTGGGTTAACTGAATTTGGCTGCCCAGTGCAAAGCACTGATAATTAATTAAAATGATCATACTGGCTCTGGATAATAAAGCAGTACGACATACACGTGGAGGTCGTGGTGAGAATGTCGTGCTCAACGGTCTACATTTCAGTTTAGACACAAGGAGGTCAGAGTAAACTTCTCCATATGCTGCGTGAAAGATATCACAAGCTGGAGCAATTGCCACAGGAGAATGTGAACAATGAGCATTTGTGAAAGGTTACGGACAGTTATGAATTCTTGCATCAATGCACATTTGCTGCTCCTCCTATGCAGCTGAAGTAGGTAGTACAAGTGATTTTCTTGAGCGAGATGGCTCCTCTGTAACGAGTGAGACTCACATTGGGAGGTCCTGGTTTAGATTCCCTTGGGGCCGGTTACTCTAACCATAGGTTTTCTCGTGATTTCCTCGGGTCGGAGTGCGAGTGCTGGGGGAATTTCTCTTCCACCACAAACTTTCCTGTCTCTCATTTCCTGTATCCATCATTCCCTTCCCTATCATCTGTTTCGGGGTTGTAGGGCAGGCGTATTGCCGCTGAGCAGCGGAAATACAGTTGTAGAGGTTAGTTCCTTGGCATCATTTAGGATCCGACTTCGGATACTCTCAGGCCGTATTCCCTGGATTAGAGGCTCGTGGTTTTGGTTGGGTGGCATCGGATGCATTCGAACTGGAAATTTTAGGGACCACGTCGATACTTGCGCACGTCTCCATTCGCATCTTGACGTTCTTCGGCTGTTTCCCCTCATCCCTCCTTTTCAGGCGTCACGATTTACGTTCGGTGCTATGCCCAAGTTGTGGCAGCCCCTCCGTTAGTATTTACCTTTACCTTTACATATGTACAATACATGTTTTGTCTCTAATTTGTCCATAAAGCAGGATCCCGTAGAGGTAGAAAGGTGTATGTGAAGTTGCCAATGCCTGGAGAAAGTCTCTTTTAGTGGGGAATATTGATACTCCGTATTTTATTGACTGAATCACGAATGTGTCCTTTTTGAGATTGTGGATAAGTCAAGCATGCGCCCTTTAATCACGGTATTGTTGGGTAAAGTACCTAGAGCATTCTTTGGAGGTTAAGGATACCCATCTGTGTAAAAGGGCTAAAAATTTCAAAAATTGCCAAAAATGGATTTTTGTTTTATCAAATAGTATAAATCTTCTGCTTTATTTCGATATGCTTTTTATAGCCTTACGGCCTTTCTAACCATGTCACGTGGCCGTCTAACTGATTGCCTGTAAGTGGTCATGTCCATTTAAATCCATGCAATTCCATTATCCTTGCTATGACTTCAAACTTAGTTTTTCCACGTTTTTATTTTAGCACTGTTTGCTCTTTAAAATGCTCCACACGATGCAATTTTCAGTACTTATGCATGGAATTTGGTGTACCTGCTTAGAAATAACATTAAAAAGAAATAATGAGATAATTTTTTCATAACGTGAATATCTGCTGAGTAATTAAATATTAAAGTTTACATTTCGAAATTTAAATGAAAAAAATTATGAATTTAAACTTTAAAATTTATTTTTATCCAAACTAATAACAAGATTAAGAAATTATACCATCAATTTGCTAGCATTCTATCATAGGACATAACTGAAAATTATTAAGTTTTTCAAATCAAAATTGCATCATGGGGAACCATTTATACAAATATTTAAAAAAATATAATAAAATATTAATATGTTAGCAACTAATCTGACTAACTGTATGAAATTTAGCACAGTTACTCCTCACTATACAGAGATTGTTGTGTTAAAATTTCAAATCAATCCAAAGAAAACTGTAGATTTTCAAAATTTCACAGATGGGTATCCTTAAGATGAGATTATCACTTCGAAGGCGCGATTGAGTTTTTTGTGCATACAGCTCCGGGAAAAACGGATGAGATAAAGGAACTGCAAGAGACATATGGATGGTAGGAGCCATTAACGCCGAATTTGCTAATGCACTGTCTCATAAAACAATTTGAATGACTATAAATTCATTTTTATTTATTTTATTTTTGACCATAGAGACAAGTTTGAAAGCTTGAATTACAGAAGTGAAATGTAATTAATGAATCGTGTTCGCAAATGTTCAAACTGATGACCATGATTATCCAGAAACAGTGGATTACCAAACATCAGAAACAGTTAATTTGGAATTTCTCAACATTGTCTTTCAAATTTCAACTTCAATGCACCAAATGTTCTTGGTTTTGTGTAATCAACTCTATCTTTGAGGTATCCTCATAAAAGGAAGTTCATTGGCGTAAAATGTGAGAAACACTGCATTGAGGAGAGTAATGGGGAGGTGTACCATCTTGCTGAAAGTAAATCTCATCACTAAACATCCCTTCAATGTGTGGATCGACGGACTCCTGCGGCAAGGTTAGGCACCTGTCACCATTGATAGTTCCATTAAAAATGGTCTTATGATGCCCAATGCTGATATCCCACACCATACTGTTACCCCTGGTAAGTTTATGGGTAGTCATTCTTTAATTACATTTCTCTTCATAATTCAAGCATTTAAGCTTGTCTCTATGTTCATAAGCAAGTGTTAATTAGTCATTCAAGGTGCTAATACATTTTTGAGACATCCTGTAGTTAATGCGAGGTGCTCAAGAGCCGATCCGCCCAATAAATTGGAGGTTCCCCTCCAGTAGGAAGCGGGGAAAGTTCGGCTCGATAGTGGAGGCTCGAAAGACCATCTTTTGGTGGAGCCGAGAATTTTCCAATTCGCAGGCCCCTGCGCCTTCTGTCTGTCGCAATCGACACACAGCCCAGAGTCGTCCTCTAACATAAAAGAGGGAGACGAAATGGGAGGAAATGGGAGAGTGGAGAGCCGTGGTAGAAGACACCTCCCCAACATTCGTCTTGTGGACCAGGGAAAACCCTATGATCAGCGTGGGCGGCCATCAAAAATCAAACCCGGGATCTCCCGAACGGTGCTTTACGCGTACCGCGGAGCCATTCCACTCAGTTTGGTGATTAAACTTGTATGTACCCAAGCAATTTAAAAATCCCAGATTTTTTTTATTATTTCCTTTCCTTCATCGAGTTTCAGTTTAGAGTCCTGATTGAGCTCTTTTTTCGTATATTACGTTTTAATCTTTTTGATGTATGTGAACTAGTTAGGACTTTCTAGAGAAAGATTTCATTTATCCAGTCATTTTTCTCACTCATTAGCACAAAACAACGACTCAGTAAGCTTTTAGTGCTATTTATTTACCTCATTTTCTACTACAGGCAAATGGTACTTTGGAGACGACTTTATTGCTTTTAGATTCAGGTGCATAGTTGTCCTAGTCTGCATTGATAAGCCTCCAAACCTTCTCAAAGCTGAAAAACCTAGTCACCTTTAAGGAAACAAAACTGCTTTTAGAGTCAGGTGCATAGTTGTCCTAGTCTGCATTGATAAGCCTCCAAACCTTCTCAAAGCTGAAAAACCTAGTCACCTTTAAGGAAACAAAACTAGAAGGGAAAAAAAATGTACGTATTCTAAATCTGAAGCCACCCTTTCAAGTTCTTTACACATGTAACCCATTCTTTTAATGTGATTTATATAAACATAATTTTATTTGATACTATAAGCATGGTTATAGTATCAATATGTTCATAACCATTAAAAAAGCATCTAAAATTACACCATTTGTTAGCATATTCAATGCGTTAGTGTCAGACTGCATATTGTTTCTAAAACAATGCGTACAGAAATGTTATAGCACTTTTTCGACAGATACACAACTTTATGTGCATGTTTTCTAAATATTTGTCAGACATATCACCGTTACCAGTGTCAAAATTTGGTTATAGAAGAGTTGCTCTTAAAGCTAGCGAATCTACTTGTATAGGCTAAGAACACTTCTAGGCCGGGATCAAATCTTAAGTTTTTGGTATAGTTTCCAGTAAGCAGCATACCTCAGGCTGAAGAAAATACCCTTGGCCCAGGTTCCAGTGCATTTCAAGTCAGTCAATAAATCGTTCTACATATAAACAAGTACTTTCTTTGCTTTCACATAAAAATCACATTTCTCTTCATTTTCGGTTTTGCTGCAGAGCGTAGGTTGTTCATCCGATACCATCACATCAAGTTGCAGTTTCTTCTCATTTCTCGAATCATTCCCGGATATGTTTGCTCAGCTACAAACTTATGATTTGTGCTTTCTCTGCTTCGCACATAAAGTTGGTGGAGGAAGTACTGTACCGCACCCTAAAATTTGATACCGAAATTTCAACGGAAATAAATGTCTTGAGCTCTTATGAACCCAAAAACGGAACATTCTTAAAAACAGATCTATGTATATCTGAGCAGCATAACTCAACACAAAGGTGTTTAAATACCAAACCGGATATTTAATTTTCAGCATAGTCCAAGGATCCAATACGGAAGTTTGCAAGTAAATCCCTCACTCCAAATTATCCTTTATGTGAACGAATTTTTGAAAACTTTGATTTCACAAAATTGTCTCTAATGCTTTTGATTTAAATTGCATATGTTTAAGACATTTTCATGAGAAATGAAATGTAAAAAGTTCACGTTAAAGCGCGCAATTTGCGTCAAAATATTTTGCGGCATTAATCCTTACAGCGATATTCTTTGCTATCGGTTTTAATTTTCAAATACTTATATTTTTTCTCAAGAGGAAAATCGCCATTCTTTTTCTTCTTTACTATCTTTGCCGCATACGTATAGTAGATAAAGGTAATAATTATATTTCATGCAACGATTTGATACCGGTATTTCATCGAAAATACCCGTTTTGAAAGTCCCTGAATATATAAAAGAGATATTTAGAAAGTTATCCATTTGTGGTGCCCTTGAACAGTGTGCCTTAAAAACGAAAATTTGGTTAAATACCAAACAGGGTGCTTAATAGTGACGCCTAAGGTTATGGTGCAAGAGGCGAGGGCGGATTAGTCTCTACCTACTTTTCTCCGAGCTATTATGCATTCAAAACCAAACCTCTGTAATGCGTGGTTACCTGAATGAGTGAAGGGGAATTCTTCATGTACAAAACGAAGGAGGTGGAGTAAAGCAACAAAGTGGCATTATTAGTACATAAGAGACAAAATTCACTATCGCTGGAATTTAGGATCAGCATCTTCCAAGCTTGGAACACGAAGATTTTAGGAAAATCTACCCTCCCGAACTACCCTTTCCTTAGGACACGTTTCGAAAGTTTTGATACTCTCAAAAATGACCCTAACGATTTTGATTAAAACTTCATATGTTTAAATTATTTTCAGACAAATGAAATGTAAATCTTGAATTTTTTGGAAATAGCCTTTTAAGTCTCGTAAGTATAAGTGACATTTCTGTAACTAGTAAACCGTAAAATACCTATAAGATAAGGACTTATTGAATAAAAGTGTAGATATCCTTAAAGCTTTCTTAAATTTGTAAGAGAATATTCTATCTAGCATTTTGTTTATAAGTATGTTAATATGTGTAATTACAAATTATGGTCTTATGCGTTAAGCGTTAGCGCGATATTCTGTTATTCGTTTGAATCTTCAGGTAGTTATTTTATCAAGACACGGATCGCCATAGTGTTCTTTCATTCTTCTTAAGCTTCTTTTCCCTTTTACTTTCTTTTCCACCTAGGCATAGCACATAAAAACAAGCATTGTACTCCATCCAATAAATCAATATTGAGACATCATTGGAAATACACATTTTGAGTCTTCCTGGATACCGACCCGGGGAAACTATGAAAAACCCATGAGTCAGAATGAGCATTCTTCAGGAATCGAATCCGATGAGAGTTTTGGGTGAGAATTAGCTTGAAAATCGTGTCATATCAAATGTGGTATTTAACCGACATTTCGGTTTTGAGTTACATTGTTCACAGGTAGACAGACAGACAGACAGACACACACACACACACACACACACACACACACACACACACACACACACACACACACACACACGAATGGGCCTCTTTTAATTTTTGTTTTCCTTCGTTTCAGACCATCTACGGACCACGTTAAGCAACCCACTGCATTTATATTTCTACTTCATTTTATTTTAATTTCACTATTTTTTTTAATTTCTCTACTACATAATATGTACATAGCAGAGGAAGCATTGTATTGAACCAAAAATGTGATATCGAGATTTCACCAGAAATGTTTTGAGGCCCCTGAATCCAAAATAAAAGTATTTTTAGAGAAAGGTCCGTGTGAGTGTGTGTGTGTTCGTGTGTGTGTGTGTGTGTGTGTGTGTGTGTGCATATGTGTGTATGTGTGTGTGTGTCTCACTGAACAGCAAAACTCAAAAATGAAAAGTCGATTAACAACCAAGTTGGTATTTAAAATTAGCATTTTTTAAGGATGCGGCACGAAGATTTTGAAGAAAATTCGTTCACTCTAAACTACCGTTTAACTGGAAATTTTTTTCAAAATTCTTGATTTTCTCGAAAATGGCTCTAACAATTTTGATTAAAATGTCATATTTTTATGGCAAATTAAACGTATCTTTGAATGTCCTGGCTATAGCCGTATAGTCCTGTCTACTTTGATGACTTTTCCATAACTGGTAAACCGTAAGAGAGAGAGAGAGAGAGAGAGAGAGAGAGAGAGAGAGAGAGAGAGAGAAACCAAATCTTACTATACAAAAAATGTAGATCTCGTAAAACCACACAGTTTATGTCAAATGATCTTTTTTGTGAAGTGAACCATTTCGGAGATATTTCTTGTTATTTGTCAGAATTTTACAATACTTATAGACCGTTCTCAAATGAGAGGTCGTTATTTATTTTCTATCTCTTGGCCATATAAAGAGAATTTTCATAGTCATCGTATAACGACCACTCTTAAAACATTTGAGAATCGCTTAAAGCCTACTATGTTCCTCTTGCACCTACAAGAAAATTATATAAGATAATTTTTATAAATGTTTAACTTGATTAACATGAAGTAGATTGAGGAATAAGTGTTTGTAAGAATAGGTTGTGTAATAGTAGTCATGTAAGTGCAACACATCATTTTTTTTTTCTTTTTTAAATTTAAGGGGTCTTGTAACATGTATTTTCGGTGAAATATCAATATCTTCCTTTCCTAGTATATATGTGCTGGGTAAATTAAAAAATTACAAATATAATCAAATTTGCTGATACTGCAAGGGATGAAAAGAAGCGGTGCTCAGGCTGAATGAATATAAGTGTTTGATTTATCTTCATTTCTTAACAAAATTTGAAGACCAAAGACATTTTGCTCTAAAAGTTGTCGTATTTTGAAGCTTAACCATAGAATGTTGTTTCTCGGGCAGGTTACATTAACTCCCTGCATAATACATGCGCGTATTCTGCCGGGAACTTGGTGGTTTTCAGAAGCGATTTTACTCACCGATGAAATATTCATAAACTTGAAAGTTGTAGGTAAGACGTGTAAAGACGCTCCTCTTAAGGACACTGAATAATATTTTGTCAACTAAGGATATATACCTCTTGTCATAGTTTTTTCCACTAGCCGATACTTTCAGCAGTGCATTGTTTAAAGTCCATAAAGTAAATACAGAAATGTTATTAATTGCGCCAGAGTAAACGAAAATAAGCACACACAATACTCTTTGTTATAGTAAATAAGCAAATTTATTTGTTATTTTAAAAATTTAGAGAGAAAAATACTTTAGGAATGTAAATAATAGAAAATATAGGTATATAAACCTGCATTTTAAAAGTCGCACAACTAAATTTTTATAAAGCATTAATCTGATTTACTTGAAAGTCATATATGAAGGTAACTGAATATTGTGACTGTCTAGTTTTCACCGAAGTTCTTACTTTCACTTCACTAATGAGATCCAGTTTAAATCGTTATCAGTTCACTACTGTGATATAATTCAATTCTCCCTGCCACTTCACCTCTCTTTGTAACGTAGACGCGTAATGAAATACGCGGGGTGCAGCCTCTTCTTCAGATGACCCCCTCACTGTAATATCGAACACAAGACGTCTCTAATCTTACGGGGAAGCAGCAGTCAATGTACGTTACAACTACCTTCACAAACTCACTTGTAGAACCGCACTTGATGTCGCGCCAGAAACGTGCACACCAACTCAACTGGAATTTTTCTCAGATTTTTAGAATGTTCTGTAGTGGAGGCGGGGGGAAAATTCCAGAACAATCACGTTATCTCTTGGTGTTTATGCTGATCGAGAGCGCTATCCTATCAGGTTATTTCGGCCGATCGGCGCCAATGAATTAATAACTCCGCATAGTCCCAATATTAACAATTAAGGCATATAAATTAATATCTTTCCCTAACCTTTATCATTTATCATCACAGCTGTTCTACAAGTACAAACTACTCAAACAAAAACGTTGGAAAAAACAGATATTTTTAATAAATACTTTCATTTCCTTAAAAATTCTGATAAATATTCTGCAAAATATGGAATATTGTTTAAGTTGGTTCATGAGAACAAAAGAACTACCACTTAACATTTCTAATTGATGTGTTAAAATACTTCAAAAGGTGAAATGAAAACAGTGAATATTTCAGAAATCGTATTTTCATACTCTTATTTGACATTTCATTGTATAGGTTGACTTGTTTCGATATTAATAAAAATACTTATATATTAGTAATAAAACTAAAATAGAGTGGGAGACATGGTTGTATCTAGGAGACTATTTTGCTTAAAATTTGGGAGCTTTCATACATGATAAGCAAGAAAATAAAAAAATCTGCTGCATTCCTTTCTCATGACTTTCTCTACTCTATTTTATTCAAGCTCTTATAAAAGTTTATTCTTCTGTCTACTTCTTGCTAATAGAGATAAACTATCATTACAAATATCGTAGGTATAAGAAGTAAAATTAACCTAAAGTTATGGTCAGATTTTTAAAAGGTGGATGCTAGCTTTAAAATTCGGTGCTCTTTACGTGAACGCTACGTGAAATGAATAGTGACTTCCCACTTGAAAAGAGTGTAAATATTTAAAAATTTAAACATACAACAAAGAATATTTTTGACATGGTTAACGTCACAAACAAATTATTTGACATAAATTGCGTCCTGTAATGACATCCACAATTTTGTCTCGTAGGCTTTTGTCTTAATGGTTTAACAATTACACAAAAGTCATTCAGTATGAAGAGATCTTTACAGATAATTCAAGATATACATTTTAATTGTATAGTATTTCAATCAAATAATTACTGTCTTCTATTTAAAATGTGGTTTGGAGAGATTTTCAAGAAAACCTTCGTGTCCCATCTTTGGAAGACGCTGGACTTGAATAACAAATTGGATTCTTAAGCTGCTTTTGGGTTTCGAGTTTTGCTTTTTACAGAAAACAGACAAACAGTAAGACAGATATTTTTCTAAAAATGCTCTTCTTTTATTCAGGAAGCCTAAAAACATATATTTACAATGAAATCTAGGAATGGAATTTTTTGGTGGAATGTTGTACTTCCTCTACTCTTATAGGTAAATCATAAAAAAAGTAAAAGTGCATAATGACAAATTATCATTGAAATCGATACTAAAAAAAAAAAGCAAAACAACAACGCTGCTTTGGTATGCTAAATTTGAGAGTGCTAAACTAGTTCAAAGAGAACTTTCGCGTGGATATTGTGAGTCTAATGTACCTAAATATTTGAAAGTGTGTCCACATCACTTACAACATCTACAAGTACGTCATGAGGATCACGAATCTTATTTCATTCTTGCTTTCGTCATGTGCATGATGTGTGTCCATTTAAGTGAAAGCCCACTTCTTAAATAAGTTGGTAATTACGGGGTACCAAAAACTCACAACTCCGTTGTATCGGCAAGTGAAAAGACCAGGTCTAAAAGTGATATGGTGTGGAATGAGTCGAAAGTGTGTTGACCACTCTTCTTTGCAGAAAATATAGTGCCATATAGAACTTATTTAGGTATGTTGCAGATTTTTACGGCTGTCACGAAATGAGGAAGACAGAAATATGAACACCGTATTCCAGCAAGATGATGCACCCTTGTCTGGGCATGATGAACTCGTCATATTCTAAATATCTCTTTCAATCTTACGTGGTGTGATCACGCAATGTCTTGGTCCCCCTAACTCCCCAAATCGAACTCTTCCTGACTTTGTGTGGGTTTTGTTGAAAATACAGTCTAATCACAGAAGCCCAAGAACATTGATGACTTGGAATTAAAAAATATCCAAGCTATAAAAAGATTACCCCTGTGATGCTACAATGGACATGCGCTGAAATGCATCACCGTTTTGATTTGTGCGGAGTTTGCGATCGCGCAATGTAGCGTTCTGAGAAATATCCTATACAGTATACTACATCAAAATAAATAAAAAAATTAGCCCGACTTAAGCTTAAAAATTGGGATTGATCAGATTGTTCGTTGTTTAATTATGCTGTTCACAAACACAACTGACGTGAAGTGATGAGTGAGTGAGTGAGTGCGTGAGTGAGTGCGTGAGTGAGTGAGTGAGTGAGTGAGTGCGTGCGTGAGTGAGTGAGTGAGTGGGTGAGTGAGTGAGTGGGTGAGTGAGTGGGTGAGTGAGTGAGTGAGTGCGTGAGTGCGTGAGTGAGTGAGTGAGTGGGTGAGTGAGTGGGTGAGTGAGTGAGTGCGTGAGTGAGTGCGTGAGTGAGTAAGTGAGTGAGTGAGTGGGTGAAGGAGTGAGTGGGTGAGTAAGTGGGTGCGTGAGTGAGAGTGTGTGAGTGAGTGAGTGAGCGAGCGACCGAGTGAGTGAGTGAGTGAGTGGGTGAGTGGGTGAGTGAGTGAGTGGGTGAGTGAGTGAGTGGGTGAGTGGGTGAGTGAGTGAGTGGGTGAGTGAGTGAGTGAGTGAGTGAGTGGGTGAGTGAGTGAGCGACCGAGCGAGTGAGTGAGTGAGTGGGTGAGTGAGTGAGTGGGTGAGTGAGTGAGTGAGTGAGTGAGCGACCGAGTGAGTGAGTGAGTGAGTGGGTGAGTGAGTGAGTGAGTGAGTGAGTGGGTGGGTGAGTGAGTGAGTGAGTGGGTGAGTGAGTGAGTGAGTGAGTGAGTGGGTGAGTGAGTGAGTGAGTTAGTGAGTGAATACGGTTTAAGAGTCCGTCAACGAGGTCATTGGGGTCCGTACTCCAAAGTAAATGCAGAAAATGAACCTCAAGTTTTCACTTATTAGGTTACTAATCAATGAACCAATGTAGATAACGTGGAAGCCCTATTCCTATAATTTCCTATAACTTTTCCAGTACAAATACTTTTCACTTAGTTGTCTTTGTAGGTGCTCTAAATCAAGTATGGGCGAGCGACGTATCACATCAAGGAGAGAGGGCCCTACAGTGTACTGTGACGTAACGTACCTGCTCCTCTATCGGAGTAATGCCATACTGCTGGTTCTTAGTTTGTTTATTATAGTGCAAGATAAGCATTAAATAATAGAACTGAATCAAATACTTCATTATTATCCATATATTAAAGGTTTGAAACTCAAAATATCTCATACTTCTTATCAGATTGAAGAAATAGACTTATCGTTGAGATACTTTAAGGAAATGAACAAATAATACTCAATACTAGAAACTTTAACAGTAAATGAATGTCACCTTGCTTCAGTTGGCCTTGGCTTACACGTTGAAGGTAGGGGTACCATCCCGTGCTTTTTGTATCATTTTACACCAAAGATAAATAAAATTATCAATTTATTAGAAAAGTGGTATTATAACCACTAGGAGAGTAGCGTGATTCGGAAAGGAAGGAGAATGAACTAGAGGAAATGCAGGGAGATACGGAGAATTATTTTATCAACAATAGAAATATAAAAGGACATGACCAAGAGTAGCAGAAATAAAGTTAGCAGTGTTGCGCTTTCGGAAACTTGGCAGATGGCTCTAGAGAATATGTTGCTCCATGAAGTTTCTGATGAGTGTGTGGCTGGTGAAATGGGGTGAATCATTATACGTACTTTACTTTAATACGAATTTATCACTGTTAATTACATGCCACTGTAATCCGTAATGCTATTAGTTTCCTGTCTCAAGGTAAGGCAGAGTCTTCCTCTCTAATCGCCCACATTTTAATTAATCATTACTAACAAAGTGTGCAAAATTATAAAATGAGACTTACTAAAAGAAAGAGAAACTCAAAGAATTGTCGTTTCATTAGTTAGGGGCTTTTGAAATTCTTTGAGTTCTTTTTATTTTGGCGCTATATATATATATATATATATATATATATATATATATATATATATATATCAGCTAAACCACCCTTAGAATATATACAGTTGAATTCTGCAACGTCCTTAGTTTTATTTCAGTAAAAGGCACGGGAACATACTGCAAGCCTAAGCATGCAAGCAGAGTGGCAAAATGAGACTACAGGACTGCAAAGACGTAGAAACAAAGAAAATGTTGGAACAAAGTTTGCCTAAACCGTGGAGTAAAGAGGATTAGACAATGAAGGTGATGATGAGAAGGCAAGATCAAGAACGTAAAGAGCGTTGGAACATTGTAATACTCGTGGGAAATAGTAAAATCTTGGAAAAAAGAAAAACTGGAAATCCTCACTTTATTCACCACGAAATTCATTCCACAGCAACCTTCTTTACTCTTACTGTATGCAGATTTTTCCTGACACAATTTCCTTGGAATTGTTTGGGAGACTTCTTTCCTTTCTTCCTTTTTCTCCTTTATTTCACATTGACTGTAAATAACACTTGTAATGAAATGCTGTATGATACGGGAAAGTAGAAATTTGTCAGTTCCGAAGGCTTAATAAATCCTATTTAATTATAAAAGAACTTCTGCAGAGAATGGTTTAGTGGTGCAGCTGCTATTTCAATGGGGCTTTTAATGGTCGCTTTTGCTTCGCAAAGCAACACAAGTGGGGCTCTTATTTGTCATTAACATAGATCTCTTAATGATCAGGATAGGAGTATTTCAGAACACTGAGGCAAGGTGTTTTGCCCTACTTGTGATAGTGATGGTGGCCCTGTTGTTGCCGCTGCTTTGCGCCAGTGGGAAAGGACTTTCCCTAGACACTCAAGTTCCAATTATTACCGAAAGGGCATTGTGAAAAGGAAGATATGCTGTTAGCTTTTTCATCTCTAAAAATTTACTAGCGTTTAAGTTCAAGTTAAGAACAAGCCTTAGTGCTTTAACTTCCTCTAATACTACCCGATAAAATTAGCGATTTTTCGATATTCTGGTACGTCTTTTCATTAATTTTTGTGCGAGCTAGCGAACTGAAAACATGACACCAGCCGGAGAAGTGCAAACGATTTGTTCAGCATTGCCTCATAGGTTTGTAATTTGTAAAAATATGTCAATTTTTGTTATTTAAAAACAACTAATCATTTCCTTAATTTATTTCTGCAATACTTTAATAAAATATTTTATCTTTTATAGACTGAATCAGTCCCAAATACTTCTTACTACCTTATTGTTGTCAACTCAACACAAACGACAGTAAATAACCAATGTTTGTTCTATGCTGTGTCGTAAACAGAAAGAACAAAACATTGCTGTGAATATTCAGAATTCATCCCGTATTGGATTGCTTTTACATTTCAAGAGAAGCGAATCGGCAATAAAAGTTCAACTATCAGATACAAAATTGAGCCCACACATTCGCTTTATCCATGATGGGTAGACAGGTGAAATAAAATGTACATTCTTTTGTCCTTTCGGTCTTATAGTTTCGCTTCTAAACGAGCCGAAGCATTGATTTTGATCTAACATAAAAGAAATCGAGTCATATGTAGGAGGAGAATAATAACGCTGTGATTTGAAATCTATGTGTTGCTTTGAAGTGAAGTAATGAAATTCTGAAATACACCCAGATGATAAAAACGACCTTTCCAAAGGAACTTCAAAAACGTTCTGCTCCTAGTGCACGTTATGATGGAAAACAAGAAAGAAAAGCCAGGAGTTATGATAAATGCTAATTCATTTCCAATATCTGTGCAGTATTCACCCACTAAAAAAATATGTGGAGTTACACTTACATGACTTTCTCTGCTCTTGTACTATTCTTATAGGCTCTTATTCCTCTTTCTTCTTCATCTTAGTTCAGATAAACGATCCAAAAATTATCTTATTGCTAATTCTCTTGTAGGTACAAGGGAAATATGGCAATACAGTAGGCTTTGAGTGATAGTCAAATGTTTGAAAACTGATTGCTATACGAAGGCTTTGAAATTTCGTTCTCTTTGCACGACGGGATAAAAAGTGAAAACGACCTTCCATTTGAAAAAAAAAAAGTTTATTGCAAAACTCATTAAAGTAACAAAGAATATTTTTGAAATGGTTCATTCCACAAAAAATGCATTTGGACATAACTTGTGTGTTTTAACAAGATTTACATTTTTGTACACATGAAACATTCAAAATATATATTTTACCTGCCATTAAATGTCTTTAACGTACGGCATTTTAATCAAAATTTAATAGCTATTTTTGAGAGAATAAAAAAATTTTGAAACTTTTTCCCATGTAAAGGGTAGTTCAGGTTGGACAAATTTTCTTCAAAACCTTCGTGTCGCATCCTTGAAAGAAATTAAACTTATGAACCAACTTTGGTTTTTAAGCGACTGCTGTTTACGGGCAGCAAACACACAGACCTTTTTCTAAAAATGCTGTTTTTTTTTTTTTTTTTTTTTTTTTTTTTTTTTTTTTTTTTTTTTTTTTTTTTTGTTCAGGTGACCTCAAAAGATATATTTCCGGTGAAATTTTGGGTCGAATATAATACGTTGTAGAAGAAGTAAAAATACTAGAATGCAGGATTATTAACAGTCAACCTGACAAAATATTAGTGAACATTACATTACAGTTATTTCAATAAAAAATGAATCTTAAAAAGGAAAGAAACATCCCAACTACGGTGGAAACCAGATTGCCGAGGTCATTAGAGCACGAGCACTTCAACGGGAAGTCCCAAAGCGGTTCAAAATCCGCCAGAATTGTCCTCCCGGAGTAAGGTGTTCCCAATTTTCCCTCAGTCCTCATAATTGGCAAATGCCTGGAGGGTGCCTTAAAAAGCTAGGCCTATGATGCTTCCTTTATAATTTTTCTTTTCTAATTATTATCCTTTAATTTCATGCATCAATTGCGGCGCCGTAGCCGAACGATTAGAGCGTTCACTTACCATCTAGGCGGCCTGGGTTCGACCCCAGGGACCCACATGTGGAATTTGTGGTGAACGAAGCAGCGTCAGGGTGGGTTTTCTCCACCGGGTTCTTCGGTTTCCCCCGCTACTCATTCCACCAATTTCTCCATTATCACCTTTCCATTCATCCATTTCGCCTGCATTTCATATCTTCTTCCTATGATACCTGGTGCTTAGTTGACCATCCGCTTCCAGGTCTTCACTCTGTCCGGTCCATAGGTTCCTGTGCTCCCCGCCAAGCGTCTGACCCTAGGCACTGGCTTGTAAGTCCGAGCGGATGTAAGTCCTACAGAAGGGTAGAGCAGTCAGGTAAAGAAATAAAGAAAGAATGAAAATTTCATGCATCAACAATGTCCACCGTCTTGGGCCAGTTTATTGCGAACGGCCGTTGAACACAATTCAGTTTCAATGTAGATATATAGATACATGGATGGATAGGTGTATAGATGGTTGGTGGGTGGGCGAGCGGGCGAGTAGGTGGGCTGGCAGGTAGGTATGTAGGTAGGTAGCTAGGTAGGTAGGTATACACATTTTCAAATCTTCGAAACCTACATGAGACCGCTCCTAGGTAATAATATCTTGCAAACAAATGACAACCCTCACAAACAGGGTGAAAGGCAATGTAGCCATCTTCTAGTCCCTTTATGTTTTAAACTGCAAACCTTGTAAAACCGATACCATAACGTAATACCGCCTTTGACAGAGGAGTGAGATGGGATCTTCATGTTTTGAATAATACAATAGGTAAGGTAGGTAGGTAGGTAGGTAGATAGGTAGGTAAATGGGTAGTTAGGTGGGTAGATGGGGAGATAGGTAGGTGGGTGGGTAGGTAGGTGCGCAGGTAGGTAGATATGTGGATAGCTAGGTGTGTAGGTAGGTGGGTAGGTAGGCAGGTAGGTAGGTAAATGGGTGGGTAGGTAGGTAGATAGGTAGGTGAGAGGGTGGGTACGTAAGTGGGCAGGTAGGTAGGTGGGTAGGTAGGTAGTAGGTAGGTAGGTGTGTAGGTAGGTAGATGGGTAGGGAGGTGTGTGGGTAGGTACGTAGGTGGGCAGGTAGGTAGGTGGGTAGGTATGTGGGTAGGCAGGTGGGTAGGTATGTGGGTAGGCAGGTAGGTAGGCAGGTGGGTAGGCAGGTGGCTAGGTAGGTGGGTAGGTAGGTGGGTAGGTAGGCAGGTGGGTAGGCAGGTGGGTGGGTAGGTAGGTAGGTGGGTAGGTGATAAGTAGGTAGGTGGCTAGGTAAATAGGTAGGCAGGTAGGTGGGTCGATGGGTAAGTACGTGGATAGATGGGGAGGTAGGCAGGTGGGTAAGCAGGTAGGCAGGTAGGTGGGCAGGTAGGTAGGTGGATAGACAGGTAGGTAGGTAGGTAGGCAGGTAGGTGGGCAGCTAGGTAGGTGGATAGACAGGTAGGTAGGTGGATAGACAGGTAGGTAGGTAGGTGTGTAAGTAGGTGGGTGGGTAGATAAGCGGGTGGGTAGGTACGTACGTAGGGGAGTAGGTGGGTGGGTAGGCAGGTGGGTAGGTATATAGATAGATGGGTAGGTAGGTGAATAGGTAGGTAAGTAGATAGGTGGGTAGGTAGATAGGCTGGTAGGTAGGTAGTTGGGTAGGTGGGTAGGTAGGTCTTCTTGATAAAGTTCATCTCATATATCAAGAATAACTGTAGGTCAATGAAACTTCACACATATTTATTATTAACAATCGTTAAAGTGAATAGTATACTTCAGGAATGCAGAACTGTAACAATCACTATACAACAAATTACATTCTTTAAATATTGACATACTTCATATGAATATCGCCAGTTTTGCTATATTGTGTAGCAAAACCTAGTGAGGATGAACGACGGGATCGACTTACTATACTACAGTAAAGCTGCAGCTCCTGTTGTAATATAAAGTGTTTTAGCAATTTATGAAGAGAGAGAGAAAAAGACGAGGAAAGAATGGATTCACAGCATAAACCGTAAAGACATCAGCATGGTGAATTCATTGGCAGTATTATTTTGTCCGGACATGCGAGAAGATCCTACTAAAGTTTCTCACCGCTTAACTGGTTGTGATATTTGGCATCTGTAGCATCATACAATTCTTTATAATTTTGCACAGTCAATAATAATAATATTCACCGTCCACTGTCATAGGTGGCTGGTTTCTGTTCATGTGCTTGTGTGGTAAGCAGTTTGTTGAGGGTGTTGAATGCATGCGTAATCTAACGAGTGGTTACGAAGGCCGCCCATCACCAGCGCAGACTTCCGCGAAAATCGTGTGTAAAGCATCCCTCTCGGAAGGAGCGAAAGTTAAATCCTTCGGCTCGGTTATGTGCAACGACGAATTGTACTCTAGCAGAAATGTTCTACTTTATACCGCTCCGATAGAGGCGAAACAGTGTGCGTCAACCTTAACCCTGTTTCAGCTAGAAAGTTTTATCGTTGTAACGGTCTCGATTTTGATAATAATTATTGTTATTGTATAGAAGTGTTAAATCAGCTAAAACTTCAGTGCCACAGCCGTGACTCGTAATATAGATTTTCGGTTTCCTGTATCAATGTTGAGATAACAGGCGGAACAGCTGAACCGACATTAAACCTGCACGCCTGTTTCATTTAAACTAATCCGAGATATTATAGACAAAACACCTCTAATTTCCAGCTTTGTAAATAAACACGGTATTAGACATATATACATTATTTATTCGTGGCCTTAACGCAAGTACGCTAGACATCTTAAAACACATAATTTAAATATTGGCAGTTTACCTTTCACTACAATTACAAAAATAGAACATTAAAATCCAGTTGCAAATTAATCGAAAGAAGTAATTACAAAATATGACGAAGTTTTAAGAATAATTTTTCAATCATTTAAACAATTTTCTTATTACAAATAGAAGACATCACATTGCACCAAAAGTGTTAAAAATAGGAGAAAAATATTTTTAAATAGTACCAAGTGCCAGGGACCCACAGCCTATTAACACCTTGCACTTCCAATTTGACTCTGTTTACGAAGTCTGTAGTAGTAATTAAATGGTCCCCTATTCACCAATATATTCCTGACCACTTCTGTTGTGGTAGGCCAATATTTTTCTTCTAACCAATTTTGACTTCTTATGGTAATGTGTTATGCTTAGGTATTATACCGACGTTTTACAATGTTTCCTCCTGGTAACTTTCGACTTCCTGCTGTGAGCTGTCAGCTTTCTTCCTTGTCATTTTCTATCTCATCTGTGTGGATTTTTTTCCTCACCAGCTTCGATCTTCTGCTATGAGATGTCAAGGTTTCCTTCCTGGCCACTTTTGACCTCCTGATGTGAACTGTCGATGCTTCCATCCTATTATCGACCTCTTACTGCGAGTCGTCAAGGGTTTCCTCCTGGTCACCTTTGCTCTGAACTATGTAGGTTTTCTTCTGCCACTTTCGAACCCATGCGGTAGCTATTAATGTTTTATTCCTGGCCGCTTTCGAATTTCTGCTACATTCCAACAGGAATTAAACTTTTCAATTCACTTCCCACAATATATGTTCAGAGTTGGTTTATACACCAGCCTCTATATGTGTTCTAGGCTTTGTTTTTCAATTTAGTAATAGTTAACTACATTAAATAAAATTTCGTTAAATAGATGATCAAATTCTTTGCTTTCGGTGTATTTTGTCTCTTCTTCAACTTCCAGCTGTGAACAATTACAGACTTCCAGAGCACAATCACAAACTTCCTCTGAGCAATTACAGACCTCCTGTGAACAACTACAGATCTTCGGTGGACAATTACATATTTCATCACGATAACTTTTCATTTTCATGCCTTTTTCTAAATAAAATGGTTCGTACTCGTGCCTTGAGCGTAAGCCCCGTGCTAGCTTCCTGGATTCCAAAATACGACTCATTTGCATCCTCTTGAAGGCGATGATGGCGCAACGACTTAAGGTAAAAAGTAAACCAAAAGCAGTGGCATAATATCTACCGGCATTATCTGTAAATTCTAACAATCTGTTGTTATAGCCACGTCCAACCATTCGGTACCCGTTGTTTGACAGCTCCATTGTGTAACACTTCCCCTCACAGGTGCGAATGTTGAAAAACATGCGGTATTTTGGATATCGAAATTTCATGTACCTTGTCTTAAAAATTTTTTGTAGAAAGGGCTCCAATCGGTGCTGAACTGCATTAGCTTCTTGCATAAGTTCATCCATAGAAGTTATAATTTCCATGTTAAATTTTGATAGATCAGTGAAGCACAGGAATTTAAATTTTCATTGTGAATTTTGAGTTATTCTAAAAGTTAAGGTTATATGTCCATCATGACATTTGATTTCTATTTTGTTTATGACATGCGTTTCATTTGTTAAACCAATGCTTACCATAGAATACAAAACCACACAAGGAGAAGTACTACTGATAGAGCAAGATTCTGTCTCACTACATATTTCTACCAACAGGAACTAAAGCTATCGAAACATTTCCATGTGCCAGAAGAGTTTACCTACTATTTATTAATATTTAATCTTTTATACAATCACTCCCTTCCCCATAGCGATAAAGCTAAACCTTTCGACGCACTTTGTATATGGACCATATATATCCTGATATACACAGAATATATGAAAAATACTTGGCCAGACGTTGAGGCCATGTTCTTACGTATAATAAGGTCACGCAATATACGAGGATGGATCAGAAAGTAACGCATAACAATTTCTTTCTGCCTGAGTATTGAGGTTGGCATGTTGAAACTTCACCACTCGTAGTTCGAAATTTTCACTACAAATGCTATTTGTTTTTATATGGTGCTCTAGCGACAGAAATGTGAATTGTGAACGAAGATTGCGCGATGTTAGTATCGTAGGCTTGGAAAGAGCAGCGAAATGCTGTGTGACTTTTGTGGGCTAAAGGGCATAATCGCAGTGAAATTCACAAGGATATGCGTGGCGTATATGATGAGACTTCATGGACCAGTGTCTCTCTGGAGAAGTTTACGTAATTAACTGCTATTCCACACTCCACTCCTTCAATCGGAGGGTGAATCATGCTTGCAGCGTTTAGACCCACAGACAGTATCCAGTGACGGACACAAATAGGCGATTCGATGGCAGTTTCTAAGTCATACCTTGAATTTTCTGGAAATGTATTTAGAAGACTTCTTCATTCTGGACGATTTTTGCATAAATAGTAAACAATAACAGACAAAAGCTTACTAAACACAAAATGTGGACCTCGCTAAAACACACACTTTATGTCAAATACTTATTTTTTTCTTTGAGTGAACTGTTTCCGATATACCTATTCTTTATTTGTTTGAACTTGCGAATATTTGCACTTTTCTCAAATAGGAATGTGTTCTTCGTTTTTCCAACTCTGGGCCTTGCAAACAGAAAGGATTTCAAAGCCCTTAAAACATTTCCTATCGCTTAAACCCTACTGTATTCCCATATTCAAATTGTGCCTACAAGAAAATTAGCAACAAGATACTTTCTGAAAATGCTTATGTCTATTAAAATGTAGTATATAGAGAAATAAGCATTTGTAAGAACAGTAGTATAAGAGTGGCACAGCTCTGCATACATTTTCGAACAGAGTTTCGCCAAGTTGAACTGTACTAAATGTCTATCAAAATGTGTTACGTGAAGATCACTTGATAGATCGTGTAAGGCTATGCACTTCAGCTTTGTTGCCAAACATTGATAAACTTCTTAAACGTAAGCAGTACCAAAGAAGTCACTAATGAACAGAAGTTTATCGCATAATATTTGAAAGTGCTTTCGTAAATCAAACGCAACCCACATGTAACCAACCCGCCATTGCAACACAGTGCACGTGTGATTGTTAAAGAATGGCAAAAGTCCGTGTGGAGTGGAAGGAGGTAAATCCTACTTCCCCTTTTCCACAAACGTTGGACATCCCTAGTATGGACCGTAGCAATGTTTCCAGGTGGTGTGCATTCTTCAAAGACGACTGTGATAGCATTTTTGATTCGCCACGTTCCAGACGACGGTAATTGTTGCAACTCAGCAGAATGTTAAGGTCGTAATTTTGAAAGTTAACTATAGGCGCACACATACAATCCCGACCTTGCACCGTAGAACTTTCATCTGTTTAGTGTCATGAAGAAATTTCTGGCCGGTCACCGCTTTGCGACAGGTGCAGAAATGAAATCAGCAGTCCGCAGATGGCTGTACCTTAATTAACAAGATATAATGAAACTAGTATCACAATGGGAGAAATGTATTGAAAAGTTGGCCACTATAAAGAAAACTAGTTAACACATGTCAGTTCATTTGTACATCTTTGTTTACCTATTAAACTTTCTTTTAAAAAAAGTCTATGTGTTGCACTCACACAACTTTATCTACTCTTGTACTAACTATTTCTACGAACTCTAATTCCTTTTATCTTCTGATGTAGTCAAGAGGAACATTTGTACAAATTATCATATCGCTAATTTTCTTGTAGGTGCCAGGGATCTACCAGAGAGCTGCCCCCCTACTAAAACCAGGGAGCACAGCATCCGAGTACCCTCTTCCGTGGGTCTTTCCATTAAGACCGTTACCTTGTTTCCTAAAAGCCCCCCCCCCCTGCTGTTACACAGGGGATGGAAGTGGATGCACCACTTACGCGCACCAATCCATCCGGGAAGACTACCTATAACCTAGGTGAGGCCGCCGGTTATTTAGCACCCCAGCTACTAGCTTTGCAGGCTAGTGCCCGACAAGTTGAGGCTTCTCCCAACTCGACTTTCTCAATCTCCCATGAATATCGGAAACCACAACCCGACAGATTCCTATCCAATCCGAAAACTTCCTTACGGGAGGGGCTTGGATGTTCGGCCCGGACTACTTCTGGTAACGTCAGAAGTACCATGAGTGCTAGGGATACGCAGCGCTCACACCACAGCAGCTGAGGGAGTGGGAACCACCCCCTACGGGAGGTCAAGGGGTGCGGAATACAGTAGGTTTTGAGTGATAGTCAAATCCTTTAAGGCTGGTCACTATATGCTTTGAAATTCCATTCTCTTGACACAGCCAAGAGATAAAGAAGTGAATAACGACCTTCCATTTGAGAGAAATATACGTATTGCAAAACCCACACAAATAATAAGGAATATTTCCGAAATGGTTCACTCCAACAATAAAAATGCATCCGGACATAAATTGTTTTAACGAGATCTACATTTTTGTATAGTAAGCTTTGGTACATCTCTTACGGTTTACCTTGGTACCTTGGTAGCTTTAAGTTCATTTCTCTTTTCTCTGTGCGCCTATCTCTCATCCAGGGTACGTGAAACTTCAAACCTATTCTAAAGGTTCAACATCTAAAATAATTGTAGATATTATTTGTTGCTTACCCCCAAAAGTCATTATCTTTGTTTTTGTTTTAGAAATGTCAAAGTTATGGTTCTTACATATTAAGCTTATTTCAAATATAGCAGTTGTAAATCATCTTTATTTTTACTTTCTCTATCGGTAAGTAGGAGTATTCCACCCAAAAATTCGATGTTGAGATTTCACCGGAAATATATGTTTTGAGGCCCCCTGAATCCAAAAAAAGCATTTTTAGAAAAAGGTCCGTGTGTGTGTGTGTCTGTCTGTGGACAGCGTAACTCAAACGAAAAGTCGGTTAAAAACCAAAGTTGGTATTTAAGTTTAATGTCTTTCAAGGATGCGACACGAAGATTTGGAAGAAAAGAGCCCACCCTAAACTACGCTTTATATGGAACATTTTTCGAAAATTTTGATTTTCTTGAAAATGACTCTAACGGTTTTGTTTAAAATGTCATGTGCTTGAGATATTTTTATGAAAAATAAAATGTATATCTTGAATTTTCTGGCTATGGCCCTTATAGTCGTATTTACTCTGGACGACTTTTGCATAACTGATAAACCATTAGAGATAGACCAAATCATAGTAGATCTTGCTAAAATACACTACTTATGTCTCAATAAATTTTCTTGTATAGTTAACCATTTCGGAGATATTCCTTGTTATGTGTGTGACTTTCGGAAAACTTAAAACTTTCGTGAAGTGGATCATCGTTGTTAATTTTTTTATATGTTAAGTGTGCAAAGACAACAGAATCTCAAAGCTTTAAAAGATTTGACTATCGCACAAAGCCTACTGTATTCTAATATTCCTCTTACACCGACAATGAAATAAGCAATAAGATAATTTGCACAAATGTTTATCTCAATTATCAAGAAGATATAGGAATAAGAGTTTGTAAAAATGGTTAGTACAAGAGTAGAGAAAGTCATGTGAGTGCAACACATCAGATTTTTCTGTATTAATGCTACTTTGTGATCTGTCCGGCTTACTGTGAAAATTACGAGTAGCTTATATTGTCCTTAGTACGGATTACCAGTCCGTAGCTGAATAAGTCAGATGCTGGGAATGCCTCCTGACTGGCTTGGTTTCTGTCTGTGTATACTTCCATAACCTTTGTGGTTCTTCCACTCTACAAGGCAGTGGTTTCTCTTATTTTCCTTAAAAGATAGATCGCCTGTTGCCTAGACATTGCCGTTCCGATGAACTCCATCTCCGCCATTGTCCTCGTTGAGGTCTTGGCCGTATCCCCGGCAAGGGACCCTTCAGTTTGCTACCTCCCGGGCCAGGAGGAACTTGGAACTGTCATGGGCAGAGTTGCTCATTCCATGGGTGAGACTGTTTTCCTTAGAAAAGTTCTCACCTGCTGCTCTATTATTTCAAAGGAAAAAAGTAAAAATTGTCAGCTACACGTTTAATATCCGGTCCAGGAGACGTTTACTACGAGAACGGCAATGAGCTTCCTTGGAACAGAAGCGATGAGGGATTCACTTATATGTGAGGTCGTTTACGCACGCTCTCGTACACTTATGAACGTGATTCTTGAAGCTTTCAGTGGTTCTCTCTACTCTGAAATCTCTCTCGTTTACAGCAATGACCCAAATATGTTTTACGGGATTCATATTCTTGTGATATGGTCATGAGAGGGGAAATGTTTCAGGATGATTTCCATCCAACTACTTATCCTTGAAGTGTAAATCTGCTGCTATCATTCACAAGTTAATTGCATTCCCACCATCGGCAGGATATGCAGAGATAGTATGGGAGAAGAGGCTGTAAGTGGCATGCCTGCTCTTTCAAGCAAGGAAACACCAACTGATATTTCAACAACCAATAGGAATAGGAGAGATACGAAGAGGGTTCGGCACTGAAGCCAGACTTATTGTACCTCTGCCTCTAACGGGCACCCCCATGAGAAAGGATGAGGTGAGAGGAGACACCGGGTGGCCAAATCCAGAATAACGCCACAGATATTGACAGAAGTCCCTAAGGTTTCCCGAGTTTGACGTCACATCGAAGTCTTTAGGACTTCCGGGGCCAACTCAGAGGAACCTTGGCGCGGGATCTAACGCCCCCAGATGCCGCCCCCATTCCATCTAGATCTCATGGACAGCGAAGGACGGAAAGAATTCTTGAGCACATATCATCGCTTCGCTGACACTTGCGACCCTGAAAGAACCAATGAGATGAAGGATGAATGAAATTAAAGAAACTAAATAGAAGGATACAAATTCGATGGATGTGATTATCCTTCCCAACATTCGCCTGGCGACCCGGCGAAACTCCGAAAAAACCCACGGGACAGGAAGGCGGGCCATAGGAATCGAATCCACGAACTCCCGAATGGGACCCTCACACGTTATCGCGGAACCATTTCGCCCAGTTCAACAATTTAAATTGTCAGTTTGGGGAATAATTGCTATGGAGGCACCACCAAGGTAGAGGAAAATTACACTAACTGAAACTCTCACTTAAACGGTTCGTCACTCTTGTGGGGTTAGTGGGATGAAACATGGCTTGATAAACGTTTTCTTCATGAAAGAACCTGTGCTGAACTACATATAAATAAATCCCTTACCGGTGCACTTGTGCAACTAAGCCGTATAGGTTTGCCATGTGTTTTACTTGAACTATTATTAAGACAAAGAAACAGAGCCAGATAGCTCCGCGGTATCTTGTGTTTGACTTGCTTAAAGCCTACGAGTATTGTACCTAGACCAAATTAGCAAAGGAATATTTTCTGCAAATGTTTAATTCAATTAACATTAAGTAGGTATATGAACAAGCACTTAAAGAATCATCTGTATAAGAGTAGATAAAGTCATGTAAATGCAACACGTTAGATGTTTTTGTTTATCCATGGAATATTACGCTGCAGTTAGTAAGTAAATCTGTAGACATGATTTATGTTTGTACAAGCATACAATAAATCTGAATAACTACATTAGCGTATAATTTTAGGATTGTAAGTGCTTATCATAAGTTAGTCATAACCAGGCATAGAAATTCTTAAACAGTTTTCAAGTTATCAACACTCAAACCATTAACACTAGAAAAAGACACGGATAAAAGGGCCAGGGGTAACTGATAAACAGATAAAAAAAACTGTTTGAGTGCTGTCTGCAAATTCTAGTAACAGCTTTATCTTATTTACTGACTTTAAATGCTTAGAAATTCCTATGCCTGGTTATAATCGCCAGCAATCGGTCAACCAAGAATACAAGTTGGTCATACAAAATATAGTATACTTTGGAAGAATTCATTTTATATTTCAAGGACATGTTCACGGAATCTGGTTAAGAAGTTCTTTCAGAAAACCATCCAAGGGACTCATCCGGAAAATGTGATTTTAACACGACGTACTTCCAGCTCATTCGTTCCGGGAGTTGTTACTCTCGTGAATCGTCGATTACCTGGCAAATGGGTGAAAGAAGGGAGAGTCTCGTATGGGTGGCTTCACATGTGCCATCTAAGGACCACATTCTACTGTCATATACAAAAAGTTGACTTTCAACCACAAGAAACACTTCGGATGTGAATAGCCAATAAATTGCTCTTCTCATTACAATCTACAGGCATCTTTTACCCTAAATCATCATCATCATCATCATCATCATCATCATCATCATCATCATCATCATCATCATCATCATCATCATCATCATCATCATCATCACCACCATCATCATCATCATCACCATCATCACCATCATCATTATTATTGTTATTATTACTATTATTATTATTATTATTATTATTATTATTATTATTATTATTATTATTATTATTATTATTATTATTATTATTATTATTATTATTATTATTATTATTATTATTATTATTATTATTATTTGCGCATTATTGGTGCGCATTTGGGAGGTGACGGGTTCAAACCTCAGGGTCGACATACACCTTTTTTTTTTGGTGTGATGTTTCCCCGGTTTGCCAGACGAATGCTGGGAAGGATTTCCATATCCTCCAAATTCCTTGTCCCTCCATGTCGTTATATTAATCACTTCATTTCACCCTTCATCCCATTAGCTTTCTTTCAGGTTTGGAAGAGTCGGAGAGCGTCGCGGCAGCAACACGGCAAGGGAACAAATGAGCTCTGGAAATCTGATCTCCCGGATTGGAAGGCTAGCCTAATGCTTTCCGGCCCCCCACGGGATGGCAAAAGCCCCATGGGGGAGGGGTGTCGGTTTCCGAGTGCTATGCCCCATTTGGGAATACGAATCCGAAGGGGTGGGATTCTCACCAAAGTGGCCCGGGTTCGATCCCAGGCAACCGCATGTGGGATTCGTGGTGCACGAAGCGGCTCTGGGGCGGGTTTCCTCCAGGTTCTCCAGTTTCCCCCGACATCTCATTCCACCACTGCTCCATCTTCATTTCATGTATAATCAATGTCTTCGCCTGCGGTGCCGTATGTAGTAAAAGCGGCCTGGCGTCCTATCCTTAATCAAGCACACAACCAGCTATTAAACATATCCAACCATAAATTAAATGGTCTTGTGGGCTTACATAAAAGTGGTATAATCGAACAACAATATTTCTATAATTCTTTGTTTTCAACAAAAGGGCAAGAACAAGACAAAGAAGAAAGTTTAATAGAGGCATAGAAAGTAATTCTGGTAGATTTAGTCAGGTAAACCATGAAATAAAAACATTACAAATAAACACCCTGGGGGGGGGGGAGGTGATATACATAAATTAATATTAAAAGTTGTTTACTTTTCCGAATACTAAATTTATAATAAACATTTATTGTAAAACATTTTCATATGACCAAAATTTAGAGTTACTGTGTTATGTTATTAAAATGTCCCCTTGTATTTTCTTAAGATGTAGTTTTAAAGTCAGTAAAATCATGTTATGATAGAGCTTAGTTCATTTATCAGTAAATGTTCCAGTTTGCACATTGTTACTTATGAATGTATCAATAAAATAATAATTGTGAAGCCTTTAATTATTTAAAATATAAAACCCTAACCCATACATGATCATGAACTGTTAGAGTGAAGCAAATATATGTCACCAGCATTTATTTTGTTTAAAAATAGTAATAGAAAACTGTTCATTTAAAGCCTAATGCACATATAACTGCTTGGAAAATGTTGCCATTTACTATTTCAAGAGATGGAGTTATTAAAAACTATTTTAATCGTCAAAACAAAGCACCAAAGAAGATAAAGGTTTTTCTTTTAGTGATCTTGAAAATTGTAGATACATTCATTTGACACTAAGTCATTGATATTCAAACACAATATTCAACAAATGCATATCTTACAGAACTGCAACATTATTTACAAGCATAAAACCAAATACTGCTACAGGTATACAGAAGATACATTATGGCTATACAACAGTAACATCAGGCATGTAGAACAGTTATACTGCCACATCAATAAATGCATCCCAAAAGAAAATTTATGCACAAAACAAAATAAATGAAACACCTAAACTTCGGGGATCTAACTAGAACCAAACAAGAAAACAAACACAAATGCAAAGTACACAGGAAATACACAACCACTAAAACTCTCAAAAACATCACACACATGATAAACATGCCACTTTTCATTCAATGTTTATACACTCACAAGTAGGTATACCAATGGACAAAGCAGACTATGATGGTGGACTGAACTACATCAATAGCTCACTCAAAAAAATGAGTACTATGCAAAAATAGTGAATGTAACATTCAATAAAGCCACAAAGAAAGTAAGCAAGAAAGCTATCAATCCACAGCACACAAAAGAAAACAGGTTTATGATCAAGCACTAAAGCCAGAACAAAAGGAAATGAAGGTGAATTGTCACTGGACTTTATACAATCATGATGCAAGCCACAACCTCGTCATTATTCATACAGTCTATTGGAATTTACAGACAGCACACACTAGCCCATGTTTGCCTGGTCATTAGTGACTTATGGCTGCTGTTGTTTAAATTCCTTGAATTGATATTAGGTTCAAGTAACTTAAAGCCACTTACTTAAGAATTCCTTTGCTTATTCATGATGTTCAGCATCCATAACATTGCCACCTCATTCAAGAAACTCAAATGTAAAAAAACAACAGACTCAGAAAATATCCCCCATCAAACAAACACAAGCAAATAGTAGTATACAAACTCAAATGCCAAGACTGCTCCAAACTACTACCTGTGTCAGAGAGTATGAATATGAATGTATTGAATACTAAAGCACATACCTATATATGCCCATGAACTTGGGCCCTAGTCCTTCTGTCATTGGACAGCTCTAAAAATTCTCTACATATAATTTTTTATGTGTGCTATTTATTTTTTGCCTGCTCTTAATTAGCCTTATCTAAATTTGTCTTTTCTTTTAACTTTTATCTTTTTATTCATTTATTTTCACCAAATTCTCTTATACTTTCTGTTTTCCTAGTTCATTATTATTTTTAAATTAACCATTCCATTCTAAAATATATTTTCATCCATATTTTTCCTTGTGTTTCATGATCATTTGCTAATAATTTTCCTGTGCATCATTGATTCACTTACAACATTTCCATGCAGAATTGAACTCGATTTGATCCATTCCCATTTCCGTGTTTCCATATTGAATTCAATCCAAAAATGAGGTTGATTTGGACATGCTCAAGCACATATAATTCAAGGTCTGAGAGTAAGATCTTTTAACATCACAATGAAACAATATGTAAATATCATTGATAGAATGAATTACAAATCAAATTTTTCACAGCACATAATCACAAATGGGTAATGTTATACAGGCTTATTCATATGCAGACTCACTAAACCAGGGACTGCCAACTGATATGTACAGTTTTTTTTTTTTTTTTTTTTTTTTGTTGAATTAACGTCCTCCAACATTATGTCACATCGGACGAATGAATATAATGAAATGGGTGAAATGATTCTCAAATAAGTCCGAGGTCCGTGGAGCTTTAAGTTACTCGACATTCGTCTTCTCAGGGTAGGGAAAAGCTCGGAAAAAAACCTTACCCGGATAACTTACCCTAAGTGAGATTCGAACTCGCGACCTCTTGAACGTGAGGCAGACATGCTAACCATCAAACTATCGAGGCGGGCCTGATATGTACAGTGTGCCTATACAGTTCGCATGGTGCCGGCGTGCCTGGTCTTTGCTGGCGAGTGCTAAGGAGATATGTCAGTGGTGTTGCGTAATCTGCACTTGCGTTACCATTAAATAATTAAGGACAGGGTAGTAGTGAAGGAACAATTTAGAGACTGTATAATACGTGGTTTAATATCTCTCTGGTACTTGTTATTAAATGATGATAAAACAACCCAATACCAATAAGATTATTATAGCCTTCAATCCTATACATAAAAGCAAATGATGGCATATAAAACCAATATTTTTAACTATAAGAACGAAGCAGTACTTTGTGGAAATTAGCACAATTTTGATCCTTAAACAGTTCAAAAACATAAAATAACAAAATAATATTTACCATACAGTGCTAATATTACACAGAATACTTTATATTTAATGAATATACACGTTTCAATTAAGAATTTTATACATTCAGTTTTCGGTAGACACTCTTGCCTTCTGACACTTTTTGGTTTTCATAATATTCACCGCATTTGGAGACAATGAAAGAACTCTGAACCCTCAATGCACACTTCAAGTTATGATCACTGATCTTGGCTCTCTGAGGGTTTTTAATGCATTTCATAGCTGAAAACAAGGATTCACATACATAGGTAGAACCAAACATTGCAATCATAGATACCACACGCCTGTGTAATCAAGGGAATCTTGATTTAGGAAATCTCCTGTAGAAATCTAGCAAACTTCCTCTGTTTCTGTAACTGTCAACTCCAGTTGAACATCTTTGGGAGTATCACCAACATTCATGCTAAATGGTGTAGCGAATAAATCAAAATCCATTTTTAAGCCCATGAGATAGTGAAATCTTTCATCAAACGCACAGGAAAGCATGTGCAGATTTTCAACACACATCCCATTTCTAGGGAATCACAATCACGGATCACACTTTCCAACTTGGGAAAATGACAAGGATCACCATTTGATAGTTGACATTCCCATAATGAGAGCATATTTTAATAACTTCAATTCTACAGAACATATCTGTGATTAGTTTGTTTTTCCCTAGAAGTGAAACATTCAAAATATTCAAATGTTCACTAATATCGGCCATAAATTCAAGATCACATTTCCACTTAATATTCGCGAGCTCTTCAATACATTCTCCACACATTTTCATGGATAAACGTATCTCATCTAATAATTCAAAGAATCTGCTTAAAACCTTGCCTCGACTGAGCCACCTAACTGCTGTGTGATATGTTATATCACCATGCTCATGCTCCAAATCCTCTAAGAAGCTTTTAAATTGTCTGTGGGGCCTCAGTTTGTTTACAATCTTCACAACCAGACTCATTACATTGATTACATTCAGTGTTTTGGCACATAAGTTTTCCTGATGAACTATACAATGAACTGCTGCTATTTCTTTTGCTAGTTTATTTTTCAGGAGGCTCACAAATCCGTTGTGTGAATCAACCAAAGCTGGGGCACCATTGGTGGCTACCAATATGAGTGTATCCCATGGAATCCCTGCATTCTCCACAACTTCTACTACACAATTCAGAATGTCTGATCCTGTTGTTGTGCCTTTTATTGGCACCAGATCTAGCATTTCTTCCACAACTTCCAAATTTTCATTTACTCCACGAATAAAAATACATAATTGAGCCATACTTGAGAAGTCAGTGCTCTTATCAATAGCAATAAAGAATGCAACAAATTCTGTTGCTCTTTCAATAAGTTGTGCGCAAATGTTGTCCACCAGATCTTGAATTCTGCGTGAAATAGTATGAGGTAACAGACTGACACTCTCAAACTGGTGAACACAGACAGGGGTGAATTCACTTGCAGCTATAAGCATACATCGTTTAATAAGTGGACCATCAGAAAAACTACTAGAAGATGTTGCACTTCCTAGTGCTATTTCATAACTCACGTAAACTCAGGTTTCTGCCATTCCACCCTCCCCTTCTTCCTGTTCCTCTTCCTGCGATGTGATCTTTTCTCTGAGCTTTGTATCTCTGCAGTGCGTTTTTCTTTTTCTAGGGCTGAATAATCATTAGCATGCAATGTATTAAAATGTTGCTGAAGATTAAATCGTTTTAGCACTTGCAATTTTTTCTGGCAAATTAAACAAATAGCATCACTGCTACATTCCATGAAGAAGTACTCAGCTTCCCATTCGGGACTGAAATAATGTGTCGGCATGGGTGCCCTTTGGTGAATGCCCTTCCATATCAAACTAACACTGAAGTACGGACCGCCACTGCTAAGGAAGACACCGCTATCACTGCTAAGCACGAACTGAGGTAGCACGGTGCTTGTAGCCCAGCACATGCACTGCGGCAAGCGAGTTGGCTGTGGCTGCACTAAACCATGCCAACATGACATGAAGAAATATACTACATCCCCTATAGTGGACAAAGAGGTTAGCAATTACCAATCAGAGAGTAACATGGGCAATGGAATGAAAGCGCAATCTAAAAATGAAACAATGAAACAGAAGCGTGAACCAAATAGTGGAGTAATTTCATTTTTCATGCATTGGTGCCTTGGGTTATGCACCCCTTAAGACTGCATTTGGCAACATTACCAGACACTGTTGGTATATTTTGAGTTTTAAAAAAACACTTGCATGGTACTTTCCTTCCTGTTCACTGCATTGTCCATATCTACATTTTTGATTTTGGTATCTCTTTAGGAAATTTCCATCACTCGCTGTAGTTCATGATGAGAAATTCTGGCAATTAACAGGTGGATATTTTGTTTTAACTCTTCCAGGAAGCATGTGTTTGTCTTGCACACTTTATGTTTTAAGTTACCCCAAAGATAGAAGTCGCAAGGGCTAGCTCGGGAAACCCAGGGGACCACACTAATAATTCTGTTCTGAGACACGCTTTCAATTGTTCTCATCAAAAGATTGCCATATACACTGTTGCAGAGCCTTGTTGGAAAAACACAAAATCATGCTCCCTGTCTGTTAATTCTCTAAACAAAGAAGTAAAATTATATTCACATATATATGAGCATCAACTGTTGACTCGAAAAATATTGACCCTACAACTCAAAACCTAATATTGTTCATAAAGTACTCCTTTAAGATGAAAAAATTTGTGCATGGTGCCCCATTAAGGGAGAAAGGTTTCTCAGAGCTCCAATAAGTGAATTCTATGCCTGGCTTAACTTAAAACATAAAGTGTTCAAGACAAACACACACATCCTGGAAGAATCAAAGCAAAATATCCACCAGGAAATTGCCACCATTTCTCAACGTGAACTATATCAAGTGATGGATGTATCTAAAGAGGTGCCAAAAATGTATGGATAATGATAGTGGACAGTTTCAGCATCTCCTTTCATAAAGTTGGCAAGTAAAGCCCTTAAAAGTAGTTTTAAAAATGTTATTTGGTTTTATCTGTGCCTTTCTATAATAGCGGCAGATGGTAATGAGTGCTGGGGACATGGACAGGCAAAACACTGTGCAGCCGTTCATAAATTTTTTGCTCTCTCGGAATTTATCTATGCAACTTTGGTACTAATTTCACATCAACAATTTATAGTGATACTTTCACTGTCTGCCTTGCTAAGTATTTACTAATTTTAAGCTACTGTTTTTACTGCGATGACTAAACATGTCCTTGCTCCAATGCGATTTCTTGGTGTCTGCTACCTTTGCTGCCGACTTCTTGTACAGTAACTTCTAATTATGCTCTTTCTACTGCTTCTCTTATGTTATGGTACGTTCTGTCTACATTTCTACTACTTACTAGATTAAGAATACTATCCCAATTCTTTATTTTTTTTTGAGTTATTATTTATTTATGCTCACATTTCCTTTTTCTTCACTTTACTACAAGTCACATATGCCTTCTTATATTTTATACATTTCAATTGCTTAAAATAAGTTTATGTACATTCATTTTCTTGAATTTAATGATGTGATTGGATACAAATGCTGATAAATTACTTTTGTTACAGAGAGGTAAAACTGGAACTAAAAAATACAATGCCACAACTGGGATTTGAACCACAGATCTTCCGCTTACCAGGCAGACGCTCTAACCACTGAGCTATTGTGACAAACTGCCAGAATGGCATTAAATTCTCAAACCAGTTCGTATTTCTCCTGGTAAACCACTAAGGCAGTCTCACATCAGAGACAAATTACCCCAATGGTGACTTACTATTGTAAGTACTTTATATCCCAGGATTAAATAACCTTCACATGGTAATTATTATTTATTTATGCCAACAACCTTACTGTTGGTGTTTTGAAACACACAAGCCGTGTGTGGGCAAAGTTTGAGAGGTAGAACTGGAACTTAAAAATTCAATGCCACAACTGGGATTTGAACCACAGACCTTCCGCTTACCGGGCGGACGCTCTAACTACTGAGCTATTGTGACAAACTGCCAGAATGGCATTAAATTCTCAAACCAGTTCGTATTTCTCCTGGTAAACCACAAAGGCAGTCTCACATCAGAGATCTGTGGTTCAAATCCCAGTTGTGGCATTGAATTTTTAAGCTCCAGTTCTACCTCTCAAACTTTGCCCACACACAGCTTGTGTGTTTAAAAACACCAACAATAAGTTTGTTGATATAAATAAATAATAATTACTTTTGTTACTTCTGTTCTTTGCTGTTATCATCCTCAACCCCAGAGCAGGCATACCTACTCTTCTCTCAGGAGTCAGCATATAGGGTATTCTTTAACCCACATCCACTTCTCAATGTGTTCATCTTATTTACACTATCAGAGAAGTCACTGTAGTTAAACTTCACACTTACATCCTTTATTAACATAAAGTTAATTTTAAAACCAGCATAGCTATTTCCAGTTATACTGGGTTTGCATGATGTAAACATATTTGTCACAATATGGCATACAGTAAAGGCATGACTAACAACTGTCTGAAATAAAAGAATACATGTGCTATAAAGAATCTGTGTAAACTCATATGCATAAAATGCCTGCATATATAGATTTTACAAGTTCCTTATGTGAAAAATTCACTACTCTTTAAAATATATTTTTAACAATGCTTATTGACTGGAATATTCTAACCCTTCAAGACATGGATTCAAATTATTTGTTACATGATTTGCATTTTATGTCACTTGTGCATGTTTTTTTACATGCAAATCTATTACAGGAAGAACATTTTATAGTGGTTAGTACATCTGTATTAAATGCACCTTCCATGGCCTTTTGCAAGGGTCCTTAAGGGATTTTGTCTCCAACTGCTAGTTTTTATTTAGCCAAGAAGACACTAATATTGACCATATGCTTCTCACCAAAGCAGTCCAGGTTCAATCCCAAGCAACCGCATGTGGGATTCGTAGTGGACGAAATGGCGCTGGGGCGGGTTTCCTCCAGGTTCTCCTGTTTCCCCCACCATCTCATTCCACCGGTGTTCCATCTTCATTCCATGTATCATCAGTATAACCGACTGCAGTAAAAGCGGGCATTAAACACTACAAAAAAAAAAAAAAAAAAAGAAGAAAAGAAAAAAACAATACTAATATCACTTGGAAGTGATTGTATCAGAGGTGAGGCTTCATCATTGACAATGCCAATTTCAAAAAAAACTGTTCTTGCATGTTTGTATGTTTTTTTTCTTTTCCATTTCAGAAAAACAAAACTTAAGCATTTATGTCGGCAACATTCAGTAAGGCATAGAAAGCTGCCATTGGCCATTGCCTTGTTGAATCCTCTATGTTGCTTTGCTCAGAATCAGTGTTGCGATCACTTTTCAATTACTTCTTCCTCTTCATCAGATTTGCTGCTATCTTCCATATCATCTTCTGGCAGCTCATTGATTACCTTCAACATCTGAGTCATTTTGCTCTATAGCTGCAGATATTTGTCACACACACATACACAAAGCGTTCACTAGCACTTATACATGTATTATAATGAAAATAAGTAAGAGAAACTACTTACTTGAGCAGCCAAGCAGGGAACTATATATGCCAGCTTTGCAATACTGAACAAGCAAAACTATAAACGAACCTTCAGACAAATTAAAGAACAATGAATGAATAGCTAGTGCAGCAGATTGACACAACCATTTGCTGTGCTGGTGCACACAAAAAAGTAACACTGGGTTAAACAAATCATATTTTCATTTATTTTGCCTTGAATGCTTTTTATATGCATAATTCTTTCTTATTCATATTTTTCATTGTTCTTAGGTGTTCTTAGGTCAATTCTCTTTTCATGTGTATCAAAGAAGGTAAAGTGCCTCAGCAAAGAGGCAAAAAGATTTTGAGATTGAATGTTTGTACTATTATCTGTCTATAGAAACATACAATTCTCTCCAAAGCTCTAAGTTACCTCCACCACAAACACTAACACAGCGATGACATAGAGTCTGTCTTATTTAAGTTCATTATGGTACACTCTGCAATATCTTTCGTCATCTTGATCAAAATTTGAATAAAAGAGCTGTTTCAATTTATGAAAATGTCCCCTTGCCATCTCATTCTATATACGGGAGTACTGCCCATTACATCAAGGTACTGGTAATTTTCATATACTGCAGCAAGTTTAGTTTCATCAAACTGCATTGCTGTACTTCTAAGAAATTCAGTTTTCTTAAGGCTACAGCGAGGAGAATAGTCTGTCTCATGTGTACAACACTTGTTCATCTCTGTAATGAAAAATATCTGTGAGGGGGTACCTATTTAAAGTTTTAAGAAATTTTATAGAACCTTATACTGAAATAGCACTGCTCTGCATTAAAAATATTTTCAAATGAATGCAGATTTTTTGCACTGAGTTGAATGGTGTAATCCATTTCTTTATCACATAAGGTTTTTGAGAAAATCAAGAAGTTGTGTTTCATGAAATCGGATATCAAGTCAGTTTATATGTCTCCTAGACAAGGGCAGTGAGTGTTTTAAGTACATATTTAGTGTTTGTCACTAAATAACCCTAATTTAGCTAAAATCAGGTGTTTTTACTGGATCTCAGATCAGGAAATTAATGTGTGGCACCAATTTTGAGAATACAATGACCCAAACAGAAAAGCAAGCCTGGTATAGCTATGAAGATTTTGCAACAAATGTCTTAGTGAGCTGAAAGAGTCCAGGTTACTGTTGTATACAGGATATTAGAAAATTTGATAAAAGTAATTTGTAACATCAGTTTGAAGTCACACTTCCTGCATGCTCACATTGACTATTTTCAAGATTCTATCAGCAAGGGACAAGGTGAACACCTTCACCAAGATTTCAGACATTAAAAGAAGATGTCATCATGGTTGGACAGCTGGACAGTTAACATGAATGCAGGCTACTGTTGGACCCTGTAAAGCATGCTTGTGAAATGTACATACTAATAACATTTTTGGAATCAGCACTCTAAAATTAGGGAAAGTCAGCATTCAACACTAAAACACAAAAAAAAAAAAAAATATTTTCAAAATGCAGAGCAGTGTAATAAGTGGCATATACATTATAGATGTTTTTTCCCTTCCCGGACAGCTATTTTCTTAATATGTTGTTAGCTAATGCTTGATTTCTGACAATGAAGTCATTAATCCTCTTGCTCTTAATATGAGCAGTTACAATTGCTTCTCTATTAAAACATTTTGGCAGAGCTCCCTTTAATTTGCACTTCATTGTGAACTTGTCTGCAGTTTTCTTTATCATGTTATCAGTACATTCTTGAGGGTTCATGCTCATTCTTTTCCTTGGGCAGTTAATTGTTAAGGTGTTACTAATTAGCTTTCTTCCAACAAATTTTATTTTTCCTTCACACTCTTTCATCTCCTTGTTATTCTGATAATAATACAATTTAATTTCCTTACCTTCCATTCCCAATATCCTAGCATTTCTTGAGTCAGTCACTTGTTTTCCTTCGTCTTCAATCTTTCAATCTTGGATGATGGGTGCACTCTAATTACTAAAGACAAAGAGACAGAACAGTTATACAAAAAACTGGTGAGTTACATGCACATGACTTTCTCTAGTCTTGCACAAACTATTCTTACAAACATATATTCTTTTCTCTACTTCATATTAATTCAGATAAGCATTTGCAGAAATTGTCTTATTGTATTCCCTTGTAGATACAAGGGGAGTAAGGGAATGCATAGGCTTAAGCAAAGATCAAATAATTTAAGAGCTTGTTGCTATGCGATGACTTTGAAATTGTGTTCTCCTTACACAGCCAAGACATAAAAAAAAAGAAATAATGACTTCCTATTTGAGAAAATTATAAATATTTGAAAATTCAAACCAATAATATGGAATATCTTGGAATGACTGACTCTACCAAAAACTGTATACTCTGATGAGTTCTATAGTATTTTCTTGTCTATCTCTTGAGGTTTACCAGTAATGCAAAAGCCTTTTACAATGAGGAGGTCTTCAGAGGCTATTTTCAGGAAGTTCTTCTTTTTCTTTTTCTTTCTGTTTACTCTCCTTATGTAGAGAACTTACACCTCCAGGACATATAAGTGGGCAGGGAGCAAAATCCTGGGGGGATGGGTAGGATTTCCCTCCCACCAATGATTTTATACCCAGAATTCCCCCTACTCCCTCCCACTAAAATATCTCAGAAGGTAGTTTATATAAGGAGACAAATGGTGAAACATGCACGACTAAAATGCTTTCCCCCTACCAACTTTTAATGATTTTGGTGCTGTAAGTGGGCATCTGGAGTTAATGACCCGCAAGGCGCAGAGAAACTCCAGATCAAAGAGGATAGCCAGGATGGATGATCAGGTATGAGGGTGAGGAAGGAGATGATATGAAATGAAGGCAAAATGGATGAAAGGAAAGGTGATTATACAGCAGTTGGTAGAATGGATGGCACAGAAAGCTTCACTAAATTCTCATGCTTACTTTGCTAATGCAATCTAGTTTGATTTTGCACTGTCACTTCACTTAGTTTTGATTATTGCTTCACTTTCTTTGATATAGTAATGTAACTCCGTGACACAACAGCCCATCTAGGCCAAGGCCTACCGCCCGACCACTGTGTCCCCCATCTCTGCTCATCATAGGCATCATGAGTGAGGTGCAGTACCAGAGTGTAGGACGTAGTCAATACCCCGGCTGCTCCTGGTTGGTATATGCCTAATGAGGCTGAGTGTACCTTGGACCATGTCTTCCAGTGGTAGAAAACCCCCATGCCAACACTGAACATCAAATATGGTCTCTTGCTTGGTAAGCAGTGTCCTTGGGAAACAACCTTTCTAAGTACAATATTATTCTAATAATTGTAACTGAATGGAATAAAGCAGTATAGTGTTATCTAAGAAATATATTGGAGGGAGATATTTAAACAATACATTTTGTTCTGATGTTCTCCCTCAATTTGTTTTAGCCATGTCATTAGCTAATCTAGTGCTCCTTTGTTCAGCTATTATTTATCCCATTATTCACAGCTAAGATTTTTTAATTATTAGAAGTAAATTTTGTTACCATCTGTAGCAAGTATCACACAGTGGCACAGGAATCCCAAAATAACAGGATGCAGTTTTTTTTTTAATTAACATCCTCCAACTTAATGTCATATCGGATGGTGAATGAATGAAACAGGTGAAATGATGCTCAAATGAGCGCGAGGTCCACAGAGCTTTAAGTTACCCGACATTCATCTTCTCAGAATAAGGGAAAACCTCGGAAAAAACCTTACCCAGATAACTTACCCTAAGCAAGATTTGAACTCGCGACCTCTTGAATGTGAGGCAGACACGCTAACCATCACACTACCGAGGCAGGCAAACAGAATGCAGTTTCATGATAAGGACCATAAAGGGTGTTCAAAAGAATCAACAGCTGGGCTATGGAATGAAAATAAAAGCTGAGAGCAAATAAACTTGCTGTATAACTATTTTATGCTGGAAAATTATTTTGATTGAAGATTCCTCATATATTACCTCAGTATATTTTACTCAGGAAGTTTAATTTCTCTAACGTTATAGCTCTCTTTAGCACTGAAAGCACAGAGAAAGCTTTCCTGAAGGGGGAGGGGGGGGGGGTTTTCTCTGTCTCAAGAATCACTCCCACCAGATATGTTTATGAAAAGATAAGAGATGCTCTTCTTGAAAAATTTGAGATATTAACATCAACTATCAGTAACAACAGTATGGAGTCAAGTTATTCAAAGAAGAAAAGAATAAACAGCTGAAATATGGAAGTACCCTAGTCCCTTTAGGGACAAAGACCAGACTCAGCATACATGGATTCACCACAAGATAAGCACTCTCAAATTGTTCCATGAACCTACAAGAAAATTTACGTGAATTATACAGTAGAGAGTGTGGAAAACGTCTTACACAATGGTGCAAAGAAAGGGCAAAATTTTTGAGACCAAATAGACAAAGAAAAAAAGAAAAGTTGAACAAATACAAATGATCAAAGATAAATAAATAATTTTGCAATTTCAAAATGAACAATAGCTTAAATTGTGGTCACTCCTTGTGCCAAGACTATGTGCACATTGTGAGCTATTCCTTTATTATTAATAGCCCCTTTTAACTATCAAGATGACCCCTCTGTATTAATCTGTGATCTCTATTCTTTCCCAGTGGTATCCTAAGCAATGTATCAGTTAAATGTTTTGTACCAACAAATAAAAAAATTATGTATTGCACCTACATCTCTACTCTTGTACAAACTATTCTATAAATACTCAAGATGTTCTCGGGCTTCTAGCCAGGTGCAGTGATGCATAGCCATCGGCATTTCGGGTGTGTACATCTCTCCCATCTTCAGGATGAATGACTAGCACTATTAGCGGACAGAACATATGCTGGTCCCTTCACTCTTGCTAGTCATTCATCCTGAAGATGGGAGAGATGTACACTCCCAAAATGTCAATGACTATGCATCACTACATCTGGCTAGAAGCCCAAGAACATCTTGAGTATGTTCGTCGCCAGGAAAGCTTCAAATCATTTTCTATAAATGCCTATTTCTCTTATTTATTTATGCCAACAAACTTACTGTTGGTGTCTTTAAACACACAAGTCATGTGTGGGCAAAGTTTGAGAGGTAGAACTGGAACTTAAAAATTCAACGCCACAGCTGGGATTTGAACCACAGACCTTCCGCTTACCAGGTGGGTGCTACTGAGCTACTGTGACAAACTACCAGAATGGCATTGAATTCTCAAACCAGTTCGTATTTTTCCTGTCTCTGATGTGAGACTCCCTTTGTGGTTCACCAGGAAAAATACGAACTGGTTTGAGAATTCAATGCCATTCTGGTAGTTTGTCACAGTAGCTCAATGGTAGAGCACCTGCCTGGTAAGCGGAAGGTCTGTGGTTCAAATCCCAGCTGTGGCATTGAATTGTTAAGTTCCAGTTCTACCTCTCAAGCCTATTTCTCTACCTACTTCATGTAAACATTAGATTAACATTCACAGAAATTATCTTATTACTAATTTTCTTATGATGCAACAGGAACACAGTAGACTTCAGTGATAGTCAGATATTTTAAAGCTGGTAGCTATGTGATGGCTTTGAAATTCTGTTCCCTTTTCATAGCCAGAGATTAAAAAATGAATAACTTCCCATTTGAGAAGAATATAAGTTTTGAAAAATTCAGATAAATAAAAAGGAATATCTCAGTAATGGTTCACTCCACATAAATTATATATTTTAACAAGATAAAAACCTTTTGCACAGTACAATATTTTGTCTATGCCTTACAGTTTACCAGTTATGCTAATATAATCCTGAATGAAGAGGACTTCTGAGTTAATTCCTAGAAAGCTCAATACATACATTTCATAACACAGTTGCCATAAAAATAGTTAAGCATTTGGTATTTAATCAAAATAACTACACAGATTTTTGATAAAAGCAAGATTTTCGATAAATGTTCCATATAAAGATAGTCTAGAGTGAAGGGACTTTCTTGAAAACCTTTGTGGTCTTGGACTTTTTCTCATTTCTTTTTAGATTCGGGGGTCTCAAAACGTGTATTCCCGGCGAAGTCTCGACATAAAATGTTTAGATAGAGTGCAATACTTCCACTACTACATATGTACGTAGTGGAGAACGAAAGTTAAAACTGTATTTCTTGCAAAAATAATAATTGAGTACCTCCATTGTGGGTTTATCTTTATCCAGAAACAGATTTAAGAAGAAGGAAAACACATAAATTTCGTAATTTGAGGGATGGACCAACGAATAAACCAATTAAATGTGACACGCGAAAAAGACGGTAAAAGTGTGACATCAGGCGGTATTGCGCACAACTAACAATCAGCTGTTTGATGTTTACTGCTCTGCAGGGTTGCCAATTTGGTGTCTTTATCTCCAGATCTGGTGCTTTTTAAATGCATCTGGTGCCAGATTTATGTAATTAGGGCCATGGTGAAAAATCTGGTATTTTTCTCAAATAATTAGCGCTTAAGGGACACTGGGAGTGAAATTTTGGTCAAAATTGTCAAAAAGTCGAAAATTGTTTTTTTACCTTAAAATGTTCCTGGAACACCGGTGCATTTGGATCAGCTAACATTTTTCATATCCCCCACTCCATGTAGCCATTAGGCCTTTTCAAATAGCGCTCTTCCCTTAACATACACAGGATGCTCCTATATAAAAGCCTGTTTTTCTCAAAACTACATTTCTTCACATTCCAAAAGAAGGTCGCGCCTGAGTTTTGCTTCAAATTCAATGAAAATTTCCAAAAGTATTAATAAATAGCAGCTAAACAAAACTATGCTTCAATATTGATGCTATCATTAACATGAATTCCAAAAACATTTTTTTTTGTATGAAAAAATCAATATTTTTAAGATTAAATTTTCTTTGTTATTAAAAAAATATGTGCAGCATAATCAGCAAACGTATTTGAAATACCTCTTCATACAATTGTTACCCAAGTTTTAGAGTATCAGTTCTGGCAATATAAATGAATTTTGAAAAGTCAATAGACGCGAGCTCTATTTTGAAAATGTGCCAATTAAATTCATAAAATAATTTATATATCCTAAACGAATTATCCAATTTTAATGAAATTTGGTGTACCTCCTATTCTCATATAAATACAAACACAGTAAAAAATTCAGAAAAATTTATCAAAAAATGTGGAACTTTCAAATTTCACTCCCAGTGTCCCTTAATTAGTTCAGTCAAGCAGGTGTAGTTAATACAAAACAGCGAAATACACTGTACATAAGAACCTTCCATTTTGGCAATAAGATCTGGACACTTAAATGCAGCGAAATGTTGCTGCAACTATGATTTACCCAATCGCTGCTTATCTTGTTTACTACAACAGCGAAATATCAGTAACTTGGCTTACAGTCAGTAATGCAAAGCAAATCAATTATCTCTCGCGCCTGCCGATAGATGAGACGTTGCTGTCCTTAAGATATGATTGCATCTGAACAGAGTGCACACTCGCTGTCTAGCCGTGTATGTGTGATTAGCTCACATATGTCATAAACAAGTCTGCGCGGCGCCGTGGCCGAGCGGTTAGCGCGCTCGCCTACCACCTGGGTGGACCGGGTTCGATCCCAGGGACCCGCATGTGATATTCGTGGTGGACGAAGCGGCGTCAGGGTGGGTTTTCTCCGGGTGCTCCGGTTTCCCCCGCCATCTCATTCCACTGGTGCTCCATCTTCATTTCATGTGTCATCAGTGTCACCGCCTGCGGTGCCGTAGTAGTAAAAGCGGGCGTTAAACACTACAGCAATAAACAATTCTGCAGTTTCACATTCTTTCCAATACACCTCTTGGCTTTGCCAGGTAGTATACAATTAATTATATCCAGGGTTGTTTTAACTGTCTCGCCCTTCAGGCTTGTGAATTCGTACACGTTTTTATTTTACTAGATTTCCTAATAGACCGCCTCCGTAGCGCAGTTGGTAGCGTGCTTGCCTCTGGTACTGGGTTCGATCACCGGTACCAACATGGGGATTTTATCCCCTCTGAGAGGTCTGGTACGGAGTGCACTCAGCCTCGTTAGGTCCCGGGGGGAACAATTGAGAAGCTAACTGATGGAGAAGTAGCGGCCCCAAGTCGAGAAGACCGCATAACTGGCCGGGAGGGCTCGGGGCGCTGACCACGTCCCACCCTCCAGTGCTGCACCTCACCAATGACACCTGTAGTGGGCAGAGGTCGGGCGGTAGGTCTTGGCTCTTCATGGGCTGTTGCGGCGGGGTTTAGTTTTAGATTTCCTAATGCATGGCCGTTGCGAAGGGGGGAGCAAGCCTCCCCCCTCCTCCTTGAAAATTAATGCATTTACTGTGCAGTCAATTACTAGTAGACTATTATTTTAATTTTGATGTAAATAACAGTTTTTATGTAGTACAAATTAACATACCTACCTGCAAAAAATACTATAACTCATATCTTTTATAGTTTTTGGCAACACAATAATGGTATATTATCGTTTGATTGCAAACTTCCAACAAACTTCCTGAAAAAAGTCTGCCAACGCCCATATTCTAATAAGTCAAAATACTTTATACGGCGGGCGAGACCGAATTTTTGTAGTTCTGGTCAGTTCTGGTGCTTTTTAAGACAGTATTCGGTGCGTTTTCATTTCCCTGGTTGGCAACGCTGCTGCTCTGTGGTTAACTGTCATCTGGTGCAGTTGACGGAGTGACATAACCTATATGATTTTAATTTCGTGTTAATTAACCATTATCCAGCAGGCAAGAAGTATAAGTGAAACCAGGTAAGAATTACTAGATAACTAGTGTTGGTAAAACTAGTGTCGTTAGGAAAGATGCCTTTTTACCTGTCTTTGAGGTTAGGAACTACATTGTTAGTAAATTATTTGGTGTTATCCGTTTATTGAGGATTGATCAGAGTTGATTTGGTGTTACATTCTCTCGGAAGCTCTCAATGACCTAAATGCTATAAAGCACCCCTTTGAATGTTATTTATTTTTGAAGATAACATCCCTTATAACACGAGCGTTTCTGTCCATTTACAGATTAATTCATAATGATAGATTGAATATAACAGGTTTATTTTTCACTATCGGATATACAAATTCTCCGTAGGGCATTCCCTTGTTGGATGCTCGTATTTGCTAATGAAGAGTTTAGAAAAGATCAGGATTAGCCATTTAGTGATCATCGTTCTGTGATCTCTAACAACCAAATTAACATGCTTATGCCTACTACAGAATCATTTTTTTTTTCTAAATAAATTTATGGCAAATGTCCAAACACAAACTAAAGTTTTAGTTTGAGATGATATTGTACATTCTTCTGAGCAGAAGTACCTACTTGCTATTCTGTCCTGTACTTACAGAGAGGATACCAAGGCAAAGAGATTCTCATCCTTATAGATAGTCAAAGGATCTCAGAGCATTTTTCTCATGCCAGGAAACAAAACAGTTTGGAATTATGTTCAGTTGTGGCATATCCTTAGTGCCAAGAATATCCTTGAGGTACGACGGGTATCAGCACATCAAAGGATTGAAGGAAATGAGAAAGTAGATTATTTAGCAAGAAAGGGTGCAGAAAATCGCGGTAATATAACTTAGCTGGATGCTCTTTAATGCATTACATTTAACCTACTCTTTGCATCCCCTTTAAGCAAGTTGGTTCCCCCACCAGCCAATGCTAGTTCCTTCAACAGGGATATCTATCACTGATTACAACTGCATGTCACATTTCTTTCTTTGTTTATTTATTTATTGCAAGGGATAGGGACAGAGAAAGTTTAATTTGCACAATACATTAATGCATGTTAATTTACATGTATTTTAAAAGAAGAATCTCACTCTCACTGCCATACCTCCTGATGAACCTGCCAACATTTGGTGCTAATAGATGGATTACAACAATACTCTGTCATAATTGTTCTTACACTTAGCATCCACAGATTAGCTCACGCAAGTTTTTTGAACACTGAACTATTTAAATGAAAGCCTTAATACGAATCATCACCCCCTCACTTGACTGTTTATTTCATACATGTCTACACAGAGAAGTTGAGGCTGAGTAGATGATTCACACAGCCTATTGCATCAACTAATGCAAGAGGTAAGGGCACTTAATACAGATGGTAAAGGAGTGGAAGGAGATCCTGGCTCACTAACTGTTCTCTGGGTGAAGGTCAGCATTCAAAATTGAATGCATGTTTAGTTCTTTTAAGTGATTGAAACAGAGAACGGATCATATGCACGTTACACGAATGTGCATTCATTTATGTTTATTTCAAAGCAACAAATTCACAACAATATGCATCAATAAAGTGATGCATTTATCATTACTAGATTTGTATTATATTAAATTCACACTCCCATTCATACTTCCATGGTCTAGGGAGGCGGGGAAATAATCCTGGCTAAATAAACATTCCCACCCTCCAGGAATCGAACCCTCGACAATGTTAATGCATTCCACTTTTTAAGGAATGGCACAAGAAAAATACAGCTTGGCTGTGAAAAGAATACATTTTAATATTTTTAAAGGATGGAGTAAGGAAAAGATAGCTCTTATGACTCAATGTTTGTTTATTGTGCAACAGATAAGGGATAAAAAAATGTACAAACTAAATTTAGGTAGGTGATTTTTACAGTTGGACCTGTTTTTTACGGAACCCAGGTCTGTGTAATTTGCATTTGTACGTAAATTTTTATAGTTCCTGGCAAAATGTAATTTCAAAACGTGTTAATAAAACCTTATGTATATGTAATTCATTTATACGTATTAAATTTCAGTGAAATACAACTGAGTTTTATGTAATTATACCGAGCTCACTGTATACATTATATTGAGAGAAACTCGATGCGTATTTTGCTTATCTCTGTTGATGAAGACTCAACCTGAGTGGGCAGCTTTTGGTACGACAATGTTATAGCAACAAATTAGACGTAAACAAACATTATTGGTAGTTGGTGTTTACTGTTGAACAGCACTTTAGTCTTTCAGTGTTCAGTTGCTTTTAATCAACCATGGAGAACAGAAAAAGGAAATGGTGTACACTAGATCAGAAAGTAAAGTTCATATAAGAGGTAGAACTTAAACCACACAAAACCAAAATTGCTCAGACTTAGAAATTGTTTATACCATGCTATACCAAATGAGGTGTATGCACTTGATGCAAAAAAAGTGAAACAAGCCAAAATAATTGATTTCTGCAGGACCAAGTTTAAAATAATGCTTTCTTCATGCATATCTTTGTTGTTTCTAAAATTTTACATGTGTAAGCCCACTATATCTCTCTTTTTTTTTTTTTTAAATATGATACATTATCAAAATATCAGTTGTAAGTAATTCTGATTTATAAATAATCTAAATAAGGAAAAATTAAAGCTATTAACAGTGAAGCAACAAGATTCTAAAGTAAGAACAAATTAGAAACTAAAAACTTCACTTATCTTAGTAATGTTATTTTTTTGCTGACCCTGGGTTTCAAGCTGTGTCCAACCACAGCTTGAAACTCAGGGTCAGGAAAAAAGTAACACCATTACTAAGATAAGTGACGTTTTTAGTTTCTAATTTGTTCTTACTTTAGAATTATAAATAATCGTCTCTCTTCCTCGTGATATATGTATAAATCAGGTTCAACTGTATATACAATTAAATGCACAGAATCCCGCTAAAATTAGTGTTTCCATATGTATGTCTGTCTGAGATCAACCTTTTGGGAACCTTACATTTTTGTGAGTAGTTAATTAACCATGCATAAAGTAAAATTAAACCAAAATTGTTTTAATGTGGTCAGGAATAGCTGGTAGGAAACACTGATACTGATTTTAGGACTGCTTCTGTGATAAATTGCTCAGCGACCTGAATTCTCAACACAAAGATTCCTTTAATTCCTGGCTTGAATGAAGGATTTTTCTTTAATAAGAATCTTTCACTACCTTCCACAGAGTCTACAATAATACATGTGGTTAAATGGGTTTCAAGTTAAAAATATTCAAAATCCAACATTATAAAACCTACAGTCAGTGAGTTGTTTCTTGAGTCAACACCCCTGATATGACCATCCCCACCCTGCAAAAGCTCTGAAGCTTTCTTAGTTTCTCAGAGAAGTACCTGAATTACACCAAACTATTTAGTTATAAGCAAGCAGATGGAAATTGAAAAAGATGCAAGATGGGGAGTAATAATGGAAAAAGTCACATGAATTGAAGAAGCAGTGGTTGGGGAACTGGCTTGCTTGGAGGTGAAGTGAAACATTGGTTAAGAACCAGTGTTTCCTGTGCGGTCCCAGTTAAGAAGTGTTAAAACCCTTTTTGTGGCCCAGAACCTGTGGTCAGAATAAATATGAATACTGTCAAAACCACAATTAAATTATGGGTAAATGAAAACCACCTAGCTTGGTGGCAAACTTATTCAGGGCCACGCCATAGCTGAGCGGTTTTCACCAAAGTGACCTGGGTTCGATCCCAGGCAACCGCATGTGGGATTTATGGTGGACGAAGCGGTGCTGGGGTGGATTTCCTCTGGGTTTTCTGAACTCCCCTGCATTCTTGTTCCATCAGTGCTCCATCTTCATTCCATGTATCATCAGTGTCACCGCCTGTGGTGCCGTATGTAGTAAAAATGGGCATTAAACACTACAAGAAACAAAAAATAACAAACAGAAAACAAAAAAGTAGACAGGACAGAAACTAGCTAGGAGACTCGTTCGGTCTCCCAATAATGCTCTATCTATGGTTTTATCAGGACTGGATAGCAGCAGGCTTAAAACTGGGATGGCATTAATTATTTGACATGGACATTTTAGGAAACATCGACATACATACAGTGAGGCTATTTAATGTAGACTGTAACAAAGCTGAGAAATCAGCTGTACTGTAGTATACATGAGTATTATGCAGTCTAATTTTGGAATATGTTTGCTTCACTTATCCTTTAAATTAACAGAATATGTTTTGGAAGCTTTAGCTTCCTTCATTGGCTGCAACTCGACTGGTGGCATTGGCATCCTCTTCCCTCTGGTCTCTGGTGGCTGCCCTGATGAACTTCATATAGATGTTAGGATGCAGGATTTCAAAGTTCATAATTCTATGTCTATGTTTTTGAATGAGAATGTTCACCCATATGACAAGTTCTGGCGATGGTTCTTTGAATAATTCAAACTTTGTGTCTAGTTCATGTTGGGTTTCCGAATGACTGATTTATCTGTCAGTTTATATTTAATATTCCGAATGTGTTCTTTGGTACAGGTGTTTGTTGCACTTGGTCTTACCAATGTGTACTCTATCACACTCCTGGGAGTTAATCTTGTAGATCCGAGCTTTTGAGATTTGTTTTTGGTGTCAGATATTTGGGAGGTGTTCTCAACAGATTCTTCAAGCTGAGTTTATTTTGTGGCGCTAAGGCATGTTGTGTTTGGAGAAAATCTTCTGAACTTTGTTATACAAAAATAATTGTAAGTTAAGGCACACATTATGCTTAATTGCCCATCTCTAGAAAGGAGAAGGTACATCCTTTTCGGAATATGGGGAAATTTAGTATCAGAACCTGGTATAGGAACCAAGCTGCTGGAGTTCATTCAGAGCCCAGAGCTTGGAATTTAATGCTAGGACAATCTTAATGGGGTTGCACATTAAGTCTTTTAGGCCTAGGAGCCTTCAAAAGAATTAACTAATCTATATTTCCTAATTTCAATTAATGCCATTAATTGAATGGATGAAGCTGTTACATTGCTTTCTTTGAGAATGAGGTGTTATGTGTCACATTTCCTAATTGATTCTCATGCATAGCCAGGGAGAATGGACATATGAGCGGATAAAAGAAATGTGTTTTAAGAATTTGTACAATAAAAAAAATATGAAATACAGTTTGATGATACCTTTTTCTATTGGAGAGCATATTATCGTAGCCCATTTAACTCTACAATTACTCTGATTGTTTCTTCAGAATGTGTGTATATTCGTTTTGCATCCTGTGACAGTATCTAGTTTGCAAATTGCCATAGCAAATGTTTGTTTCTGACATGGCATTTTTCTCATTATATTATTATGTTCATATACAGGAAGATAATTGAATTTTAAATCAAATAAAAATTGTGTTGAGAAAATAATGGTAAGTTAAGTACATTGGATGTAATTCTTAATTCTGAAAGATTATTGAATTCCTCTGCTCATTTTAATAGTGTGCTTTACTAAGAAACCATTGAATATTAGATTAGGATATCAATGGAATGCTAAGTAATATAGGACAACTACCAGAGGAACTAATCAGAAATAATGGTTATAGTAGTTTAGCCAAAGAAGTTGAATTAATGGCTATATCTGTGCTCACATCATCAACAGGAACTTGGTGTAAGTGAATATCATAGTTTATGTACTACTAAAACAATTGTGAGTTTAAGCAATGAGAATGTTTAAGCTGATTCTATAGAGTTATCAAGAAGTCGCTCCGCAGCTCTCGTGTGACCAAGATTCCCCTAGAGATGGGAATTCTGTGGCAGCACTGGCTGCTTGAGTGTATGTGGTAGATTCAGGTGTTTAATTCATGAAGGTCAATGTAGATAAACAGGATACCAGTGGTATCCTTTTATCTATATTAACTTTCATATAAGTGCACTAAGATTTACTTAATTGTAAATGATTCTGCCATAATTGTGATTTTCTGTCCATTAATGGATCCTAAAAGGAAAAGAAATATGTGCTTATAGACAAATAATCTTGATTACAAATCTGTAATTAATAGATCGACAGGCAGGAATAAGAAAAAAGTTTATTTTATTTAAAACATACTTGTGTGCAAATGTCACACTGCAAAGAATATCTGTCTGTCTCACAACAAACTTCTGTAAAATCATAAAATCATAAAATCATGCATGGTAACCATGTAACCAAAATACTTTTTGATGAGAGTCTTGAATAAAATTCAAATGAGACTCCATTTTGGAGATCTAACTTAACTGGTTAGGCCATATCAGATGATCAATGAAATGGTTGCAATGATGCTCAGATGAGCCTGGGGTCCATAGAGCTTACAGTTACCTGAAATTAAACTTATCCAAGTAACTCATCCAAACCAAGTTTTGAAGTCATGTCCTCTTGAATGTAAGCCAGATATACTAACACCACACCATAGAGATGAGCATGGATTGTTCTTTTAATAACTGAATCAACAGCAATGATTGTTTTCCTTCCATTTATACCAGGATGACAGAAAGAAAGCTTATGATTATACATTGATCTGCATTATTTATATGATTGACCATAAATCCAAACTGATTAAGAAGTCAATTCTTCACACTGTAACTCTCTGTGCTGCTCCGCACAGAGCACAGTGTAAACTTACAGAAAGATTTCATCTTTGCTATGCTAATACTGCACAATGGAAAATGCATTTGTAATTTAGAAATTAACATTTTGTCTTACTTCATTACGTCTGTGAATCAGTTGGTTAAAACGACTAAGATTCTTAAAGTATGACTAATCCAGTTCAAGGAATAAAGTTACCAAACAAATCTAAAAACATCTTATGAACTATAAATTTGGTTACCAGTGGGAAGTATTAGGGGGAAGGCAAGGTAGGTTTTGCAAAAGTGATTTAGAGTGTACCATATTATGATCCAAACCAGATGTCATACTAGTCACCTGGTTATTTGAGTCGTTGGGTTTGGTGAGTGGGCTCCCCCACATAAGATAATCAAGGCCAATCAGACCTCCTTTAAATTATCGACATACAAAGTGCAGTATTGAGTAAAATAGTTTGTAATGGCTACTTCTGTTGTTTTGAACCAATACTAGTGAAATATTGCCCGTACAGTTAACATTGTTTTTCATTGTATTATCTGCTAGTTCTTTGTCAGTTTTTATGTATTCCTTTGAATTATTTACAATTATTTTTAAAAAGATTATGCAGCTTCATTAACATTTGTTTTATGGGGATGCATACTTTTTGTTTTGAGTTCATGATTTATTGTGCACTTTTGAGTTGACAAGTGCATTGACATGGGTTGTGTTGGGGAGATGAGTTGTACTTAAAACTATTTAGCATATTCTTTTAGTTTGTTACTTATAACTTATACTTATAGTTTGTTTCTTACATATTCTTTTAGTCTGTTTTGGTTTTGTTTGATGCTAGAGTGGCTGCTTTTGTTTGACTGTGTCTCGGCATGTAGAAAAGGAGGGAATTGATATTTGAATGTAATTAGATGTAACTATTTGTTGAGCCACTTGACTATGTCTTTGTTCAGGGTGGATGGCATTGTCTCTCTTGCCTTGGTACCCGGGACAGTAAAACCATTTGATGTAATTTTATCATATCGTATTTTATCATAAATTAATATCAATTTAATTTAATTAACTCATAGATTCCCTTTTGGCTTGCTTTCAATATAACCTACCTACAGACATTTGGAAATATTAATGCTTGCACTGTGACATTGGTTAGGCAGTGCCGTGGCCGAGCGGTTAGCACGCTCGCCTACCACCTAGGCGGCCCAGGTTCGATCCCAGGGACCCGCATGTGGTATTCGTGGTGGACGAAGCGGCGTCAGGGCGGGTTTTCTCTGGGTGCTCTGGTTTCCCCCGCCATCTCATTCCACTGGTGCTCCATCTTCATTCCATGTATCATCAGTGTCACCGTCTGCGGTGCCGTAGTAGTAAAAGCGGGCATTAAACACTACAACTACCTGTGACATTGGTTAGCCTGCACCTTTAGTGCCCAGCATAAGTAGTTTTACATGACTTAATTAGTGTTTAATGAGCACAATCTTGGGGTCATGACAGTATTATGTTAAGTTCAAAGTTCTGCAGAAAATATTGACTGCTTTCAGATGGCTGTTAAACCTAATTACCTTCTTATATTTTTAATTTCTTCATATCAGTTGCTCCCAGATCTTATCAGCCTTGCATTTCAGTAGGTGCATTATGGTATACAACGGCTCTGTTTGATTAGGGCTTCAAAAAAATTTATTTATATCACAGAAAATATTGGGTAATAAAATTAGTTTTATCTCCTTTAACTTCCTAATGAATGCAGATTAGTATGTCAAATGGAATTTTGCTCGACACAAATGTTAATGACATTTTTGTTACACTATTTATCTTTAAGCTAATATTACAGCAGTACTGTGCCCAAGTACTTAGACTGTTTGCCTGTTACCAAGGCAGCATGGGTTTGACCCCAGGGACCTGCAGATGGTATTTGTGGTGGACTAAGGGATATCTGGGTTGGTTTTCTCCAAGTTCTCTGGTTTCCCCACCACTCACTCCACCTACTGCTTCATCATCAACTTTACATTCATCCATTTTGCCAGTGTTTCATATCCTCTCCCTCACTCTCATGCCTGGTGCTTGGCTGACTACCCGCTTCCAGGTCTTCACTCTGTCTGGTCCAGAGGTTCCTCTGCTTCCCGACAGGCATCTGACCCTAGGCATAGGCTTGTGAGTCCTAGGTGGTGTAAGTCCTACATAAGGATAGGGTAATCAGATAAAGAAGAAGGAGAAGAAGTTAATATTGCTTATTCTGTTATGAAGTTGACATTTGAAATTCATATTTAGAAATGAAGTTCAACAATATGTTCATTCATATCTGTCACAGAGCATTATTAAGGATGATAGAGTCAGCACTTCTTTATATATAAGTTTTGCTGTCAGCACATAGTAAAATCCTTGAAATGGAGAGCGATATTTGAATTTTTTGAATATCCAAGGAAGAAAAGAGAATGATCTATACACAGAGTTAGAGCAACTTTCATGTATGCATTGTATGTATCTAATGCTCAGGACTGACAATGAAGTCATTAGTGTTCTTGCTTCCCAATATTTGGAGATGAGGTTTCTGAATGTTGATTAGTTATCTTTGGTCATTTCTTCCTCTGTAAGACATAAAGGGCAGTTTGATGATGCTAATATTTCAAACCTCTGCAAGTGTTTGCCCAAAACATTGTGGCCTGTAACCAATCTGAATTTTGCCACCAGAAGATTTATGAAAACGTCTGGAATTTTACTTTTTTTTAACCTATTGGTGGGATAGGTCCACTGCTTGTCACCCAAGCCTTGATGCCTCCCTATGCTGATATATTATGCTCTCCAGATAGATTCACTAGATTCCTTCAGTGATTCTTGATGTCCTTGTCAGACCTACCAAGGATTTTATGGAATCAGGTATATTTTTGGCTGAGTGTAACCCAGACCAGACCTCCCAGCGGAAGGTCCTCACCCCAGTACTGGAGATTAAATCCAGGTCCTCCGTGCCAAAAGCAGGTGTGCTACACTGCATTATGGAGGCAGTTCTGTAATTTTAATTGTATTAGCTTTTGTTATTAGTGTTTTCCACTTAGCATTTTCATGATTGTTTTAGAGATGTTGGCATGTTTGTCGACTTTTCTTTTAATTGTTTGTTTTATGGATTCATATGAAATCTTTTATATCCTTTTTGTTTGATTGTTGCTCCTTTTTTAGAGGCATGATAGCCTAATTTTTTAACTTTCACCTCATTGGAAGAATTTGCATTATCCATCTTAACTTTTCATATTTCAATTAATATATTAATGACAGGCATTCAATAAATAACTGACCCTGAAATGATGTCACAATAAATATAATTAATTACTTTTCCTACTTTGAAAAATAGCCTAAATTTCCATTTAAAACAATATGATAGCAGTTAGTACAATGTTGTAAGGCCATTAAGGTATGTCCACAATTTTATGCTACTGTCAAGTTTCACAAAAATATAAAAACATTTTTTCCCCTATAGTAACAAAGGATTTGCGATAACCTAGAGAACAACTTACTGCTTCAAAATTATAATAACTCATTTTACTATCTTTGGATGTATGGAGAAATTTTATATACTGATTACTTTTAAAAAAAGCTTTATGGTTACTTAACTTGTAAATCATTCATAAGAAAATAATGTTTAAAAAGTCTTAATCTTTTAAGGCTCAGTGGCATTAATGGTTTTAATTCACTGGACATCGTTAAAGGTCATTTTGTGGTAAAATAATCTGATTTTTAAAGTCAGATTCTCATAGTAGTACAAAAAGTATTCTTAAATATGTTAACGTTTCCTATAAAATGGGTTTATACAGTTTGAAACATATGTAAAAATACAAAAACCTTCAGAATGTCAATGAGATCTGATAAAAGTAATCAGTATTTCAATCATTTACACCATATATTTAAGATAAGTAAAGTCTGTGGTCTCTACATTATTTGTTATATTGGTATATTTTATTTGCTTCATTGTAGCTTCAGGTCTGTGTAACAAAAACATGGTAACACATGAGGTCAGATTTTGTTTTTGTTTGTGAACAGAGCTATAAAATTCCAATGTGAGAAGAATGTTGATAAAGAGAACTTGTTGGATAAATAAGAAAGTACAACAATACTTGCTATTTTGAGTATTCAAGTTACATTACACTTTTAATACAACTGATTGTTTGTCCAAATTTATAGACTGAGTCATACAGCTGATTATGATTTAAATTTATATTAGAAATACATTGCTATATGTAAGAGCTGTTGTAGTCATGTTGATTTTGTGAACCCATACATTAAAATGGATTTAAACTATTTTTCCTAGCTGTGATCCATGATGACAAGCTTTATTTTTCTTGTGTGTATAGCCTGGTTGTCAGCTTGTTTCATTGGATATTAAATTACTTCTGAATGTAGTTCCTTAAGTGGTTAAGAATGAATGTTTGTCCAAAATGTAGCATATTGAAAATTGGCATTACCATGAAACATCAAGCATGATTAAAGCTAATAGTGTATAAAAATAAGGGATTGGTTGAAACATTATCAGTAAGAATTTGATTATGCATAGAGTCTGAATAAAACAATGTGGTTCCCATAAAAATAAAAAGCTGATTTCGAAATCCTGCACAAAAATAAATCACCAATGCTATTGCTTTACCTTACAGCTGAAAACTTTTGTGCACAACATTTTCCTGATAATTACAGTGGTTTTAACATTGTATTGTACAAGAATATACAAAAGAAAAAGCAGTTGTGTACTAGTAGTTAATGTAGAATTACCGAGCAGTAGTTGTTTTGCCTTATACAATGCAATTGTCATCCACCACATTTTGACATGAAGAGATCTAGAGACATGTAATTTATTGTGATTAGCATATTAAGAGCTTTCTTAATATGCCAATTTAAGGTCCTAGAGTTATTTGTAAAACATTACAGTGTAATCTGCAATGAATATTGATTGTGTTTGACAATATTACAGTATGAAGTTACTTCTCAGTTTTTTAGATTCACAAATGAATGCAATGAGTTAGTTACTGAAGCATAAGCAGTGTTTTAATAATAATGAAAACATTCATAAAGTAAACGAGTTCTGTTAATGGTGTTCATGTGCATTAAAAGCTAACTGTTATCACAATATTCAACTCTGAAAAACTACTCGAACACTGGCTTGCTCACTCGCTTATAAAACCGAGACAAAGTGCCAAGGAATTCTTTGGAAAACACTTCTTTTCTGACACTTTCGGTAAACAAGCCCAGTAGGTAAACAGCTTCTAGAACACACAATGTTGCTGTTCAGACACATTAATATACATGAGATGGTTAAATACTGTTGAAAGCATGAGAATTTCCTTACTATGGGCAATGTCAAATTACCAACATAAGAGTACAGTATTCTCATCCATGCAATGTGATTGTGCAGGGACAGCCCCTTCACCATAGTGTGTAGTGGTAGCTTGGCCAACAAATAAATTTTAGAGGATACAATGATACATTACGAAATATGATGGAAAAATCTGATGTGTTGCACTCACATGACTTTCTCTACTCTTGTACTAACCATTCTTACAAACTCTTATTCCTATATCTTCTTCGTGTTAAAATAAACATTTGTACAAATTATGTTATTGCTTATTTCCTTGTAGGTGCAAGGGGGATATTGGAGTGCAGTAGGCTTTGTGCGATAGTCAAATCTTTTAAAGCTTTGAGATTTCGTTCTCTTTGTACACGTAACATATAAAAAAATGAACAACGATGACCCATTTCACGAAAGTTCCAAGTTTTCCGAAACTCACACACATAACAAGGTATATCTCCGAAATGGTTCACCCTACAAGAAAATTTATTGAAACATAAATTGTGTATTTTAGCAAGATCTACATTTTTTTTATAGTATGATTTGATCTATCTCTAACGGTTTACTAGTTATGCAAAAGTCGTCCAGAGTAAATACAACTACAGCGGCTATAACCAGAAAATTCAAGATATACATTTCATTTGTTATAAAAATATCTCAAACATATGACATTTTAATCAAAATCGTTAGAGCCATTTTCAACAAAATCAAAATTTTTGAAAAATTTTCCATGTAAAGGGTAGTTTAGGGTGGGGCTATTTTCTTCAAAATCTTCGTGTCACATCCTTGAACGACATTAAACTTAAATACCAACTTTGGTTTTTAACCGACTTTTCATTTTTGAGCTATGCTGTCCACAGACTGACAGACACACACACGGATCTTTTTCTAAAAATGCTTTTTTTGGATTCAGGGGGCCTCAAAATATGTATTTACGGTGAAATCTCGACTTCGAATTTTTGGGTGGAATACAATACTTCCCCTACTTACCAGTAGAGAAAGTAAAAATATGTATTTAATATATAGAAATGTTGACAGCCTGGATGAAATTAAGTGCTTTGATTGAATTTAAAATTCCTATTTCTGACTTAATGCAGGGAAAGGAAATGTTGTAATTAAAGCAAAATATTAATTTATTGCTGAAACAAAAAATCCTGATCAAGTACAATAAATTTATAAATCCATGTGTATGAATAAAGAGAACTGAACTAAATAATAAAGTCAGCAACTCTTCAAGTTGGTTTAGCTTTTATGTCATTTACAAACATTTGAAAATGGTCAGTTCTCCTTTTCTGCATGATCAGAAGACAAAACCAGACTCTGAAGTAACTAGTTGAACATTGTTCCTGCATCGTACTTATAACTAATAAGAAACCATTGTTACAGATTAAGCTGGATTTTTTACCTCTGTCTCAGGTTTCTGTCCCTTATGCCCAATCTTGTCAAAGAAAAACTATTTACAAATTAAAATAATTTGCTAAAAATATATAATTCCTATTAAACAGGGAAATTACAAAAAAGTGCAAGTCTTATCTCTTAATGTTTTTTCTTGGAGGCACCTTCACTGAAAAAGAAAAGCTAGTGTAACTGTCTGATTTTCTCTTCACTACATGTAATACTGGTCATAAATTATCTGTAGTGCAGTCTTACATGCAGATACTTGTAGCCTCAGTGCAGGGAAAAGTTGAAGTTGATCATTGAGCAGAAAACAGATTTAAGTCAGCTGTTACAGTGTAAAACTTTATGCCTTTTTCCAGGTGAATAGGAATCCTATCGGAGAGAAAGCTGAAATGTGGATAATTTTGTTTTCGATGTATTTTCACTATAAAAAATTGCAGTTCTGTCTGCGATATCAGTGTGACACTGAGCCTTGTTAGAGGACATTTCCTCATATAAAATAATTTCTAGGCAAGCATATTTTATTGTGTTTACATTACGGTGGTTAGAAGAATCCTTATATCCATTTGTAGTATCATAAGTAAGGAATTAGTAATGGAATGAGAAAGTTATATAATCTGAGAGGTAGAATTGGAACTAAAACTCAATGCTACAGCTGAGATTTGAACCACAGACCCTCCGCTCACCATGCAGGTGTTCTAACCATTAAGCTACTGTGACAACCTGCCAGAATGACATTGAATTCTCCAACCAATTCGTATTTCTCCCAGTAAACTACAAAGATGGTCTCACAACAGAGACAATTACCGTGGTTCAAATCCCAGCTGTAGCATTGAATTTTTCAGTTCCAATTCTACCTCTGAAATATGGCCCACACACGGCTTGTGTGTTTAAAAACAGCAACAGTAAGTTTGTTGGCATAAATAAATAAATTGTATAATGTTAGACCCTAGATATTTTCCTAGAAACTTGTATATCACTAGTGAAACAGATATATAGGGCTTACATGCAATAAATAAATTGTACAATTTGGAGGTAAATAAATAAATTTATTTCAACATAATAAAATCAAGTTATTCATCCTCTTCTAATGATTACATTTATTTTATTTAAATAAATAGTAAGTAAAATGCATCTGTTACCCTTCTGTAGCCAGGATATCTTAACTACATTGGTTATACTGTCAACAGTGGTGAAGAAATTGGATTATTAAGCTACAGGCAAATTTGTACCTTTAACTTTGGAAGCACACTTTCAAGATTCTCTTTTTTTTTAAAATTACCTTTGAAATATAGACCATTCTTTGACACTAGCAACAACTTTGTTGTTTGCTATTTTACAAAAGTTGAAAATATAGGGATCTTTAAATACGGGCAAGCAAGGACTTAATTAAAATCTTAAGTGATGTTAACCACCCCAGGCATAAAACTCACCCCCTCTTCTGTATTGCCTTTCTAAAGTTTGTGGAGAAGCAGTTTTAGATAGTCGGTTTGCCAGGGGTTTAACTGCACGTTTACCTCCCCAACTTGAAAATCTTCCTCTAACCACAATTGAAGGGTAGGTGAGATGTTTAGTAATACTGCTAAATCTACCATCTCTCTTCTTCATATGATGCATGTTGTCCTGAAGGAAAGTGTTAATGTTGGCATCCTTCAGTGGACTAGCAGATGTTGCTCCAAGTTCCAATGCCTTCAAGAGCTCTGATTCTTCTTTTTCATTTTGAAATACATTCTGCTGGTGGATGTCCCTGCTATAATCTTTCTCTTTGTTAGGAGTAAATATCTCTGGAGTCTGTCCATTATCTTCCATTGAGAAAGATATAATGGAGAGATTTTTGTCATTTGCAGAGCCTGTATAAGAGTCAGGTGCAAGAACAGTGTTGCAATTGGTACATGGCAGCTGCCTTTTTCCACCCCAGCTAGAAAATGCTTTCTTATCTATGCTTTCTAGTGCGTTTCTTTTTCCTCCCCAGCTTGAAAACTTTCTCTTACCACCCCAGCTAGCAAAGGTTCGCTTCTCTGCATTTTCAGCTTCTCCAAATGCTTCATGCAGAGAAGGATCACGTTTACCTCCCCAAGTGGAAAATGCTCTTTTCCCACCCCAGCTAGAAAATGCTCTCCTAGGTTTATCTAGATTGGAAACTCGTTTTCCTCCCCAATTGGAGAATGTTCGCTTGCCACCCCAACTAGAAAATGATTTTTTAAGCACATGGTTCTCTTCATCTTCAGGTTCAACTACTGGAAGAAATAATTCATAGTCATCACTTTCCTCACTAGGATCTGCATCTAAGCTGGCTCTTTTCCCTCCCCAGCTGGAAAATGCAGATGCTTTCTTGATAAGCTGAACTACAGGATCTTCAGAATTATGTTTGTCATTCCAGTTTTCATTTCTTTTTCCTCCCCAACTGCTGAAAGCAGAGTCTTTCTTAACAGGGTTGAGTTCTCCAACTCCAGCATCAGGTTCTGCCTCATCTGAAAAGGAAATCACAGTCTTAGCAAATGGAACAATCCAGGCTTATTGTTTTTTGCTTGTACTACTATTTATTGCAGCTCCAGAGATGAGGCTAAGGTCCTGCTAGTTTCTGGCTGCCAGTATCATTCTAATAGTGATTCAGTTCATTTCAGTATTTAGGAGTGACCTGTTTTGTCTATATAACTTGAAGTGAAATTAATTGACTGTTTACTATTGCACAACATGTATTTGAATGAACTAGGTGAAATATCCATCGTTCAATGAGTTATCCCTATTTAAAAAAACATTACTCTGCTTAAACAAAGAATTAAATGCTTAGGGCACCACAAAGAACAAAAGAAAAGAAAAAGAAATAAAATCTTGGGGAAGACACTGTGCAAATGCACTGTTAATCACCAATACTACATGAAGAAAACTGAGTATAAAAAGCCATGTGAATGTAATATGTTGCATTTATGTTTCAAACATATAGAAAATTGTATTAATTGTATGCTGAAGGGCGAGTAGAGGATAAGTGAGTGTGTTACATAAAAGAAAATTAAGTAGAGATAACCATCTGAATATAATACACTGCATAGTTTGAGAGATAGCTCACAAACCTTCTCCATGAAAAAATACACATGAGCCAAATTTAAAGATGATTGGTCAAGGAGTTTCAGAGATGAGCAATTACATACATATATACACATCTGGTTTTATATGTATGGGTATGAATTGACTCAGCTCGTCAGTTCCTCAGGTTTACATAGAAAGTTGTGTAAATGTTTACCATCACCGGAGAATGACTTACAGAGCCTTGCTCTTTCCAGTAATATTTGATGTCCCTACGTATTACATTAAAATCTTACATCCTCTTTTTAGAGAATTAATCAACCAAGAATATGATTTTTCTTTTGTTCAACATGAATTAATGGGCAGTCCTTTAAAGTTGCCAGAAACATAGGACAGGTCTTAGCCAGTTTCAGGAACTTCTTCATAAAATTAAGTAAAACCTTTAGAGTAGTTAGGAAACCTCTTTGCATCACTGCATATAGCAGAGAGCATTGCTACCAATGATAGGTAAAATACAGTGAATTGGTTCATTGGTTCATAGTATTGGTACGAGGTTAATACAATATTAATGTTTCTTTTACCTTGTACCATTCATAGTTTTATGAATGTTCATGCTTTAATATCACATATTTTTCTGCTTAGTACAAGAAAAGAGCATTGTTCCTAAAGGTTTGCTGATAAGCTCCTAACACTTGCATCATCACAAAGTCTCTGGCTTCTGGTGGGGAGTGCACTAGAGCCAAGTTCATCTAGTATTTTTGGTAATTCAAAATTTTAACAAGCAAGTAACATCTGCACGGACATTCAAATACTAAATTCATAAAGCATTTCTTTTCATTTATACTTATGCATTTTAAATTTTGTGATTTGGTTATTTAAAGTGACTTCATGTTATGTGAATGTAATGAATGCTAGACTTAAATGGGTCATTAAGTCTATTTGTTGAAATAGTAGGTTAATATTATCAGAATTTTTAAATGCAGTAAATATGGGAATTCCCAATAAGATGTACACCCGTGGACCAAAAGAAAGAATGAACGAGTGAAAATGAGTCATGTCTGGAACGCCAAATTTGTCTAAGTCCTACATGGTACAGTACCTTCTTTACACTATCCATGATGCAGTTATGAAGTGGCAGCAACAAGTTGTCACAAGTTTCAAATCTAAATATTTCTAACCCATATAGTAAATCAAGGCACGGTGTCATGTATGACTTAGACAAATTTGGTATTCCAATGTGACTCATTTTCTACGTTCATGGGTGTACATTCATGTATACGAGAAGGAGAAAAGGCAATGCTACACTCACTATTGTAAATAATTTAATGAGGATTTATGTGTAACTTGTACATTTCTTTTAATAGTTCAGAGCAGAGACATTATTTTAAATTTCACAACATTCTTTTTTAGTGAATCTAGAGATTAGAAATTGCATTGTGCTGATTTAAGCTTCAAAATTCAATTGGGGTTTGAAACACAACTTTTACATTCACGGCGCTTAAGAAGGAAAGCCAGAAAGTAAGGGTACAGAGAATGGCAAAGGTTCTTTAGCCTGTAACAGTATTGCACTGAGTCGTCTGAATAGAGCTAGCAATTCACACCTAAAGTACCTTGTGTCCAGGGATTAAATAACCTCCAGATGTTTAAAAACACCAACAGTATGTTTGTTGGCATAAATAAATGATAATTACCATCTAAAGGTTATTTAATCCCAGGACATAACTTATTATGACAGTAAGTTGCCATTGGGGTAATTGTCTCTGGTGTCAGATGGCTGTTATGCTTTACTGGGAGAAATATGAATTGGTTGGAGAATTCAATGTCATTCTAGCAGATTGTCACAGTAGTTTAATGGTTAGAACACCCGCTTGTCAAGCAGAAGGTCTGTGGTTCAAATCCCAGCTGTGGTATTGGATTTTTTAGTCCCAAATTTGCCTCTCAAAGGGGTAGGGACTTCCAAGGGGATCATCAACAATAAGTTAGGGGAAAAAAGAAACATGTGCCCTGATAAAATCAGAAGATGATCTATAGTCAAAATCTTCATACAAGTTCTCTGACATTGTTAATACAAGGGTGGGTCAATAAGTAATGCCTCCTTTTTTTTTGCCTTAAATAAGTTAGTTATGTGAAAAATTTGAATTTGGCCCAATTCCTCAAACCTTCTCCAATCCCCTGGAGTAGTAACTTTCTAAGTCAACAGGTGACAGCACTGCATCCTCTTGCAAAATGGCTGACATTAGACAGCGTTCTGTGATTGAATTTTTGACTGTGGAAGGGAAACGCCAATTCGAATTCACAAAAGGCTAAAAAATGTGTATGGTGATGTAAAGTTGGATGTCAGCACTGTTAGACGATGGGTTTGTCGCTGTAATGAAGCTGAAGGGCAAACACTCGCTGAATGTTGCATGGAGTCACTGCAGTCACCGGCCTGCCGCTTCGCGTTTCATCTGCCAATGGTGTTTGCCCTTCAGCTTCATTACAGAGACAAACCCATCGTCTAACAGTGCTGACATCCACCGTTGCATCACCATACACATTTTTTAGCCTTTTGTGAATGCGAATTGGCGTTTCACCTTCCGCAGTCAAAAATTCAATCACAGAATGCTGTCTAATACGAATGTTGATGTCAGCCATTTTGCAAGAGGATGCAGTGCTGCCACCTGTTGACTTAGGAAATTACTACTGCAGGGGATTGGAGAAGAACGTTTGAGGAATTGCGCCAAATTCAAATTTTCACATAACTAACTTATTTAAGGAAACAAAATAGGAGGCATTACTTATTGACCCACCCTCGTAGATAAGCTACCTAAAATTATATTAGAAGTACTTTAATTTCTGATTACTACAAACTCTACATGAAATACCAAGAAGTGTGCAAAATAATTTAATCACTTAATAGTTCAAAAAACAGATGCACCCCAATAAATTAAGACTGTATTTTAGGTGACATGTAGAACATTGTTTCCTCCAAATAAGCATATTAATTTTGTTTGCATTATCAATTTTGAAATCCCTCTTACTTTTATTGTACATTGTTTATGAGAAAAAGTAATTCTTATATTGATAATATTAGATAGACATGGTGATGTGCAGCTTAAAAAGTTAGAAGCCCATTGTTTTATGGCAAGCAACATTCTGTAGTTAATCTTTTTAATTTTTTTAAACTGCAACATATTGAAGAACAGTATTGCTATTGGATTCGAAATAAACTAGCATATATGTAGTTAATCATAGAACACATGTGCTATTAAAATTAATCTGTATGAATTTTTACCAGTCTTATGTTAAAAGGAATATTATAGGCAGTCATGGGTATAAATGCAAATGGAAAGAGTATAAACTGCAAATCATTGGACATAATCATATAAAACAAAGTCATGATGTTAAAAAAGCACTGATGGAATATGGTTACATATTCTAGATAGTCCAGATATTTCATATTATGTCTGTATTCCTCTGTGTGAACACACACTGATGTTCAGTGTTCTGTTAAACCTTTAGGTACTTCTGGTGAGACTAATATTATTGCTTCTTTTTGATTTGGTGTGTAAATCTGTAAGATTGGCTATAGGAGTGCAATACACTCTCCTCCACAAAACTGCAATGAAAGAAATTACTCTGTTCTGGCTGGTTCTGAAACAGCTGTATTGCTTTATTTGTAAACACGTGACTCATGCTGTACTTAACCATTTTGAGATTCTCCTTTGAAATACAGTAAAACCCTACTAATCCAAATAAATTGGGGGTGTGGTCTGTTTGGATTCAGAAATGTTTGGGTTATCCGAAAAAATGAAAAAAGCAGTATAAGGAAGTTGTAACATTGCAATTACCATGTACAACTTAATGACAATGCATTCAACATAACGACAATGTACTCTTGTGACACAGAACAGCTGCTTGCTTGTGTTTTACCATGAATATTAGTGTCATACAAATGAAATGCTTAAGAGACTTAGAAAAGGGGGAAAGTGCTACAAAATTGGCTATTGAATTTGGTGTTGGGAAAGCCACTATCAGTGACTGGAAATGTGTTTGACAGTTCTATAGTAAAAATGCTTTCTCTACACTACAAATAAGCTTTTTATTGTTTTTTTAAATTATGGGTTTTGTGTTTGGATTATCCAGAATTTCGGATTTGTGGGGTTTGGATTATAAGGGTTCTACTGTACACACATTTTGAGACAATAAATTCAGCTGTCTAGAAAATATGTATTTTTTATCAGTTTCTCCGACAAGCTCATAACTTTAATTCTTGATACAGTACTACACACATTTTTTAATGGAAGATGCTTTTATTTTTCCATGACTTACCTGCTTCATTTTCGCTCCTTATTAAATCATCTGTGTTCTTTGCAATCAGCTGCAAAACAAACCAAGTTGCATTTGTGAAAATATACTCCAACCATATTTGTCCTTAGATTAGGAAAATTAAGCTTTAATTTATAACACTTATATTTTAAATGGTATTTTCTACTGTTTATTCTCAGTTCTCAGCTGTTTCTTTACTTATTTGCTTTTAACTTATAAAATACCATACTGAACTCTTAAATGGTATACCAATTAATTGAAGAAATGAGCACTTGGTGAACATGTTACAATATTAGTTACACATTTCAAATTAGTTGGCTTTCTTGAATGTTGGCTTTGCTGAGAAGCTTGGACAGAGGAATTGTTAGTTCCATGTAATACAAAGTAAGCAAGCAAACAAACAACTGAGGAATATAAAGGGGAACTCTCAATAAAATGTTCTAATATAGTGGAAACTTATTAAGGCAATATATCTATGAAAATTCAAAAATTTGGTTTTCTTGAGATTGCTTCTACTTTTTTGCCATATACTCTAAACATTAAATATATTGTGTACCCAACATTATTATTTTTATTCATAATCACTTTTTGATATGGTAATAATATGAAATGCTCCTTGGACCCTAGGGTTTATCATATTGCTTCCAATTTTTTTAATTTGAGCTTAGTGTATGGAAATTATTGTGTGGGCATTTCCTAATTTTGATTAGTTTAAGAGAAAAAACATTTCTGTATGTTTGTAACTAAATTATTCGAATTTTTCATTGTGAATTATGGCAAATAATTAGTTTCAGATAAACTATTGAATATTTTTTAATTAGTACACAAAAGGTTTTGAGTCCATAATTCCTGAAGCTCTCCCAAAAACTTCAAGCTCATAAATTAAAAACAGGTCCAAGGAGTATTTTGAAATGTGAAAAATGCTGAAAAGAAACTGAATTAAGTGGGGTTTTTAAGTTTATAGTCCTATTAAATAGGCATTTGTAGCTCTAAAATGTTTTGTACAGTTGTATACCATGGAAGTATAAGTTATTAGTAGGTATAATAAAAACACAAACAATTGAAAATGTATATATATATATATATATTTTTTTTTTTTTTTCAAAATTACTGATACACTGCAAGCTCCAGATAGCATTTTAGTTTTAAAAATCTTCTTTGTGATCTTTGTTTAGACATCCTAACAAAGGGTACACTATGGAAATTATAATTTGGTTTAAGCTTCAGACACTGGCTGAACTAACTTAGGTTATATGGATTTCTGTTGCTTAAAAGAGCTCAGCTGCATTTTAGATTGTCAAAGAGAATGGACTGTTGTGTGTTTTTCATTAGACCCTTTATTTTTAAATTGCATAAGAAATTGTCATAATAGACCAAAAACAAAACTTATAACATACTTTTTTTTTTTTGCTGCTTACTTTTGTGTACATTATTATTTCCTGAGAAACCTTAACTGACTTACTGGAATAAACATAGACATTAATTTTTTTATACCTTTACCGTGGAACCCCATACCAAAAAAGACACAGCTGTTGAATGTAACCATGGCAAATATTCTGATTGGATCAAGTTCCTCAATTTCTTAAACTTGATTGAATCTCCTGGTTTGTTGCAGTTGTTTTGACACAAATCTTGTGAAAACTGTTCATTTGGAGAATGAAATTAATAATTTTAAACAAAACTTGCTGTATTTATTCTCACCAGCATAGGTTTTCCTGTTCCAGAAGTGTAGGTGGATATTTTCACTTCTGTGGGCTCAGGAATTTGGTCGTTGTCACTGTAAATGAAAAAATATAGAAATAAAAAAAATCTGATGTGTTGCACTCACATGACTTTCTCTACTCCTGTATTAACTATTCTTACAACTCTTATTCCCCTATCTTCATGTTAGTCAAGATAAACATTTGCAGAAAATATCTTATTACTAATTTTTTTTTGCATGTACAAGGGGAATACAGTAGGTTTTAATTGATAGTCAAAGTTTTGAAGCTGACTTGTATATAATGGCTTTAAAATTCCATTCTCTTTAAATGACCAAGAGATAAAAAAGTGAATAATGATCTTTTATTTGGGAAATGCTTAAATATTACAAAACTCATACAAATAACAAGGAATATCTTCAAAATAGTTCATTCAGAAAAAAATGCATTTGGACATAACATGTGTATTTTAACAAGATCTACATTCATATATATATATATATATATATTAAAATTTTGTCTATCTCTTAATAGTTTACCAGTTATGCAAAAGTCATCAAAAGCAAACAGGACTACATGGGCTATAGCCAGAAAATTCCTAATATACATTTCATTTGTCATAAAAACATCTTAATTTAAGAAAATTAAAGTTTTCGAAAAATTTTCCGCGTAAAGGGTAGTTCAGTGTGGGGCAATTTTCTTCATAATCTTTATGTCACATTCTTAAAAGATATTAAACTTAAATATCAACTTTGGTTTTTAACCAACTTTTCATATTTGAATTATGCTGTTGACACACACATGTACCTTTTTTCTAAAAATGCTGCTTTTTTGTGTTTTGTTTATTCAGGGAGGCCTCAAAACATATATTTCTGGTGAAATCTCGACATCGAAATTTTGGGTTGAACACAATACTTCCCATAATTACTTGACATAGTAGAGAAAGTAAAAATTGTGCAGTAGTAAGTGTAGGTATGTTGTTAATCTAAAATGAAGTTTCCTTCCGTCAAACATATCAAGTTATGGACTTCCGAAGATTCACAAGCCTGGCACACCCCTTAGGCCGATTGTAAGCGCCATTGACTCACCTACGTACGCAGTTGCGAAATACCTCGAAAAGATGCTGCAACCTCACATCGGCAACACTGACACATACATAAAAGACTCCGCCCATTTCGTTCAGAAACTCAAGACCATCAGCTTACAACCCAACGACTTACTTGTCAGTTTCGACATAACATCTCTGTTCACCATGGTTCCAGTCAATGAAGCCATAACACAGCTTAAGGAGATTTTTCCAGAAGACATTACGACGCTTTTCCACCACGTCCTCACGACTACGTATTTTCAGTGGAACCACGAATACTATGAACAGACAGACGGTGTAGCAATGGGAAGTCCTCTCAGTCCGGTTATTGCGAATTTTTACATGGAATTTTTCGAAGCTACTGCCTTGGATTCAGCACCGCTTAAACCTTCGTGCTGGTGGCGTTACGTGGATGACACGTTCGTCATTTGGAGTCACGGAGAATCAGCCCTGACAGAATTTCTGGATCACCTCAACAGCATCAATAAACAAATTCAATTCACCATGGAGTAGGAACAAGACGGCAAATTGCCCTTTTTGGATGTCATGGTAAACAGAAAACAGAATGGCACACTAGGCCACAAGGTGTACCGTAAACCGACCCATACAGACCGCTACCTTCACAAGAACTCCAACCACCATCCGAAACAAAAGCGTGCTATGATTAAAACTCTGGCAGACCGAGCTACACGCATTTGCGAACCACAAGTTCTACACCAGGAATTTCAACACTTAGAGTCAGCGCTCCACTCTAATGGCTACGCAAAACGAGAAATTAAGAGAGCATTACATCCTAGTAAAGGTCCCAACATCACAGAAACAGCCGCAAACAATAGGAAGGGCAAGGCCTTTTTACCGTACATCAGATCAGTCACAGACCGCATAGGCAAACTACTTAAACGCCACAACATTGACACCGTCTACAAGCCCACTAAACAGATTTGTAACATACTCCGTTCCGCCAAAGACCCCAGGGATCCTCTATCCACCGCAGGAGTATATAGAATACCTTGTTCGTGTGGCAAGGTGTACATCGGAACCACACAACGTAGTATAAAAACCCGCATTGAAGAACACAGAAGAAATTGTCGCTTGGGTCAAACTGAAAAATCAGCAATTGCTGAACATGCCATACTCGAAGAAGGGGAACACATCATCCAATATGGTAACACAGTTATTCTGGCATCTACATCCCACTACTATTCTCGCTTATTCCGTGAAGCCATTGAAATACACAAGCACAAAAATAATATCAATCGCAAAGAAGAAGGACTTAAACTCAACAGAATATGGCAAACAGCGTTAACAAAAACAAAAATCCAGAACCCCTCTCCAGCCAATCAGACGCCAGCTCCTTGTAGTACTCCACTGGTACAAGTCCAGCCCACTGGCCACCCGGACCTATCACAACGTACTTCCCCTCCAGCCGCCGACATAAATACCGCTCCTCTGGTGGTGACCAGCACAGTCGGTGCTGAGATCTCCACTAGGAAACTTCGACCTCGCCGCCACTGAAGATGTCTGCCGTAGTCGCAGACGAAACGTTTGGGAAGAAGAAGGAACCCAATAGACCACGGCCCACAAGCCCGGTTAATATTATTGCATCTAGTCTTGACACCGGCCGTGAAAGCCTTAGAACTTTGATGAATCGCCTCTACGGGGAGGAAACACATCCACGGATTCGGCGCCTAGAAGTGCTACGAGTAAGAAAATCACAACTACTTTGTTCACTTTGTTTTCTTTTACGTTGCCGTGATACTGGCATAATTCCTCGGTGCATACGACAAAAACGCGTCTTAACTACAGCTGCATCTCACCGTATTTACAACCGCACGGAACGAGCCCTTCTTCGGGAACGCATCCACCAAACCCGCCGAGAACTAGCCCACAACAACAAGGAACTTTTGTCGTTACATCTTCATCTCAGTCATAAGTTGGAAAAGGAACATTGGGATCACGTGGACAGAATCAGTTTTGCTTCAATGGTCACTCACTACTACAGGACTACGGAAAGACACAAAAAGAAATATGAAGACTGCCTGAACTCTAGCGCAGAAAAGCAGTATCGGCACACTTCGAACAACAACAATGAAGTTTCAGCCTTCGCACAGACAAGCCGAACGGTCGTCAATTTGTCAGACCATCAACTGTCACCCGCAGAAGCTTCCGTCCTCTCAAAAGGTGGGAACTACGCCATCACACCCCATGTACTACCTATAGAGGAGATCATCTCCTGCATTGAAGCCGGTATTCGTGAATTGCCGTCAACTACAGCAGACCAAATACGCCTCGAATCTTCTAGAATTCTTCAACGAGCTAAGCCACCTAAGAGCAATCTTTCTCTTCAAGAACGAAAAGCTCTTAAAAATCTTAACCCAAACAAGGAGATTATAGTACTGCAGGCGGACAAAGGAAACGCCACGGTGGTGATGAACCAACGTGACTACGAACACAAGGTGACTGAGCTCCTAGATCCGAACACCTACAAGAAGCTCTCCAGGGATCCAACAGGTCGCGTTCTTCGGAAAACCAATCAACTGATTAAGTCTTCGTCCATTCCACCCAGTGATCAGCTGAAACTAAAGAGGAGTGAAGCTTTACCTCCCAGACTTTATGGACTTCCGAAGATTCACAAGCCTGGCACACCCCTTAGGCCGATTGTAGGCGCCATTGACTCACCTACGTACGCAGTTGCGAAATACCTCGAAAAGATGCTGCAACCTCACATCGGCAACACTGACACATACATAAAAGACTCCGCCCATTTCATTCAGAAACTCAAGACCATCAGCTTACAACCCAACGACTTACTTGTCAGTTTCGACATAACATCTCTGTTCACCATGGTTCCAGTCAATGAAGCCATAACACAGCTTAAGGAGATTTTTCCAGAAGACATTACGACGCTTTTCCACCACGTCCTCACGACTACGTATTTTCAGTGGAACCACGAATACTATGAACAGACAGACGGTGTAGCAATGGGAAGTCCTCTCAGTCCGGTTATTGCGAATTTTTACATGGAATTTTTCGAAGCTACTGCCTTGGATTCAGCACCGCTTAAACCTTCGTGCTGGTGGCGTTACGTGGACGACACGTTCGTCATTTGGAGTCACGGAGAATCAGCCCTGACAGAATTTCTGGATCACCTCAACAGCATCAATAAACAAATTCAATTCACCATGGAGAAGGAACAAGACGGCAAATTGCCCTTTTTGGATGTCATGGTAAACAGAAAACAGAATGGCACACTAGGCCACAAGGTGTACCGTAAACCGACCCATACAGACCGCTACCTTCACAAGAACTCCAACCACCATCCGAAACAAAAGCGTGCTATGATTAAAACTCTGGCAGACCGAGCTACACGCATTTGCGAACCACAAGTTCTACACCAGGAATTTCAACACTTAGAGTCAGCGCTCCACTCTAATGGCTACGCAAAACGAGAAATTAAGAGAGCATTACATCCTAGTAAAGGTCCCAACATCACAGAAACAGCCGCAAACAATAGGAAGGGCAAGGCCTTTTTACCGTACATCAGATCAGTCACAGACCGCATAGGCAAACTACTTAAACGCCACAACATTGACACCGTCTACAAGCCCACTAAACAGATTTGTAACATACTCCGTTCCGCCAAAGACCCCAGGGATCCTCTATCCACCGCAGGAGTATATAGAATACCTTGTTCGTGTGGCAAGGTGTACATCGGAACCACACAACGTAGTATAAAAACCCGCATTGAAGAACACAGAAGAAATTGTCGCTTGGGTCAAACTGAAAAATCAGCAATTGCTGAACATGCCATACTCGAAGAAGGGGAACACATCATCCAATATGGTAACACAGATATTCTGGCATCTACATCCCACTACTATTCTCGCTTATTCCGTGAAGCCATTGAAATACACAAGCACAAAAATAATATCAATCGCAAAGAAGAAGGACTTAAACTCAACAGAATATGGCAAACAGCGTTAACAAAAACAAAAATCCAGAACCCCTCTCCAGCCAATCAGACGCCAGCTCCTTGTAGTACTCCACTGGTACAAGTCCAGCCCACTGGCCACCCGGACCTATCACAACGTACTTCCCCTCCAGCCGCCGACATAAATACCGCACCTCTGGTGGTGACCAGCACAGTCGGTGCTGAGATCTCCACTAGGAAACTTCGACCTCGCCGCCACTGAAGATGTCTGCCGTAGTCGCAGACGAAACGTTTGGGAAGAAGAAGGAACCCAATAGACCACGGGCCACAAGCCCGGTTAATATTATTGCATCTAGTCTAAACATATCAAGTGTTCTTTCTATTATTTATCTTAGTCTTTGCAATATTTATCCCTGTTCTACTTTAATGTTATTTGGCATTGCCCATTACATTTATCACACTTTAGATATTGAGCCTTATTGTGAAATAAGTGTTTATTTAAGTAAACCTTATTAATAAAACATTATTGTTTAGAGAAATTTTGATAATATATACAATAATTTTGTGAGATATTAAATAGAATGTTGTGATGCCATCCAAGTTTATAGAAAACAACAAAATCAACTGATGTTGAGAAGGTGGAGAACCATTGTTCAAAGGTGCCTCACTCAACAATTATAAGCGAAAAGCTTAGTTAAAATATTCCAGGAGCCATTATGTCAAGCCATTCAGATTTAATAAATTAATTTAATTGAAATTCTTAGCTAAAGTATCAAGCATAGTACATAAATTTCAGCTTTAGAATGTGAATTAAGTTATAATTTTATGTTAACAATATTTTAGCATTTTTGCTTTGCTTAATTTGCCAATATCTGTTCCACTTTAATTTATATCCCAGATCAGGTTTTGCTTATAATAGCTGACTGCACTGGATCCAAAATGGGGTGTGTTTCTTATTTTGAAGTACTGTTTCTGCTTTTCATTATACGTAGGTACCTGAAAACTTTTAGAAAAAAAAATTTGTTTAAATATAATTTAAATTACAATATGTAAAGCATATAATTACCAGGCATTAAGACCAGCTTATTTATGAAAGCACTTATTCTTTTTGTGGAACTGAATTTTTAGGTGAAAATTACACAATTTCTACTTTGAATTATGTTGTATAAATATTGCATTGACATGTTAATCATCTAAACCAAACATTTTCATTATCTGCGATTTTTAAATACCCAACAACGTGTTTGAATCATCTGTTGCTCCCTTTAAACCCCATTGGACCTACTCCTTCTTTCTGTATGGTTTTTTTTTTTTTTTTTTTTTTCTTTTCTACAGACTGATTCGTAACCACCGACAACGGTAACGATGACCATAAAAAGAGACTTGAAATATATGTGTTAAAATGGGAATGTTCACAACCAACAGCAAGACTTCCCGGGCCCCGGGAACATAAGCTAGATCATATTAAAAATCTCTTCCTTCAAGGTAGAAATTCTTCAAAACCGCTAGAACTCTCCCTAGTCGCAATCCAGGGAAAATCAACCCGGAAAGAATTTTACGAGGACAACAAAGAATAAGTAATTTTAATGAACGCTAGGGCGCTAAAGGACTGACTCTGCTGATTTCTCGGAATGGTAAATATGCAATAGCTTCGCGGTTAGGTCTTCTTTCTATCGAAATTTGACGTTGGTTAATCTGCTTTTATGTTGGCTGATTTGGAGAGCAGGTTATAATTTTTGTATTAAACTCCAGCGCGACAGCCCATGAAGGGCCAAGGCTTGCCGCCCAGCGTCCCCCAACTCTGCCCTCTACAAGCGTCATCGGTGGGGTGTAGTACTGGAAGGTGGTACGTGGTCAGCTTCCGGAGTCGTCCCAGCCAGTTATGCGGCCTTTTCGACCTGGGACCGCTACTTCTCCATCAAGTAGCTCCTCAATTGGCCCCTCTGGGACCTAACGAGGCTAAGTGTACCCTATTATAATTTTTGTATTGGTTAGTATATATTCCCGTTGCCATTAGGGGACTGTTGTGAACCAAAATGTTCGTGCTATTCGTTGTCATTGTTACCGGGCGGTTGTGAACCAGCCTTACAGCGTTGAACCTCTTCTTCATGTGGCACGGTCCTTGCCATAATTGCAGGGTAGCGCTCCTTGGACCGGGTAGGACGATGTATGCCATCCTGCTAGAAACCTCTGCGATAGTTCATGACATACACATACATTCTGTTCTAGCCGAAGTGAAAGCTGCCAGTAAAAAAGTGGAATAGCTAAACATCCATGAAGGTTACATGCGGCCAGTTTGCACTAAAATGTCGAGAAAATCAAGTGTTTTATGTGTTGAAAATGACAGCCCTGTTATTCCTCTTGTGTTTGCACAGGCTATTTCCAAAGTGATTCCATTCACACCACAAGAAAAATTCATGTTGTTATTGATTATCAGAGTTAAATATTCCATGCAATAGGACCACCACGACCCCATCATCTACTTCTGAATATTGCTTATTTGTTTGTTCTTACCTGTAACCAGGTGAGTTGTAGCTGCAGTAAGGAACGCCTGCTGTTTGACATAGTCGTGTCTGCAAGCCTTCCTGAAAACGTCAAAAGCCGTTCAGTTTTGCATGATATGCAGAGAAGTGCATAATATAGCCTACACAAAATTAAAATTTTCATTCTTTATCAACTTATGAAATACCACTCCATTACGTTGTTATACCGGTACTAGGCAGTGTCTATGGCTCATTTTGGCACAAGTAAAGCTTCTTTTTCGTGGTCTCTGACAAAGATACAAAAGCAAAGAGGAAATTTGTGTACTGAGATTAGGGGAAAAGGTTTCATAGATTTCAATCAGGTGATGCATTATCACTCCAACTAACCTCCCATTCTTGCCTTTGAATGCATTTGTGTTGAGTCAATAGTAGTGTTGGCAGTTTGGCAAACTTTCTTACAGCTCATGACAATTTGAAGTCCATTTTGCAACCAAATTTGTTGCTTAGCAGACATTTTAGCATGATGTGTTGCATCCTCTATTCACTTGTGTGTATTCTTATAAAAGATTATTATTCTGTGCACCTTATTAATGCAGATAAAACTTCAATATTTACGCATTTCGTTGTAGATTTTATGAAGTTTGTCGCTAGGTAATGTCTTTGAAATTTCATGCTCCTTATTACCATGAAATGAAAAGGGGGGGGGGGGTGGAGAAAAGAAGTCAGCAGATGAGAACATCTATATGAAGAATTTACATAAATTTTGTGCTGTAACAAAATCTACATTTTGGTGTAATAAGATTTTGTCTATCTTATGGGTTATAGACTATACAAAAGTGATTCAGAATGAACAGGACTTCACAATCTATTCCTGAAAAGTCAATATGTATACATTTTATTTGTCATACAAATATTCTAAACGTATGTTATTTTAACCAAGCTTATTAGAACCATTTTTGAGAAAATAAAAAGTAAAGAACATTTTTACATGTAAAGGGTAGTTTTGTGTTGGGGATTTTCTTGAGACTCTTCGTGTCGCATCTTTGGAAAGCGGTTTGCTGTTGACCTGACTTCTCTTTTTCGAGGTATGCTGTTCAAAGATAGATCTACGCTCACCACGCGCGCGCACACAGAGTTTTAAACATATTAAATGAAATCTTTGTACTTCCGCGGAAATGTACGATTCGAGGTAATGCTTTAATACGGACCAGTCAACTATAACCTCACTTTTCCATTGAATTTTCTGGTGTCTGGCGTATCAGCGACAAAACACCTGAATTCAATACCTGGCCAACGTTAAATAAATGGTTTTTATTGGGCGTTAGAATAATTGTTCTTTGATCCGCCGGTAGAAACAGATTACTGAATCAACAAGTTGTGTCACGTTGCAATACACTCCCACCTTTAAGCGCGATTATCTAGTTAACGGTGCATTCAATTTTAAAAAAGTCATTGAAATGGTTTGTTAAAATACATCCACTCTCATCTCCTTCAGTCTGATGGATTATTTCACTTCCATCCTGTATCATAATCCTTGGAGCATTTTGAACAGTGAAATTGCTGAAGAAAGAAAAGAAAAATGAAGACAAAGCTCAACACTGTGCCTTAACTAAATGGTTCAAGACCAATTAAATAGCCATCTGTGCCATTAAAAATGGATTGTGTGGCATGAAAATACAAGTAACCAGCACAATAAAAATGCCCAAAACAAAAATTGGAAACATTTGACATTTTTTTTACCAAATTTCACGGATGCATTGCCTAAAGGTAATGTAAAAATCGAGAAACGGCAATTTTTGGAAATTGAAAGGTACCTAGCGTATAATTTTCGCCATGTCCTGCAACGAAAATGTATAAAGTTATATCCAACTAGCCCACATGTTGGAATGTACGACTAGGTGTGGTTTTTGAAATTGCCAAGTAGTGTTTTAATTTTTGGTAGGACCTAAAGCATAAATATTTAAATTGTTCTCCACATTGCTCAAATGGTGCAACAAATTTGTCTGTAGCAGGCTGAAAATACGAGAAGGGTAGTTTTCGAAAGTTGTAAAATAGTCTAATTAATTTTCGAAGAATCTTTTAATTCGCATGCACAAATTTCTGACCCTATTAGCAAAGTAGCAATATAAGTATATGAGAATGAAAATAAAAGGCAAGTTCGTTGTTTAACATTTTACGTTATTAGGAATAGAGTTCATACCTTACACGTGACTTTTGGAATGTATTTCGTAAAGGATTTTGAGAAATGTATCCTCTAAAATCACATTTACGTTGAAAGTCCTATGAGGGCGTCAACTTTCTGATATGCTTCCAGCTTTTTTGATATAGTCTGCGTATTTTGGACAGACTAACAATATGCGAACCACCGTAAGTATTCAGAACTCTCAGAAATAGCTGAAATTCGGCTGCGGAGCTCTACCTTAAGCAAATGCTGTGGTATTCGTAAATTCACGCTAATGAAAGTTAAATCAATGAACGGCCACGTAACAACCAAATAAGGATAAATAAATAAGCAGACGAAATTTCGATTTACTAGGATCTTCTCAATTGTAGGGAAATGAATGACCAGCTCTTTTTACTCTGAAAAGGAAATGTGAATGCTGGAAGTGTAATGCCCATGACTTAACATCGGCAAAGAAAGCAGGGAACTCCACCGTTCTAACTTTTACTATACTCTCTCTTGGGGTTGACCGTCATAGACGATCTGTTGAAATTAAATTTCCGGTGGTAAAACTTGCCGTATTGTACATAAAGGGAAAATCCGAGATCTTTAATTTAGCTCCATATAAGTAATGATCCCCCCATCTCCTTTAAACACTAGGGACAAAAAAAAATCCTCCCCACAGCCGTTTTACACAAGGATTTACATCTCTTTCGAAGCCCCTGCTAGTCGGAGTTTGCAGAGTTTACAATTGAGCATTTGTCCGTCCTGGGTCCTTCTTCATCCGCTTTTCATTCTCGAGAAAGCATTGCTATACATTAGAACCGGCAAATAGAGAATTTAGCTGCATTTATTCGTTTGTAATTTGGAAGCTTTATTTTTGTAGAATATTGTAACAAAACGGGAATTCGACGAATCCCACGCCATGTAAAAAAACGACAATTTCCTCCAGTTATTATTCCATCACTTTATTTTTCATTCAAAACATTTTGCACAAAAACACAGTTCTCTTCTGACGTTAACACAATCTACAGTCGTTCGTGACATTACAACTCTCAACTTTTTCCTTCTAGTAACCTTGAATTACTCATTTCATTGTCTCTCTTCACTCCCCCCAGGGGCCTACTTCGGTAGGTACGGGTTTAGGCGCACCCAGCGTCCCTCATTTCACCCCTTCATGTTCATTAACTGTTACCACGTGGAGCTGGTTTGACCGCTACTCTTCATCACCCTCTTCCTCTTCTATGTTTATTCTGAGTATTAGTTTGTAAGGTCCTAGGTTTATAACTCCTGTCTCACCAGCAGGGATCTTTCCTATCTCCGTGGTCCTGTCCCATGGTTTTCAGCGCAGCCCCTGACTTTGTGCTCTTCGGAGATCTTAGGCGCAAAGGTTGGGCGGACCCTTTACACTGTCTCCATGTGTAGCCTTAGGTTCGGAGCCCGTCCACACCGTCATGTACCCCTACGTAGCTCTCTGAGGACCCGGCCTGTGTTAATTCCCCAACGGCGGTTGCCGTCGGGTTGGTATCACCAGCCGGACGTGTTACCGGTGACGGAACCCCGTGTAATCAACCACAATTCCCCTGAATCCACGCTGACTCCGTGGAGGCAGTGTGACCTAAAGTGGGAGCCACAGGCAGCTATTCCTGTGGTAAGGGAATAATGTCGGGGTGTGCGTGGTGAACGGTTTACCCATGTGGACAAGCAGTGGAGATCGGAGGGTAGTCCCTCTGGAGATTTTGGTGTCTTTCACTCACTCACTCTTCACTTTCTCTGTCTCTCAAACACTAACTCCTGCTATCCAATCACTCAACACTCGTTAAAACTTTTTCACTTCGACGCGAGATATCTTTTATAGCTGCCTCGCACTCACTGACACACTGAGCGACTGATGTATGTAACCCTAACTGCTTTAGCTCGTTGCGTATCTCCGTATATAATGAGGATGACGTAACAGATCTCTCTTCAACTTCCGCAAATCCGCCGGCCTCCGGATTCCTTTCGAAGGTTCCAGCAATCCTTTGTTATCCGCCGCGCTCATTGTTGTTAGTCACGTATACACAAACAGTTGCGCAACGGTGCCTGACCTTCAGCGCCTTTATTTGTTCGCCGGTCTGGCATATGATGTGAAGTAGCTTAGCCCCGACTGTCCTTTCTTGTGCGCCGCGCCTGGCGCCGCAATATATAGAGACAAGTGCAGCTTCTCATCAGAATTCAATTCCCAAGTAGCAAAATATCTTCTATGGAAATGGAAATGATCTTGTATTCTATAGCTTGTATTTTTTTTAGAAAAACTTGCTCCGTAATTCGCTGTACAGAGTCGCTTTTTAGATTCGGAAGCATATTGACCATTGTGATAATGTAACAAAGGACTCATTCATTTATTTCTTTTTTTAGGAAAGTTAACTCTTTAATCCACGCTTTGAAGCGTTTTAATATGCCCCTGCCTGGAAACTTAAGAACCGGTTTGATACAAACAATGGCGATGCTCACTTCGATTAATACGATTCTCTCTTCGCAGATTTAAGATATTATCTATAATGTAAATTACAGCTAGATCATAATACGTCCGTACGCTTCATCTGTCAATCTCTCCACGAGTTGTCATGGCTCCTTCTGACAGTAGAAACACGTCTTTTATTTATCTTTACGTACCACGCTTTTCGCTTTAAAAGTTTGTCCCCATCTCCTAACCTTCACACACGCTCGGAAAATCGTCAATATCACTTCACCGAATGTCTCTATACTCATCATCTTTCACTGTGAGGGTTGCTAGACTCGGAATTCATTGCCACAGGATGTCAGGAGCTGTCAGACTTTAAATGTTTTTCGTCCTGGTTATACATCAGTAAAAAGGATATTTAGAGGCAATATTCTGATTTTTGTGGCATATATAGTTGTATACATATATGTTAAAGAGGTTTATTTCTTTAAACGTAGTTTCTGAATATTTTCAGCTTATTAAAGTTTATTGTTCTTGTAATATTTTTGTTATTTCTGTTTTTTATTCCTTTGGATGTGGTTTACCTGTATCATTCCTGTATTCAGGATTCTACTTTGTGGTTGAGTGAAAGAGAAAGTCTTTATCTCTGATCTTTAAATAAATAGGTAAATAAATAAAGGTTGGCTTAAGCCTGAACGTGAACGTCATAATTATGGATATAATACTGCATCACATGGCGGAATTAAATAATCAGAAAATGTTACAATTATTGTTACATGTATAAATGTACGAGATCTGGGAATATTAATTGTGACTAAAATTGTCAAAAGGCACGAAAAGGTACAAGCAAGTCATTAGTGGTAAAGTCTAGGTAGTCAGCCTGATACACAGTAATACCGGTTTTCCTGGAAATCTTTCAGCGCAGGTGTTGAGTAGGTAAACAAGGGATGGTCGTTTCTTCGAAACCCTGTTGCTAATTAGGAAGTGAAAGGTATAGAGAGCGTCCTAACGCACAGGGACTTGCCTGCGAGAACCCGGAGAGAAAGGGTCGTTGAGAGTTGCCCTCCAGAACCCGGCGAGTCACTACATTCGTCGTCCATATCTTCAGTCACGGGACTTGTATTCCGGATCCTCAAGTGTGAGGACACATTATAGTTAATATTAACTATTTTCTGTCTTAGTAGAGACACGGTGACGACTCAACTAATTTAATAACGATCGGCAAATCTCACGCTTTCTTATTTTGGTGAGAATAAAAGTGTTTCAACGAAGTTCTGGTTTTATTCGCAAACACTCACGCATACACTGATGTTAAGATCACACGCCAGAGCAGCCGGAGCAGAAGACCAGAAAGCAGCATTCCGTGTAGGAGTACGGAAGTGAGGAGGACGATTCCACATCAAGCCGCATAGGGAATCCTCCGAAGTAATTTCTTGATTCAAACCTTGACTTACGTTCCAGTTAATCATATAGTAAACTATGGATACAGCACTAATTTTGTAAAGTCTAGGTTGCATTATTTTCGTTTTGTTAAATTTGTGAATGAAAACAAGTATCCTCAGTGATAACAAACAATCACAAAGCACTGCCATTTAGAAACTGCCCTGCCCCATTGAAAACAGTATCCTGTGAGGTAAATACCATGAATTGAATTTGAGTAAATGTTGAACAAATAGAGAATATGGCAAAATAATTGGAATTAGGTAATATTAGACGCCCACCCAGCGATGCCCATCGGCAGATCCCTAAACTTCTATTAAGCTTGACAGAACTGCCAGAACGTCCGTATTACCTGGTAGTACCCGCTCCAGCGCCGCTTCGTCCACTACAAATCTCACATGTGAGAAGCGAATAGTCTAACCACTCGGCTACGGCGCGGCCATTTTCCATATACATATAGGTGCATTTGAAATAATTGGTTTGAAGGTAAATGCAAATGCAGAAAACATGACGGTTGCGGGAGGGAAGAAGATTTGAGACTAAATGACATGACAGTTAAATGTTTTAAAAATGTTAAATACTTTGGTTCTGTTACTGACAAATCTAAATCCTGCGAAAAGGATATGAATCGTCGACTGAATCAGGCTTGGAAAGTAATTACATCATTTAATAATGTCCTATGGATTAGGGATCTAACGAAAGGTACCATGCGGACATTTAAAAACACAAAAAAACAAAGAAAAAAAAACTATGGTATTCTTACATATGGTGCAGAAAGTTGCACATTAAATAAACAAATACAGAAGCAAATTATGGTAACGGAAATGAATGGAATGCGAAGAAGCATGAGAAGGTGTAGAATTTAAGACAGAAATAATATGGATGCAGAGGAAGCCGTTCTAGCAACAAGAACTCGGCAGTGCTACGGACATGTTCAAGGAATGTCAGACGACGGTTGGTAAACATATCAGCGGTTTTATTGGGCTGCGCCTGGTAGAGCACGGACGATGTATCCTGAAGGAATAAGCACAGCCATGCGGAAATGGGATCTGGAAGGACAATGGGAGGGAACTAAACTCTGGAAACAGGAATAGAAGGCAACTGCTGGAAACTGGAGAGCCTGTAAAAGTAAATATTGAACAATCCAAACCAGTAACAATGTATCTCGGAAATGGCTAATGGTACAAGTTATTTGAGTAATTTATGTGCTTTAAAATTTTTTCCCGATAGGTTTTTGTCTCTTGGTTTACCAGTTTTATAAAATTCCTGCATAGAGGGCTTCACAGGCTATTCTCAGAAAATTCATTTTTCATGTAAATATCTTAGATTGCACTTTGAGATGCTCACAACCTCGCCTGGGCATATAGGCCAAGCGAACTCAATCTACCACGAGTCCAACCCAATCTGAACAACTTCCTTCCGGGAAGTCCTGGCGTACTTCTCGTAGCGTCAGAAGTATGTACCACGAGTGCTAGGGGTCAGCAGTCTTCGCACCGCAGCGGCTGAAGGGGTGTAAAAGTATGATCAACAATTCCAAAAGGTGCTGCTGTGTGGAAATGGCACCAAATTATGCAGATGGGAACTAACATACTCATTAATCTAATTCTTGAAAACGTGTTTATATAACACAAATCGTTAAAGCGTTATTAAATATGAGAAATATTATTAACTCTTGAGTGCTTAGCAAAGCTTCCTTTTAGTGTAATGATAATTTTTTTGTATGTTTTGGACAAATGTTGTGCAACATTACTAGCTGCATATGTTTGCTAAAAATTTACTAAGGCTTCTATGACATCAGTGTTTGAAGAACTATAGATTCCTCAATAATTTGTTGATATAGTGTAGTTACATTAATATGATAAAGTTACATTAAGATTCTGGCGAAATAATAATGCAAACGTTCACAAAAACTTTCCAATATACGATGATCAATACAAAGCTATTTTATGTTGCTACTGCATTAATTTTATCCAAAAGGATCAGGTATTAAATGTTAAAACACCTAAATACAGTAACCATCAGTATGCTCAAAAATGGGCTAAGTAATAATGCATTAATTTATCAGGTTTAGTTCATAATTTGACAACGCCAATCTGAGTTAAGCAAAATACAGTTCGCACTCGGTTGCCACTCCTAAATGTTACTCGTTCTGGATGAAATTCTTTTGCATTACATATTTCTGTAAATGAACAAAGGAAATTCATAAATCGTCATTGTGGAAAATAACATTTTGTGTGTGGATGGATGGAGGTGGGTGTGTGCGTGTTCCATTTATATGACTTTAACATTGAAGGTCATATCGGTGGCTTTTGACCTTAACAGCAACGGTATTCACTCGTTTAGCGGTGATTTTGAACTTTGGGTTTCTATTGCTTTGCATTACCTTGTTACATTAAATTCACACACATTCACACTCCCGTTCATACTTCCAGACTCTGGCGAGAATGAAGAATAATCCTAGTTAAAAACTCCAACTCTTCCAGGCGGGAATCGAACCCCGGGACTCCTTGCACGGTAGGCAGATACTCTACTGACTTGAGCTACGGGGTCAGCCAAAATAATGTTCACTCCCAACTTTTGGGAGCTAATCAAACATATATAATAATGTATTTTAGTCATGCTTCTGCATTATTTCCACTACAAAACAAACACACCTGAAACTTGACCCTGTTAACGCACATTTAAGGTTCTTGTCTCTTGTAGTTCAGAGCTGATCGATTTTATTTGCCATCCATCTACACTCTGACAGACATTTGAGCGTCCTGTCGCGCCGCAATGGATTTATCAATGCTGCAAGGTTATCGCCGTTATATTAAAAAAGCAAAGGATAAGAATTCTTCTGAGCCAGGCAACTTAAATGCCGAAAACTCATATTCTTATTACATATGTGATTTATTTTCCAGTAGAAAACATTCGCTCGCTATCCATGATTTTTATTACATAACGGCTTGTTGTTTTGTTTCCATTAACCCAAACTTTGAGTTCACATTAAACACGATCACCTATTTGATAAAATATTTCCTTGTATGAAGGAAAGCCCATCTTGTCTTTGTTAAATTTCACAAATTTGATGTAGGCTTTTCTAAACAACTGTTCCTTCTAGGAATCTCCTTTTTGTATAGAATATAGTATATACACATGTTAATTTGGCGGTTTCTGAATATTTCCCCTTTTCTACCGAAATATAATTACTATATATTCGAACCAAAAATTCGATATCGAGATTTCACCGGAAACATGTTTTGAGAGTCCCCCGAATAAAAAAAAAAAGCATTTTTAGAAAAAGGACTGTCTCTCTCTCTCTCTCTCTCTCTCTCTCTCTGTGTGTGTGTGTGTGTGTGTGTGTGTGTGTGTATGTGTGTTTGTGCGTGTGTGAACAGCATAATTCAAAAACGAAAAGTCGGTTAAAAACCAAAGTTGGTATTCAAGTTTAATGTCCTTCAAGAATGCGACACAAAGATTTTTGAAGAAAATTGACCGACTCCGTAGTGAAACTATCCTTTGCATGAAAATGTTTAGAAAATTTAGATTTTCTAAAAAATGGCTCTAACAAATTTGATTAATTAGGTAGATGTTTGAGATTTTATGGCAGTGAAATGATACTTTGAATTTTGTCGCTATAGCCCATGTAGTCCTGTTTTCTCTGGATGACTAGCATAACTAGTACACCGTAAGATATACACCAAATCTTACTATACAAAAATGTAGATCTCGCTAAAACACACAATTTATGTCCAAATACATTTTTTCCGTGGAGTAGATCATTTCCGAGGTACCTCTTGTTATTCGTGTGAGTTCTGCAACACTTATACTTTTCTCAAATTGAAGGTCGTTATTCACTCTTTTATCTCTGGGCTGTGTAAAGACAACGGAGTTTCAAAGTCTTCATTTAGGGGCCAGCTTTAAAAGATTTGACTATGACTTAAAGCCCATTGTATGTCCCTTGCACCTACCAGAAGGTTACCAATAAGATAATTACTGCAAATGTTTATCTCGAGTAAACTTCAAGAAAAGTGACAATAGTTTTTAAGTTTGTAAGAAAAAGTCACGTGAGCGCTACACATCTGGTTCGTTACATTAAACTCAAAACTTTTCAAGAAAAAAATCTGATGTGCTGCACTCACATGACTTTCTCTACTCTTGACTAACTATTCTTACAAACTCTTATTCCTATATCTTCTTCGTGTTAACATAAACATTTGTACAAATTATCTTATTGCTATTTCCTTGTAGGTACAAGGGGAATATCAGAATACAGTAGGCTTTGTGCGATAGTCAAATCTTTTAAAGCTTTGAGATTCCGTTCTCTTTGCACACTTAACATAAAAAAAATGAACAACGATGTTCCATTTCACAAAAGTTATGTTTTCCGAAACTCACACACATAACAAGGAATATCTCCGAAATGGTTCACCCTACAAGAAAATTTATTTAGACATAAATTGTGTATTTTAGCAAGATCTGAATTTTTGTATAGTATGATTTGGTCTATCTAACGGTTTACCAGTTATGCAAAATCAAAATCAAAAATGATCTCTCTTACCAGTAGAGAAAGTAAAAATTTAACACTCAAGTGACGTTCTTTATTCACTCGTGTACACGTGTAGACACCTATGTGTACTTCATACCAATTGAAATAAATATTTGCAGAAATTGCCTTATTGCATGTCTTCTTGCAGGCACAAGGGAGTTAAGGTGGGTGGGCTTTAAGCAGTGGACTTAAAGCGATAGTCAAATATTTTAAAATCTGTTCGCCATGTAATGGTTTTGAAGTTTCTTTTCTTTGTAGGGAAAGAGAAAAGAAACAAACACAAAGAACGAAAAATCCTGATAACACCTTTCTGTTTGAAAGTTCAAACTAATAAGAAGGAATATTCCGAAAACGGTTAACTTAAAAAAATAAATGAGTCCGTGATGAATGAAATAAGGCCACGTGATTCGTGTAGGTCAAGGGCCTCCTACTGTGTAGAGGACAAGAGGTAACCACAATGACCTCCCACTAAGGGAGCTGCAGTGTTCTCTTATGGAGAGTCAGGCCATAAGAGAAGTTGTACATATTTCTTACTGACATACAATGTTCGTCCTATTCTCAACTTCGTTACACTAGCACATATCCGATTATTACTAGCAACATCCTAGCACTACATGATTTTAGGACAAAAATGTTTTTGTGTGGTAATATTCTATCTCTTGTGGTTGACCAGTTATTAAAATGTCATTCAGAATAAAGACAGATTCAGAGGTTGTTTCCAGAAAATTCAGGGTATAATTTCATTTTTCATGAAAATATCTTAAACACCTGGTATTTTAATCGAAATTATTGGTCATTTTTGAGAAAATCAGAATTTTGAAAATCGTCCACGTAAAGGATAGTTTTTGTTGGGGATTTTCTTGAAAATTGTCTCACAGTGTTCAAAGATGTTGAACTTGAATACCAAATGTGGTATTTAATCGACTTTTCGTGTTTGAGTATGTTCTTCACAGACAGATAGATGCACACACGAATCTTCCTTCTGAAAATTATTTTATCTTCCTTGCTTTCTATTTTTTTTTTTTCTTGTTTTGATTCAGGGAATCTCAAAACATGCATTTTGGGTGAAACCTCGACATTGATCATTATAGATTGAACACAATACTTCCTCTACTTACTGCAAGTAAGCACTGTGAAAACTGCAATATTTTAAAACCTTTTTAAAAACTTAAAAATGAATATATAATTTGTATGTCCAGACACATGCTATGTTCAAAAACCTCTGGCTAGAAAAATAACAATTAGTATCAATTTATTTTAAAAGGTTTATATTAAGTTTAAATCATGCTCATAAAGGGAGAGCCTAAATAAACTAATTTAATTTTATGAACCGAATTTAAGAAGTCATTTTTGTCATTTATATCAACTTTCTGAATCCACAATCATAAATTTAAAGGACACGTTACTGTCAGTCTCTTTAATTTGTCAACAAAATTACAATGCAACCCTTTTTCTCTAATGCTTAATGAGAGTCTTAATGCTCTTTAAGTAAACCGCTTTCCTGTAAATTTAGCGCAGCCCAGAAAATGACTTAACTTGCGACTGCCCCGGATGTACTTATGTATGAAGTTGCATTATAGCCATTTGCATATGACCCTTTGTTTTATATATGCATTTAGTTTGACATTTACAAGGTATCAAAACAGGCATTCTTAAGGTTTTTGTTCCAGTGCAATCCATTTCTCATTCTTAGTGCGGAGTACAAAAAGTAGCAATATTGCAATATGGGCGCTGCGCCTACTGACCTGAATTGCAGGAAGTCTGCTGGGGAAAAGAAATTCTTCAGTAGCGAGTGCTGCTGTCAGTAAAAGGATCAGGTTCATCCCTCTGGTCGCCAGCCACATCCTGAAAATAAAACCAACTTTTACGATTCGCAGGTGTAACGCATACAGTTCTATGTGTGGAAGAGCAGGTGATCATTGCAGAATCGGGAGAATTAGTGTAAAAGTCAGAACATATGTATACTAAATTAGATATAAAGACAATATACGTATATCTTATATCTTTAAACGAGCAATTCTAAACAGGGTGTCAAAAAAAAAAAAAAAACAAACAAACAAACACCAGCAACGCTTAGTATATTGTGCGGAATGGCAAACTGATCAGTTTTCAAATAGGACCCCTGTCCGGAAATGCACGGTTTGGACGATGTAGCGTTATGAGTGTACGTTCACATTTCGTCAATAAATCTATCATCGACCTGTGTACATTACAAACGGGCTTCAAACTGTGTACCTCCAACGTCATTGCTCAGCCTATATCAGCGGTGGCGAGCCTCATGCGCATGACCCGATATGTGCGATTGTCTTTGAAGATTTTCAATCACTCTGTGAACTCGAGCCATAAGGTCCTCCGCTGTCACTAAACCATCTCTTCATTCAATGGTGTCAATGGAACCGGTCCACCTTTACCAATCCATCGATTTGGATATGCGACGTTGAGATGATTCCGCACATTTACATCAAAGTGTGCTGGAGCCCAAGTTGGCCATTTCCACAGCTGTGTACTGCTATGTGTCGAAGTGCTGCTAAAATTACTGCACTGGTAACTACACAAGTAACACAGTAGGATGCCGCGGAAGGACTCTATTATTATGCTCAGGTCATTCATCCCAGTACACAGATGGCTAATGGGTTGCATATCTTCCGTATTAAGGTACCAAAACGAATGTTAAATTGTCACAAACCTTCATTCTCAAACTTCGACGCTCTCCAGCATTCAAACCATGTATTTCCGGAAATAGGTTCGTATTTTAAAACCGATCACCAACATACTAAGCGTTGCCGGTGTTTTTTGAGACACATAGTACCAGTAAAATTCGTGCAATGTAATTCATATGCGTCCTGTATATATATGTTCCACGTATCTTGGAAACGGCTCTAACGATTTAGGTACCATTTTGTTTTCATATACGGTTTTGTTTTTTACGTTAGCTATATAGGTGCCTTTCGTGGAAAAAAAAAAAAAAAAAAAAAAAAAAAAAAAAAAAAAAAAAAACTCTTCTACAAATAATTTATACAATTCACTGAATTTTTGAAATATAAATGCTATGTATTACAGTCACACTGTTTTATCTACTCACTATTAGAGACACATTCATATATCTTTTTTTACTCACTCTCCTAGGAAAAATTTTCATGAAAAAGCGCGATTTTACAAAATAATATTTCTACAAATAACCCATACAATTTCTCAAATGGAAATGTCATGTTTGAAATGGAAATACTACATATTAGATTCACACTGCTTTGTCTACTAACTTTTAGATAACACATTCACATCTCTTCTATAAACAATTTTGTTAAAAAGCTCTATTTTACACACCAGAAATGTTCTATCCCCTCTTCTGAAATAAGTCATACAATTTTCTGTATGTTTGACATAGAAATGCTATTACATTAACACTGTTTTCTCTACTCACCTTTAGCAACACACTCACACCTCTTTCTCTACTCACTCTTTTACAAGCAATATATATATATATATATATATATATATATATATATATATATATATATATATATATATATATATATATATACACACACACACACACAAAATGAATGTTTTCATATATGTTACCGTTAATTTCGAAAACTGCTTGACCAATCACCGCGAAATTCGGCACATGTGTATTTTTTCATGGAGATTTTTATGGTATCCATTTTACTATACAATATATTACTTTCACATGGTTTTCTCTACTCGCTTTTCTTTTAAGTAAAAGATTCATATATAATTCTCTGCTCGCCCTTCAACATACAATTGATACAATTTTCTATGATTCAAATATAAATGCAACGTATTACATTCACACTGTTTTCACTACTCACTCATCTTTTACGAGACAATCACACTTCATTCTCTACTCGCCCTTCAACGTACAATTCATACAATTTACTATACTAAATTGTATGAATTGTGTGTTGAAGAGCGAGTAAACTCCAAAACCATTTGACTTCTTGCCATGAAAATTGGCACATCTAAGTGTTTTTTCATTATAAAGTTTTATGCAGTCCATTTTACCACACAATGTATTACACTAGCATGGTTTTCCCTACCCGCTTTCCTTTTACATAATACATTCACGAGTCCTCTACTCCCTCTGCTACAAAATATTCATTTTTCTATACGTTTGAAATATAAATGCAACGTGCAGCATTTACACGGGTTTTTCTCTCATTTCTCTTTTACGAAACACAAAAGCACTTTTACCTCTATTCCCTCTTCTACAAACAGTTATACAGTTTTTATATGTATAGAAATGCATTACGTTCACATGATTTTCTCTACGCAGTTTTCTTTTACTAAACACAATCACATTTATTTCTCTACTCCCTCTTCGGTGAACAATTCATACAATGTTCTGTTTGATTGAAATAGAAATGCATATTACATTCACATGGCTTTATCTACTAGCTTTTCTTCCTGTAGTATTTGCTATTGTTAAACAGTGCCTTTGCATACTGTCCAAGGTGTTTTTATAAAAAGTAAAGAAATAGTTAAAAAAGTAAAATTGCCGCAATTGATGACAGGGGTGCGACTAGAAACAAGAATATGGATCAATTGATGAAACAAACGTTAGCCAAGATGGACATAATGGGAAAAGAAATTAATTCCAGAATGCTGCAGATGAAAACAAAGATGGAAGCCGAATTGAAAAATGTAAACTTCGGAATGGAAAATAGGAATGTCCGATATGAAGATCTATTGGAGAAGATTAACGAGCAATTGGCCAGGGTGAAGTAAGACATGTAAGAACTCGGCGGAAAGATGAAGGGCCTTGGGCAACATTCATCGTCCTGGAAGCACCAAAGAACTGAACTCCATGGTGGAAAAAATGCTGGAAGAGATCTATGTTCAGCAGTGGACGTCTTACATCTGAAATTATTATTATTATTATTATTATTATTATTATTATTATTATTATTATTATTATTATTATTATTATTATTATTATTATTATTATTATTATTATTATTATTATTATTGTTATTGTTATTGTTGTTGTTGTTATTATTAAATATGTATATGTATCTCGGAAACGGCTCTAACGATTACGATGAAAATTTATATTTAGCTAACGTTTTAAGCACTGGGTCTGTGAGCCCTACATAACGGGAGAGTAGTCTAAGTAGGTTACAGGTTTTGCAACAGATTTACCTAAATAAGCATCTTCTCCGAATAAAACACCATTTTACATAAAAAAATAAATAAAAAAAAATAAAACAAATAAGAAAAATGCCGAGCGTCGTCCAAGGACTCTCTAAATAAAATAAAATGATGATATTCATTGGCAAGGAATACACAAAACTGTGACAGAACGAGAAAATCTAGTTCGATTACTTGCACGATCTTCTATTTGGTGAAAATTTAAATTTTCCAAAACTCACATAAATAACGAAATGGTCCATTCTACAAAAAATTATTTGGACATAAATTGTGTTTTAGCAAGGTTTCTCACATTTGTATGATGAGATTTGGCCTATCTCTTACGGTATACCAGTTATGCAAAAGCCTTCCAGAGTAAACAGGACTACATGGGCTATAGCCAGAAAATTAAATTTCGTTTGCCTTAAAAATATCTCAAACATAGGCCATTTTAATCAAAATCGTTAGAGCCATTTTTGAGAAGTCAAAATTTTCGAAAAATGTTCCACGTCAGGGTTAGTATAGTGTGGAAGTATTTTCTTCAAGATCTTGGTGTCGCATCCTTAAAAGACATCACAACTTGAATATCAACTTTGTTTTTTAACCGACTTTTCGTTTTTAAGTTATGCTGCCCACAGACTGACTGACGGACAGACACAGACACACATACGGACCTAAAATGCTTTTCTTGGATTCAGGGGACCTCAAAATATATATTTCTGGTGAAATCTCGACATAGAATTTTTGGGTGGAATACTTACTATACGTAGTGTAGAAAGTAACAAGAAAAGGGACAGATATTAAGTTACAAGCGATAAGATACCAATGTTTCTATATATGGGACTAAGATGTGTACAGTGCCCAAAAAGAAGAAAATACGCTACAAGTAGTGAAAATGCGATACCTAGGAGAATCTGGAGAACATACTAGAATGGAAAAGAGAAAAGAAACCACAGAAGTTGAAGTGTAGTTTTATAGATTAAAATAAGAACTTATACAAAGTAGAAATAATGGAAAAGAACAATCACTTGGAATGAAGTTTCAAAAATACCAAAATGTTACTCTATAACTCAAGACAGAAAGGAGGACGCCCACATCAGAGATGGAGAGACCACACTTTTCTTCAAGAAAATGGAGTGGTTAAGCGATGGGCTCTGTGATGCTGTTGCTGATGATCATGATGATGAAGTGTATCGGAAACGTGCGCTTGTTTTACATCACCAGTAATTGCTTCGTGCCATCATGAGCACAGTTTAAGCAGAGGTTTGTCCAGAGGTCCGCTACTTTACTGCAGAAATTCCATTTTCCGATATAATCTGTCATGGTAGACGCAAGAGAACAGAGCTGGAAGGGAACCGTCGTGTTTTCACATTACAAGGGCCTCCGCGTGAGGTAGCAGAAGCTTTGTTATAGTGGTAATGAATAGCCAAGTTGCACTTGAATTCATCTACTTCACACCTAACAATGGCTCTGAAACCCTCTGCGTAAGCTTCAGTATTGTTCCTCCTTGCTCTACATTTGTTTGTTTTGTCGTTGGCAAGAAGAGAGAAGTTCGTTTTAATTTATGTGGTCAGTTTAAGGTCATTACTGAACAGTTCAAAGGGGAAGAAAATTTTATTTTTGACTGCTGCTCATTGCCCTTACAGAGCGATTTTATAGATTAACCTTAAAACAAACATAGAAGTCAGAAACATTTAAGAGTTCCTATTACGAAATATTAAGTCAGCAGTGAATTTTAATGTTGCAACAATATCGCGTGTCCCTTGCTTGTGGGACAATCGCATAGCTAGCAAAATGAGTATTGTAACAAATGAGAACACTAGTTAACATTATTTGTCTCTTAAGCTGAAGCGTTACACTTGGGGCACTGTTGCATACTTACAACACAACTTATCCGTCGAATTGAATCACTTGCTGAACTGCTGAATCACATCTCACAACTGAACTACACTAGGCTCTACGTACTGGACTTGCACTGTCAACTGAACTCGACTGTCAATTGTCCATTGAAAGACTTGATTGATTCAAGTCAACCGCCTGAATGCCCACTGAAAGGGTAGCTGTCCTCCGGGCGCGAGCCGGGTGCTGATAATTAGGGTCCGAATCTAAGGGATCATTTTGGAAAAAAAATGCTCGAACGGTCAAAAGGAAACTTCTGGAGGCAAGAGGCGGTATGAAATGGTATTGTTTTGCCCGGGCTATTGTTCAGTCAAGAGGACCTGCCAAGTAGCCGGCCGATCAGTGGCGGTAATCCCTTTGGGACCGCAGTAACATTATATTTAACTGTTTTGTATTTATGTTACACTGCTTACCAAAGTATGGAGGGTTGGCAGTCATACACGGATTCCCAAAAATCGTAGCAACTCAAGAGTTCTATTCTTTTAAATGGAAGATCTGATATTGTTGCAGAAATTTGTTGTATTTCTTCATCCTGGCCCAAATTATACCGGCATTAAGGATCACAGGGTCGTATTCAGGTCATTTAGAAAACAAAAGCGGCCAAGTGCCCCTAAAACACCATATTTATTTTCCTTTACATAGTCCTTGTGCTTATATGTAATAGATACTGAAGAAGTATTACCAAAAGCGGAGCAAAATGCACCATCCCAGTCATTCTTATGCACCATATTTTGTTTTTATTGTCAGTTTTATTTCGTTGATTCCCCCCCCCCCCCCCCTCCGCCACCCCATTTCTTCTTAGGCTAATGACTGGTTTACAAACTCCATTATTGCGTGCACTGGAAATTGTGCTGCCGCGCTCAAGGTTTTACAGGGCATTTTATGCAAACGAAACATGATTTTTTGCGCAGGATCTTTACGGAAATAAGGTAACAACATATCACGAACATCACATTAAGTTTCTAGAAAGTGTTCGAAAGTCATGTAGTTCGAAACCATGGCAGACCCTAGTGGGTGGTTCAGTTGATTAGGAGCTGACCTACTGATCCCAAGGTCTGAGGTTCAAATCCAACCCAGGTGATGGTTTTTAAGTGTGCTTGAAAGGGAGAGCCACATGTCAGATTTACTGAGCTGTAAAAGAATTCCTGTTGTAGGAAATTTCGGCACGCCGATGGCGCTGATATAATTCTGGCAATTGACAGCGTCATAAACAAATAAATGTATTTTTATAGTGGACCACCGTTTGTTAAAGGATATATTGTATGCCATTCTTATTTATTTTATCTGTGTAATTTGCATGTAATTCCTTTGCCAGTAAGGCTGAAAAGCATCCTACTGTGATAGACAAAGGGACTGTAGTTAACCATACTACAAAAAGATTCTTGTATATAGAAAGGGAAAATACATCTTACTTCTTTAAAATTCTGTAGCGAAGTGATTTGGGCCCAAAAAGTCAATTTTTTGTTTTTCATCTTTAAAAAAAGTAGAAACCTTCCTCTTCAAAATGATATATATATTGTAAGGGTACCGGCACATTTAAGGCTTTAAATTACCCCATCTAAATATGGTGGAGTGCTGGGCCATGCTGGGTTTTGAGGGCTTCAGAGATGACACTTTTCTTTAAATGTAGTTTTCTGTAACTTGACATTTTTCAAACTCAGGTACATTTTTTTTTTCAAAACCACTGAACCTATTTGAATGAAAGTTTTACAGTAGTTCTAGAAGCATGTACTCCACAAACGTAACCCATTTTGATTGGAAAAATCAAAACAGAAAATTAAAAAAAAAATTTGTGCAAAAGAAATGTACTTTTTGTTTTTGTTTTACAAAAGTTAAATATTTTTTCTTTTGAATATAGCCAGATATATTTAAGTAAATTTAGGTTAACAGTTATAAATACACATTGCCTAGTGCACTACAAAAGTTTCAACACATATGCTTGAATGGTGTAGAAGGAATTTGTACTCTTAGTACTATATACGAGTGTTTTGATGTTCTCTATATCAATGTAATCACAATGAATCACTAAATATTCATCCGAAATTAAATTTTGATCTGAGCAGCAGGAGCTTAGATATTCTCAACTGTTTTGAAATACTGAAATAGTGTACGAATCATTACCTTGTCCCTTTAACCATACTACAAAAAGATTCTTGTATATAGAAAGGGAAAATACATCTTACTTCTTTAAAATTCTGTAGCGATCTCTCTCACGAAGTTCGTAATGTACCGCCAGGAAACCCGAACTGCACAGATAAACTCACAGATAAATCTGGATCGCCAAAGCTACCTGGTGGAAATCTAATCTTCTCCTAAAAGGAACTTTGGGAGGAAGGATAACTTCTGTAAAATATTACAATATAATGCACCGAATCCGTTTGGTGGAATGCTTTCCCACGGTAACTTTCCACTTTCCAAAGAAGGAAAAGGAAATGCAATTTTCAGCAGTTTGACCTTCCAAGTTGCGTTAGTCATAGCAAGTTTCTTGATCGATGAATTGCGATGGCGTTCTTGATAAAGCTTGGGACAGTATATTGTGAAATATTCCGTGCAGCAATGTTTAGCTAATGCTTATTGGAAATGCTATTAATATGCATGTTTGCGCTCTCACTTCATTCTAGGATCTATGAGAGACCTCTCAACTGAAGTTTGTGCTACAACTTCAAGAAAGTTATACGAAATCTCTCATTTTGTTAGTTTACTCGAGACTTGACATTGTTTTACTTACAGAGAATCCATGTACACAAAGTGGAGTGTCACTCTAAGAACTTCTTATTTAACAGTTATTTATGCAACAAGTGTGTAATTGGCACGAGTGAATGTTTTTCGCATGAGCAACAGTGAGTGCAACAATTTTCAGGTACGTTGTATTAAGATTATCCACGAGTTGAATACATTTTGTGCAATCTTGGCATTATCAATTGAGAAAGTAAATCGTGGAATTAAATAATTACTTGTTTATAAATGAGACGTTAGGTTTTGCCCTGCATTTCATTTGTTATTACTAGCGTGCTGAATAACAATGCATTCCCTCCCTGGGGTAGAAGTGAGCAGGTGTTACGGACTGTGATGTTGCCTATTATCAGCACAACACCGTAAGTAATAAGAAATTTAGATCCTGCTTATAATAATGTACAGAGTTTATACATCTTGCTGGAGGAAAAAAATATCATAAAATGATTCCATCTGACCTCCATTTCTAAGCCGCTGCAGCTTGGAATAAAAACATCACGTCATTGCTGTAGGGTACATCCCATTGTATCATTGGTACCTGTGCCATAATGAAGCTGTTATGCACCGTATTCAACACAGTAGTGTAGGTTTGCGTAAAATTCAGATTATGTGCTCCTTTGTGTAAAGAACAACGGTGAAGGTTTCACCCAAGAGTATGTGGTAAATTCAGTTTTATCTGTAAGTAGAGGAAGAATTATATTTCAGCCGCAAATTTGATACATAGATTTCACCGGAAATAGGCTTTTTGAAGCCTTCTTAACCCAAAAGGGCCCTGTAAGAAACAGGTACGTGTGCTGGATAGATTCCACATTGCTTTATCTAAATTCAGCATCTTCCAGGTATGCGACACCAGAATTCTCAAGAGTCTCTCCATCTCAAACGACTCTTTACATGGAAAAGATTTTGTTGCGTTAATGTTTTCAACAATGACTTAGCAATGTCTATTAATATGTGTATGTTTAACATATGTGCATGACAAACAAAACTTGTCTTAACTTTCCCTAAACAGCCTGAAAAGTCTTCTTTATTGGAAATGAATTTTTGGTTGTAGTACTAGCCGTTTTCAAAATATTCCATGTTACGCATTTTTAAGTTTTAACGGGTTTAACTTTCAACTTCGAAGGCATTTCAGGGGGAAAAAATCTTATCAAAATGAATAATGAGTAGCGCAACTTGTATTTGAACAACACTTTACAAAAATAATTATGAAGCTATATTCGATAAAGGAAGCGTGTAAGTGTAACACGTAGGATTTGTTGTGTTTTGCACTTTTCCTTATTGCAATAGCTATGAATCTGTTCATTGATTTATTAAGTGATAAACATGGAACTATCAGCTATGTAAATGGACGTGTTCCTGGAATAGAAGTTAATCTCAAAGAAGCTTTTCCCATACGTCTCTGATAAGCAGATCTACGAAATGGAAGTGTGCATGTACATCTCTCCGAACCAATCTCTCTCTCGGAAGACACCAAGGAAGACAAAATGTATTTCCCTTCTTAATGAAAAAATCTGAAGATCTTGTTAACCTCGTGTCAAATCTCAATAAAGCGTGGGCTGTTCCATTGCCTGAAAGTGGTTTATTCCCAATGATTGCTTCTTAAAGCATAGAGACGGCTGCAGAATATCCGTTGCCTCCTGAGCGCTCTGTGTCTTTAAGTGTTGAACGGTTTAGAGTTCTAGTTTTGATCTAAGATTTTGAAAAAGTGATACCATCAGGTGTTAATCAACCAGATAAACACATCCCACTATGATGACTATTGCACTCATATAACGTAAGCATGATATGGATGAAAGTATCTTAAACTAATAATCAATATCGCTAGAGTAAATTTTTGGCAAACTCCAAAATAAGGATATGTTTTTCATGTAGGTGTAGTTTTAGGAAGGAGGACCTTTCTTGAAAATCTTGTCGCGACTTTGAAAGATACTGAACTTAATTACGAACACAGACGTACACCAAACAAGGACCTTTATTGGATTCAGGAAGCTTCAAACATGCATATCGGGTGAAACTTAACGTTTAGGTTAATCCGATGCTATGATTTGCATATTAAGCAATCGCAACTTGCTTACAGGATACTTATCGCTTCTTAGGAGTGTTAATCAGGCCGCCTCTGTATTTAAATCCATTAGTCTGTGGTGAACATTTGTCATTTGTTTCCGAAAAACCCAAATTCAATGTCACTTTTAACATTTGCTTAAGCGTTATGCATATAATTAGTTCTAAAACTAGAAGGCTTCTTTAAGAGGGATTTTACTCCATTTAAGTTTTCCTTTACTTTGATGGTAAATATTGTCGCGATGGTCGTGGGCAAAGGAGAATCAAGGTCAGCTATCTCACACCATTAGTCCGGCCGATAATAATGTATGCTTGGAACAAACGCTGTTCCACGCAGCTCTAGAAGCTTTTGATGTGGTGAACTTGTTCACGAAAGAAACCAAGAAATGTCGATTTCCAGAAAACTCGCCGTTAATTGAGAGACTATATAAGCGAGCCGACGCGGATGAAGTTGTCAATTGAGTTAGCACTTAATTGTCAGTAAATTGTGTAGAGTTAAGTGTTTTTGAAGTTTTTGTCAAGGTTATGATACAACAGAATAGCTCTGAGTTGCAAGGTCACAAATTGTGAATTGTGATTCAGCTGTAGAAGAAATTAACTGAAATAGAGAGTAACTGGACTTGTCATTTTGTCACAATTCGGTAGTTGGTACCAATGGCATCATACCCCGCGATATGCTTTGATTTTAAATGGAACTGTGACAAAAACTACTTTTAATGCATGACAAAAACTACTTTTAGTGTGCACATTTTATGATTAAATTATGTATATAGGTTATATTCGTGAATATTCCAATATCTCAAAATCTCTAGTGACATCTATGGCAATGTAACTTTTTTGAGGTTGGGTTTTGTTAGAAGCTATGTTAAAACAGGAGTAACATTTGCATGACCTTAACACGCGCGGGAATAAATGTAAACACATATCATGCAGGGATCCCTGATCAATCAGGTACCAACACAGCTTTCTGAATTCCAACCCTGGGTAAGAGAACTCTTGTAAATCGTTTCTTCGTTGTTTGCGCTTAGGGGTATAATCGTGTACAAACTCCAAACGTATCGGCTCTTACATATTAGTTGTTATTCATTGCCAGCAGCAACAAATTATACACAAGTTCTCCATTAATGCAGCTATATTCGAAATGTTGACGCTGGCGAGTTAACAATAGAAAATGTGCTCACTTCATGGTGCACATTTAGAGCTGTCGAGTATTAGAGTGAGTTCACTGGATAGGTCATTTTTTCGGAAAGATTTACCTCAGAATGGAGAACACTGGGAAACTAGTTGATCGTGGGATCCCATTATTTCATTCATATACTGTGTAAAATTATCTATTGGGTTAAAGAGGGTTAGAAAAAATTCTACAGCCATTCTGAAGGGGAAAAAACATACTTCTTTTTGATCTTTTGAACTAAGGTTAGAATAAAATAAAGGAATTGAAATAGATAAACTTATTATTTGTGCGTTATAAATAAATTTGTATAATTTAGAGATTTAAAAACCATAATTAGATGCATACTTGTGAAACTATAGTTTTTTCCGCTAACCTCTACACCTTTGGAGGGATACTAATATAGCATATGTCTTACCACTGATTTTGGTCATTGCAGGATTCGGAAGGAAGGGGTATGCCATAGAACTTTTTCGTCAATTTTCAGAAAGTGGAATTAATCATTGGACATATTTATTATTCAGACATGCATTTTAGTGGAATGTGACTATTTCCAAAATCCAGATGCTTGAAACCCATTTTTAATCATATTTCCCACATGCTAGTGTGGCAGCCGTCATCACGTTTTCTTATGTTATGCCTTGGCATTATAGATTTTGCTTATTACCTAGATGCGTTTTGCAATAGTTATCCTTGCAATATTATTTACTGTAAAGTACTTTATCGCTAATTAAGTCTGAAAGAAGTCCTCTTTGTCTACCCCTTTGTGTCAAAAGGAATCACTACTTCTGTGTTCATGAAGTGCTTGAACTGGGTATGCATGAAACATTTCTTTAACGGAAACTAGTAAGGCTCCTTTAAATTGTGGTTATGCTGTTTTTGTGTAATGAATAACGCGCGAAGTAGCCTCTTCTTCCTTACAGTGGCTCTAAATGCCGAATATAGGATTCGAGTTCTTGCGTAAATTACAGTCATTCGGTCGTAAACACATCGAGTTTTCACTTTAAATCTTATCAACAACACCTAACTAAGCTTCGAGCACATTCACCAATATAAATCGCGGGGCCTTCGAGAGAGTTTGCAGAAGGAGGGGAAAGAAACTCCAGAAGCATTTCGTTGCATCTCGAAGGCGTTCCTGAAATTTACGTTATGGACAGAGATGCAATCCAGTTCTCCAACCAGTCAGCCGGAGCTGAAGGACACGTCTGCTAGTCCTGCCCAAGATAGTTCCCTTATGTTATTAAAGCCATATGACAGTGGTAAGCAAGCTGCGAGTTTAATATTGTGTGCAGTCGACATGAAATGTATTTCATTGAGACTGAGCGAGTTGCTTCGAACCTCTCATACTTGAAGTTTGTTTTGAAATATTCATGTAGATTGGTGTCTTGTTTTTCAAAAATTTTATCTCAAACTGAAAAGTAAAATTTATCTTTAGCTTGAGCTTGAGCTCTTGACCTAAGGTTAATATAAATTTTAGCCACCTTTTGATTCAAGAAATTTTCTGAGATTGTAAATGACCTATATACAATATGCTCGGAAACTATTCGTTCAAATTAATACAGGGGGTAGAGAACATCAAAACAAATATATTTCTGTAAGAAACATATGGCCTCTGAAGTTGAAATGTTCGCGAACAGCTTGTGAGTGGTGCTGACATAAGCTGTTGTGTCGGTGTCGCTACTGGGAATGTACACTGACCTTCAGACCTGCTCTGTGTACTGTATGCCCACGACAATAAGGCTAGAGGGGAATGGCGGGCAGAGGGGGCTTGAGCTGTGTATCTACTCCGGTAGCGGACCTGTTTACTAGGAAATGGGTGTATGAGAGTGCATATTTCTAGCTATGGGTGAGTTATGTGACAACATTGTGTATTTTAAACGAGCCTAGCATCCTTGTCACTCTCGGAAACTAGGCATAACACCGTGCGGGAAGCACAAAATGATTACGCTACACATTCCTAAGACTTGCCTTCTTGTCCTGGGCATACAGTACAAACGGTAAGCTCTGAGACTTGCTTGGAAACACTTCGATTCATTCGAAAGTTTTACCGCTTGTGGTAACAACGGTGGCCTGGGTGGTAGGTTGATTGGTCCATACATTTTTCCACTCCGCCTCAACGACGGAGCTATCACATCTCGTGAACATGAGCATAACTGCTGAAGGATATACCTCTGAATGTTAAAGCATGTGCTTCCAGCATAATGGCGCGTTATCCCATTTCAGCATTGCTCTGAGGAATCATCTAAAAGTTAACATGAGAAATCTTTGAATCGGCCGAAGTGGCCCTGGGGCTGACTATCCAAGTCAGCCGATCCCACGTGTCTGAATTTCTTCCTCTGGAGACATGAAATAGCTGGTGTATGAAACCGATGTGGAAACACAAATTGCCGTCGTTGCCGGTACCATTGCGGAGATGTCAGAAGTCTTCAACCGGACACGATAATCCATGTCCGAAGTTGTACTGTGTGCACACGGACTAATGGTCGCGCATTAGAGTAGTTCCTGTAAATGCTAGTGCAGTAATTAACATGCTAAATTACCCTATTTGTAAATCGCCCTTAGCATCAGAAATTGCTGTTAAGTACCATATGTACCATAACCAATTATATTTGTTTTGATGTTCTGTAGTTCCTGTATTAATTTGAATGAATAGTATCGGAACATTCTGTATATGAAAATGACGCGAGATTTTAATTGAAACGGGCAAAATATGAGTTTTTCAAAGCAAACACGCATTGTACAAATGCTAATATAAATTATACAAAATTATTCGAGATCAAAGAATGCAGCCGACAAGGACAAGTCAGCTAGTTAGTTATTCACACAGGTAACTTGTGGTTGTAATCATCCGCAATAAACATGAAAAAGACCAGGCATAGATGGGAAGTAGGGCATCACACAGACAAAGTTTGGTGTACTAATTTAACTTGATTACAAGGATGTAAGGGAGCTCTGTAGCTCAAGTACACAGACTTCTGATGAAGGAGAGTTTACAAGCTTGATTACAGAGGACTGTGGTTGTCACTTTCACTACCTTTGTTTGCGTTTGGTTAACTTAGGATTCCCCAAGCCCTAGATATTCAACTGTTTTTGCTCGTGCACCCTTGAGTATCATTTTTTATCATCTTAATCATCATTTCAGTATTTGTTATCCCGGAAGTGTATCTCCACTATCTCAGCTTAATATCTGGAATGTTTCCCACCAGCATTAAAGAGATGTTGGATCCTACGAGGCGTACGTTAGTGCGCTCTTACTTCAGAGCAATGCTGTTTGACCGAACATTCGACATGAGTCCATCAGAGATACACATTTGAAGGCTTCTGAATGAGAAATAGAACTTCTTAATACGTCAAAATACCTCTCTCTCTCTCTCTCTTTCTCTCTCTCTCTTTCTCTCTCTCCTCCTTTTGTGTGTATTTGCGCGCGAAGAGAGAGAGAGAGAGAGAGAGAAAGAAAGAAACAAAGAAAGGAAGAGAGAGAGAGATTGCGCTTATTGACCTCCGTGACATGTAGGTAGCGTGTATACCTCTTATTCAAAGGTTCGCGAGTTCGAATCTCGGTTAGGATGAGTTACCTATCTTATTTTTTTCTTTCCTTTTTCCTATAGTTTTCCCTTATTCTGAAAAGATAAGTGATGTTGAGTAACTTTAAGCACTATGTATCCCGGGCTCATTTGAGCACTCTTTTACCAATTTCTTCATCGTTTCAAATGTACCCGGAGGACGTTACACTTAAAGGAAAGAAGGATGCGAGAGAGACAGAGATAGAGAGATAGAGTGTAAATAAAACATGAAAAGTTAAGCGTAAATTAGGCATATAAGTTTAGCATCTGACAAGGGTACGACAGATATTTTCAATAAAATCCCTACTTTCAAAGTACCCTTAACATGAATTACATTTGCCTTACTTTTCATTCTTTTCAAAAGCTATATTGATTGAAGGATTAAAATACAATATGTTTGAGATATTTGCATGCCAAAACTATAACTTCAATTTTCTGTGAATACCTATTATTTTTTTTATTTCAAATGTTGTATGATTTATATACCTGATAACTAAAGTAGATAACAAAGATTACTGCCCAAAAATGTAGAGCTCTTGAAACAGCCAGTTTACACACCACAAGCAGTTTGCTCTAGCAGTAGGAGTTTTCGAAATATTCGTAATTAAATACTCAAAAGTTAAAGTGTTAGGTGCCATGTAATAATGCTTTTGGGCAACTTTAATTTATTTTTATTTTTTTCAGGATAGGTTCATTAACACCGACATACCGTATGCAAATAATCGTGTTTTGATTTCCATAATATGCATATAATAAACTCCATATTACTCATTTAATATAATTATATTATTTGAATATGATTTTACATTAGGTGTTTAACGAAAATTTTACCTTGAACAAAATAACATGAATAGAAAATCACTTTTTGAGTGCTGTGGTATATAATGAGTTATGTGAAGTTGTTAGAAACAGTCAAGTGTTACATGACACATACTGCTTTTTTCGTAGCTGTAGGAATTTTCAAAATATTCTATATTGCATATTTGCAGTTCCCGTTTATTGCCCCATCTGAGTTTGCTACCATTTCGGAGTATCTTCCTTCATGCTTCTGATATTAACTCTTGAAAGCTCTTTCTCCTTGTTGTGTATAACGTAAACACTTACTGCATAACTTGAAGTTATTTATAGGAAAAAGTAATAATAAAGCAATTTTATAAAATATTCACAATGTTTACGAATACTACAATATATAATATGAAGGGTAGGAGACAATCCTAGGAGTGTGGGACATATACCTTTTTCTGTAGTGCCACACAACTTATTTGGAACGCTCACCTTGCAGATATAAGCAGTACTACAAAATCTTGAAGCTCTGATATCTGATCAAAGATATTCAAAACTCCACTATGTAGGGGGGGGGGTGAGATTTTTTTCCCGCTAGGAGACCTGGTTAGGGGTACACTCAGCCTCGTTAGGTACCTGAGGAGTCAACAGACGGGCTACTTGATTAAAAGGTATCGGCCCCTGGTCGAGAAGACCGCGTAACTGGCCGGGAGGGACCTGAGCGTTGACTACGTACTACCTCCAGTACTGCACTCCACTCATGACGCCTGCGGTTGGCAGAGGTGGAGGACGCAGCAGTCGGGCGGTAGGCCTTGGCCCGGTTTGTGGTTACGTTACAATAGGAATCGGGAATGTAGTAGCCGTAAGCGATAGTCAAATTCTTTAAGAACTGATCGCTATGGTATGGGATTGAAATTCCATTTCTTTGCATGACCAGGAAAGAGAGAGGAAAAAAACACGAATAACTTCCCATTTAATAAAATAATATCGGAAAATTCAAATCAATAACGAGTTATTTTGGAAATATTAATTCGACAAAAAGAATCTATGTAACGTAAATGTACTATACCGAGATCTACATATTTTTGTTATTCTTTTAGGTATTTAAATCATAGCCTTAGAGCCAGTTTCGAGAAAACACATTTTCAAAAAAAGTTTCTATGTAATGGGGAGTTTAGTGTAGGGTCCAACTAATTCCTTGAAACTTTTCTTGCCGCACCTTTGAAAGATTGGAGACTCTAAATACCAAGATTGGTATTTTACTGACTCCTCTTTTTTGATTATGCTGTTCACACACACAATTTATAAAACTGCTTTCTTTGTGTTCAGGGGGCTCCAAAACATACTTCTGATAAATCCCAGACATCGAGATTTTGAGTGACTTACAATAGCTGCCTAATTTGCGTACCATAAGTAGTACAGAATGCAAATACTTTAAAACGGAGTGTCTTACATAGATAACTAATGGGCATTAATAAGCAAATTAAATATTTTATATACTGAAAATTAGCATTTTATTACATATTCCTGTTGTACACATCTTTAATACCCCATTTTGACTGACTGTTTTACTTTAAGATTAATTATTCCTTATTTACGATGTAATTTTATGTGGAATAGCTGCACCTATTTCCATATACTTCCCACAGTCTCTATGAAGCGAGGTGTACAGGCTTTATACCTATCCGTCCATTCTTTTGTAATACAGTTTTCACGGGGGAATAGGAGCCATTCTTTGTCGAAATGAATAGCTCTGCAAGCATCCTCGGCCCTTTAGGTTGTTTAAGGCTTTGATCTCTCTTAACTGCGGGCTAGAAGGTTCTTTAGAGAGAATGCCGATACATTTACCGTGATATTTTGTGTCGTGTATGCATTTGAGACATAAACAAGGTACAAAGACAAACGATTCTCTGAGGAGAGGCTTTGTTTCATTTTGAGAGCTGTTTGAACGTGGTGAATCCACGTGTTAGAGGATTATAGAGATTATTAATGCGTTTACATGCCTTAGAGGATAGGTGTTCGTTATCAAGTGCAAAAGCAATACACGTCCAATAGTTGCCTAACATTACATGTGTATATATTCTTAAAGCTCTTTGCTTTTTAAAAATAATCAACTATCTGAACTTGTTCTAAAGGTAAAACTACAAATAAGTTGTTGAGTTCAAATTGCTCCAAGACTGAAAACCCGGAAGTGTTAACTGATAAGAGAGCAATGTATAGTGACGCCAGGCGCGGTGCACAACAAAGTACGGTCGGGGTTAAGCTACTTCATACCACATACCAAGACAGCGAGCAACCAAAAGCGCTCAAGGTCAGGATGCCTCGCATGAAGGGTATAGATACGTGACTAACCATAACGAGCGCGGCGGTTAACAAAGGATTGCTGGAACTTTCGAGAGGCATCCGGCGGCCGACGTCTTTGTGGAAGTTCCAGAAAGGACGGCATGACGTCATCCCCGCTGTATAAGGAGACGAGGCAACTTCCTTTTGTGTAACGATGCTGTCAATTGCCAGGATCATATAGGCGTCTTTACATGCCAGTAAATCTACTGACATGGAGCTATCGTTTTTAAGCTGTCGGTGTGGACCGGATTTGAGCCCACGACCTTGGGATCAGTATGGCAGCGTCTAACCAGTTGGGCCAGTGAATCAGTGAGTACGAGACAGCTGTGCGTGTGCTGTACTGTCGTGAATTATACGTCGCATCGAAGTGAAGAAATTTTAACGAGTATCGAGTATCAGTGAAAGAATTGAGTCAAGTCTACGAGAAGAAAACAATTGGGAGTTATAATATCACGAAAGAGCGTACACTGTGTTAACGTCAGTATTACAGAACTTTGTTTTTGTGCAAAAGTTTAGAAGAAAAGTAAAGTAAGAAAAAGGTAATTGGACTGGATTTGCCCTTTTGTCACACTTCTGCCAGAAGTGGAGCTCTTCGATTTGCCGTTTTGTCAGAGTATTATTTAATTATTCAAAGATGTATTACAGTCGAATGAGGACTGTTCAGGTCTTATAACTACGCATGTTAAGGATTGTTTGTTAAGAACTTCGTATAACTATAAATTGATGGGTGTATTAGTCATGCTGAAAATGTAAACCAACTAAAATATATTTACATAATACTAGTTACAATTAGGAGCCATAGTACATCATGTAGTAGTTAAATGCAGTTCAAGAATCCGCGGAAATTGGGGAGAAAGTAAAAATACTAAAAATACTCATACATCACAGTTGAATGCAGATGCGCCTTTTGAATTAGTTATTACTGGAGCAATCAATTCACTATATACACTGCTAAAAATAATTAGAGGGACAAGATTTTGTTCGAGTGTATTTTTGTGGTGGTATTTATGGTCACCATACAATAATCTTTTTCTTGAATAATTAACCTTTATTTGTGTTTACTTCTCATAACAAGCTTGACTACTGTTAGCAGAAATTAAGCAGTGTAGAAAGCAACAATGGAAGATTCTTTCACTGAATCAAAACAACAACAAAAGAAGTCATTTCGGTATTTTGTGTGGCATGTGTTATTGCTGTACACCTTCAAGGCATACTTCCGGTCAACCTTCTTTGTGGGAAGCTGTCTCATTCTAGAGTGAAGACATTTGCAAGCTCTGGAAAAGTCTGAGGAGCTACAAGACGCTTCCGGACGTTGCATTCCAGCATATCCCACAAATGTTCAATGGGATACACCGATACAGGTCTGCGCTCATAGCACGCCAGTTCATTGTCTGTATCTGGAGGTTATGTAAGGTGGCTATAGTGGCACCAGCTGAAGGGATTTTAGCATTGTCTTGCTGCAATACAAACTCGCGCCCCATCCTAACTGCAACAGCCATAGTCTGATCCAGTACATATCAGCAATGTACCTGATAGCTTTTTGTCGCCCTCTGACTACCACAAGATCAGTTTTACCATCGATACTGATGCCACTCTACACCATGACTGACCCAGCGCCAAATCTGTCAATTTCTTGTACTGTAGCTTCATCGTAACTCTCACCACGACGACGATACCCACGCAGACATCCATCACACTATGTTAAACGATAGCGAGATTCCTCTGCGAACAGTACTAAGCCGTGACTAAGTGACTAATCTGCTAGTTCCTATGTTGTTGAGCAAATCTAACCCTATTTTTCTTGTAATGACGTTTCAATCGAGGGACCTTACAAAGTCCTCGCGGTCTTAGAAGTCTGTTTCATATTTCATATCACTGATAGTAACACCAGTTGCCACCCTCAGGTTATTTAGATGGTCTATAGCAGTGGCAGTGCGTCGCCGAAGATCACAATGGCCCACGCATCGTTCATCTATAGGCGACATTTTACATTGTGGACCTTGGCCTGGTCTTCTATTATAAGTGTCAGTTTCAATAAATCTTTCCAACAACAGATGAAGCCACGTTGATCTCTCTAGCCACTGCGCGAACTGTATCAATGTGACCGCTCGAACAACTTCAGCTTCGGGAAGGTACGTCATTTTAAACTTATTGAATGTAAAAAGTTGTAGAAAGATGCAATACTCCATTAACAAAAAAGACACTTAAAAATACGTGAATCATTACACTCAATGAATAATCCACTTCAGTTTTCAATACAACGCAATATATTGTAATATTGTTAGCAAGACAGCTTTAAAAGTCTTATATCTTAATTAACCAAGTGGAATTTGCCAAACAATTTAATTTTAAGGGCAGTTCCCCCAGCCTAAGAATTACCAAAAGGGGATGCGTAACTCGGAAATTAATGCAATGGAACATTTGAATCATTAATTATCTGAAGTACAAGGTTCCGCTAGGTGAACAAATTTAAGTTGTATTTAATAATGGTGCGGCGTTGAGCAATAGTTGCGACGTGTGTCGTTGAAACAAATTCAGGCGCGTTCAACAAATAGTTTTTAAATACCATTAATATTATTATTATTGTTGTTATTATTATCAATATTGTTGTTGTTGTTAATTTTAGCGATAGTATTCTATAGGAAACGGCCGTTTAGATCTAGCATGCAAGTAGGGTTTGCAGTTGATAGCAGTGTTGTTTGTGAATCGCTTTGCACAAGCTGAAAATCGTACCATTGACGCAACATGCCACTGTACCTCTTAGTAATTAATGACAGAACTGAATTAGTTATAAGCAATGATCGAGATTCAGATCATTATTATCCAAAGGGGAAACGTAATGTTTGCCAAAGGCTAAATTTGTCCTTTGATCCTAAAGGAATGTTCTATCAATGTGCAGTTGTGTGGCATACTGCAAATGGGAGAGAGCTTTGCAGGTGAATCACGAACAGTAAATACATTGCAAGAAATCACAACAAAATTTTAGCAGAAGTGTAAAAGAATTATGGTAAAGGAGTGTGACAACCTGCTTAAATAAATTCGATTTAAAACTGGCAACGCTTGAAATTTCTTATAACTTCTTCTTCTTTTTCTTCTTCGGCGTATCCCCTTGGCAGGGGTTACCTCTCACAACCTGACGCCAGGAACTTCGGTCCTCCCACATCTCATCGTCCAAATTCCATCTACGTATGACGCCAACTGCACCTCCTCTCCAAGTCAGGCGAGGACGGCTATTCATTCTTTGACCCTCTGGTGATCAATTCAATGCCTTTTTCGACCATTTGCTTTCAGGCATTCGTCTAAGATGGCCATACCACTCTAGAGTTCTCTTATCAATTCGATCAGTGACTGGTACAGGTTGACCAATTATATCTCGTATTGTCTCATTTCGGACTTTTTCTAGTCGGGATTTTCTGCAGCTACGCCCACGCCCATCCATTTCAACTGCACATAATCTGTCTGTTTGTTTCGCTGGATCAGTGACCAACCTTCTGATCCATACATTAGAATGCTCTCTACCATAGCATTCAGAATAAGTTTCTTAGTACAAAGGTGGACTTCCCGACTCCACAGAACCCCGTTTAGGGGCTCACTGCAATTCTGGCCAGCTGTATTTCTTATAACTTAATGATCGATAAGTGTAGTGTATTGCTGACATTAAATATTTTTGTAATTGTAGCATTTGCTGATAAAACTTTCAAGGACCACAAGAAAACAACTAATCTTGCTTTATTATTCAGTGGTGAATCCTCTAGCATAGCTTTATCATCGTTTTCGCATCACTGTAAAGAGAGAGAATAACATTCTATATCAAGAACATCTGTTGCTCTGTCTATACCGCGTAGCATTTACAATATTCTGTTATAAAAATCTCCATTGGAATTGAGATTAAAAGTGAGATTATGCGATATTTTTTGTCTTATGAGAATAAAGGTAAATGCTGAATGAAAAGCCTTCTCCAAGTACATAGATTTGAATCCAGACCCTCTTAGTTGAAGAGCAAACATCAAATCTCTACACCATGGAGCTCTTCTGTCCTGTTGAGATAATGTTGGAGAAATTCGTTCAGAGGAATGGGTTCATTATGCCACGCTTGTATTGTTTAAGTACCCCGAGAGTATTTTTAATATGTAAAGTAAAAGCTCAAGTCAATCAGCTTGTACCGAGAGGAAATGGTTTCTGCCTTGTAGAATTCTTTCGTCGCTGATCCCTGAATAAATTAGGATACATGAGGCGTGACGGAACAGGGAGCAGTTGCACAGCTAACAGTAACATGGTCTAGACAGTGGTATTCAATCTTTTTTACTCCACGTACCCTCAAGTGCAATTTTCCATTTCAGCCTGTATTCCTAGGCCTAGCCCTAGAGTTATCCTTAATTCAAATTACACATAACCATATCTAAAATAGATTATAATATTTATAACTTATTTAATACTAGGAAAAGAAGGATTACAAAATTAAATTAAATTTTATGTACTCCCTAACAAGTCTTCGAGTACCCCACATTGAATATCCTGGTCTGGACTACTCAAATAATTAGAAATCTCATGACTTAAATTTATCACTTGTAAATACTCACGATCTGAGCATTGAGGTATTGGAACGGAGCGGGACACCTCGCCATTACGATCTAGTATGATCTACTGTAGGCCACCACCCACCTGGAGCGAGATTTGAGATAAGGGGAAACCAAAAGCCCAGTACAGGGAACGGAGTAGAGCCACAGAGACGTGCGGAAGTGCCTAACAGTTCTACAGATAGCCACCTGGCGCACCTCCGAAGCTCTTCACGAGAGGACGTCGAAGTGACCATTGCGCCCTGGGCAGCGGCACGCAGCTACCACGAGCATGGAAGAAAGTTTATAAAGCGCGAGCAACTGTCTGAACCACCGCGCTGACAACCAGATCTGAAAGATGACAAGGGAAATGAAATGAGGAAGGGAAGGAAAGGAAAACGTGGCATGAAAGTAAGCACCCCAGCATTCGCCTAAGTGACAACAGAAAACCCAAGTCAGGACTTGCTGAATGCGAGTCGCGAGCGTTGCCTCGGCGTCATCTCGTTCGGTTACTCGTTATTCTATCCTTTCTGATTAAAATTGTTTGCGTTTTGATATTTTCACTGTGAGAAAAGTTTATGTTGCTTAGTTGCATTTGCAAGTTTAATATCTTGAACATTATGTTTGTGCCAACGTTCTAATTAATCGTGTAAGGTTTGGTTTTGTTATAATGGCACAGACCTGCATATTGTGCATAACCATAGTGCACTGAAATATAATCATGGTTTGCACAAAGAGATTGTCAAGCTGTGCCTTGCCTTATTATTATTTACGCTCATTATAATAAAGTACCTTAATTTAATCAGTTCGCTGTTTAGTATATGTTATACATTCTAACATTTCCTCAAATGACTCACCTAAAATTAGCTGGTTATTGTTAAGAATCGACCTCTCGAACCTGTCTACAATAATCTCTTAGAATCTTTTATTAGAACATTTTCCTACATGCAAACACTTCTCTGTAAGGACATTTAAATAAAATACAATACAGGAACGTATGAACTGCACGGATGTATGGACCAAACTGCATTTCTAGCCATGTGGATAATTTAATTTTTGGTGTTTTTAAACCAAAAATAAGGCGATATTTTCTGTACCGAACTGAAGGTTGGAGGAAGAATGAGTTGGTAAGAGCTTACCGCTGTCTAATTTCTAGCACCGTCCGTGCGACCAATTAAATTTTTAATGTAGACCCAGTTAATATAAAACAGCTGCTTTTCGTTTAGTCTGTTTGTAAATGCAGAAATGAGAAAACTATTTGCGTTCGATTGCATTTCTTTACCCTAGCATGTGTGTGAAATATACTTTAGTTATGTTTAACTATGCATCTCGTAAGCAGCGTTAATAAATTATACTATCCCACTGTTACCAACTACTTTTGACCAAAAAGATGCCAGCAAACGACGTACAAGTATTTCAGCCAATTATAGCTGTTTCTTCCACATTTTTATGACCTTCTAACATTTGTCTGCATCACCTCCCTTGCGTCTGTTAAGTTATTTGCGACTGTTATTTGTTTTCTGCATATACATTCAAAGTTATCTTCGTCAAAATAGGAGAAATAGAAACGTATATGGAAGCAGTTCTATCATTTATTTCTTGTAATCTTTATACATACTTCAATCCCACTTGCCATGCACAGGTCTTTATGGCTGCTAGAGAACTCGCTCAACGCAATCCAACCCAAAGCACTGGAATTTTGATTGACTTGAGACTCTAGTGAGATAACTGTTGGTAAATGAAGAGGACATACGATAGTAGTTTTGTATCTCTGAGATTTCCCATGTAATTCGAACCATTTCTTCACAGCTTAACTTCCAATGAGTGACTTAAGCTATCGTTTTGTGTATCTTACTGTCTTTATTCAAAAAATAAAATGTAGTTAAAATGATAATTCGCAGGAGCGGCCATCCTTTGTACTAGTTATGAGTGCTCATGCTCATAGCCATCTTAATCTTCCTAAATTATTTAGTTTTAACTTTGTTATATACCAGAGTTGTAATGTTAATTTTAAAAATATTTATAATAAAACATTACGGTGCATTGTTATTCAGGACTCTCATATTTCAGGAAGGTCATTTTGATCTACTGAGTAGCTTAGCGTTGTAGCCTACTACAGGTGACATGTGAAGTGGTTAATGTTATTAGTTGTAAAAAGCCTAAAATAAACCAAATTTGCAACTGTCGGTGCATTTCGGTGCAAGAACAGACTTTATTTTTAGCCATTATTTTTCCAACTCTCTGCGAGCGCCCAACGTACCCAGCAACAGTGCTCGGAGTCCGGTTGGAGGGGGAGCGTGATAGCCAATACGTCACTGGACGAAGATCATAGCATGCTTCCTGCCAGTCTAGATGTGTTAATCGTTTCTCATACCATTTGTCGATCGGTCCGTTGATTATTTCGTGAGAGCAACCATCTTTACCAAAGAGAAACCACTTCCGAAGTGTCTTGTACTTAAAAGGTGTTGAATCCCTAGGATATATGTGCTCCATTTTGATGTTCGGAAATTAAGGGTCCGAGCGCGCTGCCATTACTATTTACTTTAGGCGGGTGTTCCATCGATAGATTATAGGTCTCATTTGCTCTCCTTCTGCGTGACTTGGAGCCCTCACAATGTTGTTTAGAATTATTTCATGACCATGGAACGACCATTTATCGGCTGAAACTGTCTAAAGCAGGCATGTCAAACATCGCTCCGAGGGTGTGAAGAGAGGGGTCTACCCCTCCTTAACTGCAGTAGCACGCGCTAGTAGAACCGGTTTTCGCTTTGTTTTTCCCGTTTTCCGATTTGATCATCACGGAGGGAGGGAAAATAGGGGAAAATTTTTCACGCCTGGTGAGTGCTGTTTGACACCCCTGGTCTAAAGGAAGCTATTCCGCGTCAGTGCTCTAATCTTCTTTCCCGCAAGGTGGTTTAGCTGCAACATAATTTAAGACCTCACAGCGCAGGTACTGCAATTGATTTGCTGCACACCAATATTGGACACTACAACCCAACAACGACATAGAAGAAACATTCTATCTGTCTTTGCCTCTGACTTCGTAATGAAATGTTTCAGTCTGCCATACGCCCGCTTTCTATCACCTGCGACAATACGATAAATATATAAACATCTTCTAATGACAAAAAATAAAGAAATGTGTACGGCTAAATGCAAGGTTTATAATTTAAATCAAAATTTGAATTAGTTATTCAAGGAGAGATATATAAAGAATATCGCTGATAAATCTTCGAAGATGCGTTTGGCAGACAGATTTCTACAATTTAACAAATTTTACACATGATTAATAAATTTATATCCAGCTTTACACGGGCCCAAATGACTCACTCACTCACTCACTCACTTACTCACTCACTCACTTATTCACTCACTCACTCACTCACTCACTCACTCACTCACTCACTCACTCACTCACTCACTCACTCACTCACTCTAGCTTTAGATGAAGAGCCTGGAAAATCCTTTTCATTCATGTTAAATTTTATATGTATTTAAATAAGACAAATTGAGAAATATGAAGATCTGTAGTACAGAATATTTGTCAAATTGACTTTTTCGAAGCATTTGAAATTTCCAGAACATTCATTATTTTTCCCCAGTTTAAACTTCGAAAGGGCCTCACCGAAAGTTATTGGGAAATATACGATTCTTCATGTTTTCCCACACGGGTTCATTAGTAATAAAGCTTTACTAGTGATACAGACGTTTGTGCTTAATTAACACATCATTCACCACCCAACTCATAATACCTAATTTGGGGGCATTTCTAGGCAAACATTATCGTGACTGACAAAGTGAATAAAAGAAAACTTAATGGGAACAGTACGAAAATGTTGTTATACCTTTAGCTGATAGTTCGTAGAGGTGTACGCATATCAGATGTTTAAAACTCTGTATATAGTCCTTTCGTTAGTCCATATCTGCGGTGTGGGAAAGTCGATTCGAATCTCGGTTAGGGTTAATTACTGGGTTAAGATTTTATCCGAGTGTTTTTCTTTTTCTCTGAGGACGAATAAACGGTAATTAAGTGCTAAGAACTCTGGGCTCCTTTGAGTATAATTTCAGCGGTTTCATTCATTCACCTTGGGATATGACCTACCCAGTAAAGGACTTTAAAAAAGAGCCGGAACCAATGAAACAAAAAGGTGGCCTAGATTGTTTCTTTAATAGATGATTATGAAGCTCCGATTTTAAATAAAATCGTTTCTTTTTTCCCCAAGTCGTGTTTGGTTTTATTGTATAGCTCAGAGTTAATATAGTAGATGGCTTTAAATTCTGATCTTCAAAATTTCAGTTCTTACATTGGTCTTTGCTTTATCCATCAATTCAAAGGATTACATCCCTGCCACCTTTCCTCATCTGTACTATTTTTGTTCAATCCATTTTGTTCTTCGTTTCTAATTATTCTCTGTGGATGCACCTCTGAAAAGTGAAAATATTTCCATGTCACTTCTGACGGGGTAAGAAGACACAGAAGGTTCATGTTTGCTGCTCCCAGCTTCCTTTTATTTAGCTGCACATCCCTATCACTCTTTGTGGAAGAATTCTCTATTCTTTTGTTTATTTGAAATTTAGTTTATGTGTACGTCATACACTCAGTCTCGAGACATGTAATTTTCTTTCTTACATTTCAAGTATTTTTAGAGGACTTCGTTGCACTGTTTCTTTGGCTAGAGTGATATAAAGAGAAATATAAACAGAGTAAGAATGACTTCCGCAGTACGTACTTTCATAGAAAAGAGGAATGTAATCAGAAAGATAAAAGAACACCAACTATATTTGGAGACAGCACATCAGAAAGCTTTGTCAGTGACGAACAAAAGACTTCCAATATTTTGTCTTTTGTGACGTTCGTAAATCTCCAGTGATACACACCGATACATTTCTGACTCATTATGTACACGGTTTCACATTATACTTATAGTAATTTCATATTTATTTTCTTAAAATAAATATGACGCAAATGTATGAAACTATTTTTCTTCTCCAAAACAATCTCGTTACATATCGTACACGTTTGTGTGAAAGATATAGAAGTACTAATTGCGGCACAAAAAGAAAGGCTAGTTGCTGCAAATCTCAAAGTGCAGAATTCTTTTAGCAAGCCAGATGAACACTTAGATATTTTCGCGCAGTTATGGTTCTTGTTTATTCCATTGAAGTGGAAGGAAAAAGAGAGCTCGAAGCACATGTTCATTGCGCACGAGGAAACAGTGAAGTGACAATGAAAGCGAACTACAGTTAGGGTTAAGGTTATGGTTATACAGTGGCCCGTCATTCGTTAGAATGGAAATACGGCATTTTCGTTGTGTGTTAATATATAAATTTCTGTTAAAATTGAATCGATCTGCTGTTCAAAAATGCAATATGAATAATCATAGTTGGCATTCTTCTATCAGCATTTCAGCTTACTTCATCACGTTGCTGTTCGCACTCTGAAGATGACTTTCTCGATATAAGAAAGAATTGAAATTGCGGAAGCATGGTGTGGGAACAGATTCAATAGGAAACCTGCAACATTTTCGGGAACAAGTTTCCGTAGAAGACTACCGACAAAGAATTCATTAGTTAAAAGACGGGGTCTGTGCAGAATGTACAATGAGTAAGTATTCTTTCAGTTCGTACACCAGACGTTATTGAGGAAATTTACCAAAGAATTACTATAGCCCATAGCAGTCTACAGATAAATGGGTACAGTAGGAGGAGTGGCAGCGAATATTAAAACTTCTTGATTTTAAGTCATCGTGTGTAGCAATTAGGGGAAGATAACAATAGAAAACGGTACACCCATAGAAAGTGAGAGGGGAGAGAAAGAGAGGAAAGAAAGAGAAAAAAATAAGTGATGTTTGCCACGCCAAATTCGTCCTAAGTCCTACACGGCACAGCGTCTTGATTGATCATATGCATTGGTAATATTAAGACTTGGAACTTGTATCAAGTTGTTGCTGCCATTACACAACTGTATCGCAGATGATGTAAACAGGGCGCTGTGCCGTGTAGGACTTAAATTTGGGTTCCAGTCATTACTCTCTTTTTTCCACCGGTGTGGAAGCCACCGCATCTGGCTTCAGTAACATCGAGAGCCTGTTTGACCGTTAAGCATGAGTGATGAAACATGATTTCATCTTTTTGATCATATGAATTCGCGAAACATGAGGCACTGGGCAACGAAGAACCTACAAGTAAGAAGCAACCACTCCATGATGAAAAAAATCGGTGTTTGGTGTGATATAATAGGAACGCGCATCACCTCAACACGGTTGCCTTATGAGTACTTTTTATACATTTTGTGCTCAACTCAATGATGAAAGATAGAAGACATTCCAAACCGGGCCCTAATGACCTAGTTGTCGACAGGCCCTTAAACACCACTAGTCGCTCACTCACACGATCACTCACCCACTCACATTCCAAAGGTCTAATGTATACCTGGAATGAGTCGATAATATCTTCTCTGTGGAACGAATTTTTAAAAAAATAGTTGCCACCACGTTTGCCGGATCTAACAATGTGTGATTTTTTCTTATGGGAATATTTGAAGAACAAGGTCTGTTAAGCAAATCCAGGAACTGAAATACATCAGCCATGAAGTTGCCCCATCGCTAACGGAACTATACCCCAGGCATATCTGATTATAGTTAGATGTGCATAGCTGCAATTCGTTGATCTGTATTTGCTCCGAAACAAGAAGAAGCTATTAGTGGTGTTGCTTGCATTAAGCCCGAAGTTATATCTGTGTGCAACACCCCCAATTTTGCTGTGGAAAGAAGGTAACTTGTAAGAAAGCTGGAGTAAGACTTCATGCATCCTCAGGTTTTAAAAAGAGCTTCAAATGCAGCCACACCAAAACCCACCCGTATGGGGGCAGCCAAGATATCGCACAAGGAGATTATTGCGGTAATTCAAAGTGAAACGCGCAAATTAACCAGGTACACGTTTTGTTTAAGAACTGCTAGAGGAAAAAAGAGATTTTTTTGTTGCAAGTGTAAATAGTTTGTGTCTATACCGCATGCAAAACATATGCAGTAACTATAGCTATTCAGAAACTTCTAGTCTTAACGAAAATGACGAGTATTAAAGAGTGCTTTTCCGCCAGACTTATGACAGGATTCAATTAATATGTTTATTCGTTTAACTGTTAGCATATCTCCATAAAATTAAATTATTAAGCGTTTTAATTTTCGTTGAAAAATAGTATGAACCATAACATTTGAAACCATTATACAGGTTATTCATTTAACAATATGGATAACTATTGGAGTAAGATAGTGGTTGAAAATGTAATTAGTTTCCATTCATTGACCTTTTACTTGGTTGAAATATGAAGTCCAGGACTTAAAGTACTTACCTACAGCTTTAAGGTACGTTATCTCATATGAATTGAGATCTCCTAGTAGTTTGTCGGTAAAAATTGGTGTCAATTGGAGAATTTGATGTGTCGGCACATTGGCATGGTAGCTCAGTGGTTACAGCAACCAAACGGAGACCGAAAGATCTGTGGTTCAAATCGCGATTATGGCACTGAATTTTTCGATCTGATTCTATCTTTCTGTACTTAATGAAATTAATAAAAGATTAAATACAATGCCTAATGTATAATAAACAATATTTTAAAAATTTCAATCTCAATACCATATTTATGTGGGGTGCTGTTAGCACCCTATCTTCCTAGTTATGTTATGAATGTTGATCTCCCTAGTTAAAGGTTAAGCATATTATCATACTCACCAATGACATACAATCTCGCAAGAAAAGCAATCTCGTATCGGGTGAAGGGGAATAGATTGCTTTACGTACCGGGACAAATGAAAAAAAATATCACCACCTTACTCTCAATCTTTTGTTTCAGTCGTCCCCTCCCCGAATGTTTCGCTTAGTTTATATAAATGAAACCATATTGAAGTATGTGATAGATTGCCAACTATCTACTCTACCTTTGTATCATTTTTGCACTTAAGCGACTCATTTTGCAACAGTTAAGCATTTTTGTATCAATCTTAATTTATGTTGGAGTTGCAATAGTACTACAAATAAGATGCACATCTGCGGTAACCCTTGCCCGTCCGACATGACACGTTCTTATATTACGTGTGTTTTTTCTGCTTTTGACCGTGTAAATAAAAAGTAGGTTAATTGTTGAATAAAAGTAACCACTTAAACCAAATATCCACGTATACACTTTTACAAGCTGATTGTATAAACTACAGTAACTATTTGGCTTTTACTTTAAGTGAACAACAAGTAGAACTTTTTGTTTCATACAAACTTGAGCTAATAAATTTCGGGTTTACCTCTTTCATAAGAAATGTTGATGAAAATATATGTTGTAATTAAACACTACTAGCAAGCTTAACTTAATTCCAGTGATGCAGTAACAAACTCGCACCGGTATCGGAAAAGAGCGCGCAGTTTAAAACACGACGGACCTTGTCCGTAAAGTGTTATCACCTGCTTGCAAGATAAAACACGCTGGTGCTAAGCTCTTGTGATCTCAAAGCGTTTGTTTACAAATCCATGGAAGAAGAAAAACTTACTCGCAGCGTATCAATAAAATTATATTTTGGATGACATCTATACAAGTTTCATCCGATGTAACCATAAATCATATTCGGCAGCCGCGTGAACAAAAAAAAATAAATAGATAAAAATTAAAACAATAAAAAGAAAACAAAATCAGGTCCCGTGCCACGAACCACCTATCGGCATAAACGGTTCAGTCTACTGGAGGTTAGTCCGAACTTACATTGGTGGCTTTAGTATAGAAAATATGGATAGCCCAGGAAGATCGATTTGAACACAACGTACAGCTCAGAGAAGCATTTCTACGAATATCTTGACATGCTAAGATAATAGGTTGTCTTCTTATGTATGTTACCTATATAATACGTGTTGCGATCCACTGTCGTAGCACATTACTGTCGCATGCATTATGTATGCAAGGGTGCGAATGTGCAGTGCACTGGAGTAAATTCTTATGCATAACAAGTACACGTATCTCGTTTAGAGCCATGCTACTTCTCGACAGTCACAGCTGAAGCTTTAATAAATGCCGTTGATTTGTTCTGTGGAGCAAATTTTGGACAGATTTGCACCAATATAAACAAATTAAATCACGACAAGAAGCGTTCATTGCCCAGACAGTGATCCCTTGTTGCATTGCAGACAGTAACAGCCATTCATGGCATGCGAAATTAACATCAATCAAGAGTGAATACCAATTGATTTTATGTGAGTGTTACTATGGAGTTTCAGAAATAAAAGAAGAGAAACGTTTATCCGAGCGTTGCTAGACAATACACAATGCTGGACCGTTTTATCATGGACAAAAGAAGCATATCAACAGTTTTAACAGAGGAAGCATTAGACGAGATAGCGGCTGTCTTGAAAAGAAGTGATTCAATGGCAGAGTAATTGAACAGGTTGCTGCTCTCCGGCTCTGATTATTGCGTTTGGGGAATGTAAGAAATCCCAATATGTTCGACGAATTAGGAAGACAGTATCCAGCGTGCTTTCTGTAGCATTTCGGCTGCATTCTTCGGGTGATAATGTGTTCAATAGATACAAAGCATAATTTCGAACACCTTTCATAGCGAAACGTACTGGTATTATATTTGTATTGTTTGGCATCCTTACCATTATCTTGGGGGGGGGGGGGGCGGGGGGGGGGGGAGAGGTGGACCGATCCGACGCTATTGCACGAACGTATTTTATATTGTTTTTTTCTTTTTCCTTGTTTCCCCGATTTATTTTACCGGATTTTATGTATTGTTTGCCACACATATGCACAGTACATAAACACCCATCGCCGAGGGGGGACTCGAACCCGCGACTCTCTTCGCGGCGGAGCGCCAGAGACATGCTCCAGCGACCACGGCTACGAGGACCGGCATCATGGGACTGGAGAGTTACCAACCGCGTTATTCAAGGCCAACAGATAGGATTCTCTTAACGCAGCTTATATACGAGTACAGAGTTCATCATTTAAAACTTAACGGGAGCACGGCATTCGCCTGTGCGCGATTGGGTGTGCCACACCCGGCTTTACTTCTACATAAGCTCCGCGCGTAAAGCATCACACTACACAACTACACACACGCAATACCCATAGATACACACGTAGCCAAACTTATCATAAGATACATACACAATGCACACACCAGACAATACAGAAGAACACTAATTAAACCGCACAAAAAATGAAAACAATAACACAAACAGAGAAAGACAAAAACCCTCCTCTCATAACATTAATTGACGTATACGACAAATACCAACAAGAAGGAGACAGACTACAAGCACACCTTCAACACTTTCAAAACATCTAAACACACACAATAAACACAAACACATAAAACAAAAACGCACACACACACACCTAACACATAAACACACAGGAACAATCAATCAAAAAGTTACCGATGAGCTGTTGCAGTAGACATACAAACTCGACAAAAATCCAGCAAAAAAAACAGTTTCTTCTTGGGTAGAGCCCAGGCCACGCAGCTAGGGACGACCAAACACACACCATTACATCCAACACACAAGCACAACACCAACACAAATACACGCACACGTCACTGAAATCCGCCTCACGACCATTAAAAAACCATAAACACTAGGCTGAAGAGGGGTGCCCCTGAACAGCCAGGGCTGTTGCAAAACATGCCCGAATAACATTTTCATTCATTCATTCGTCATGCATTGAAATGTCCATCATCTAACCGAGCATTATATCGAGAGAATACATTTTGATTCACACGATTAAGTTGGGCCACTGTAATGTTTGCGACTTCATTTCTAATATTTTTAGTTCTTTCAATGTATAAGGATTTGTGTCGTAAACTTTGTCTTTCAGGTTACCCTACAAGTAAAAATCGCACACTGTTAGATCGGGGGAGTGAGAGGGCCATACACCAGCACTAATCACTCTATCTTCAAACACATTTTCCTTCTTCAGCAGTAATTTTATTTTTTATTGAAATTTATATCTGGCTATCTAACTGTTTTTTAAGGGCGCTGATGACCACGAAGTTGAGCGCCCTTAAACCTACAACACCCCCACCATAGAGGCTGAAGCAATTTGTAGTTAGCTTCTTCCTTTGCAGTCTCCATTCCTTCATTATCCGTGCTTCCTACTTCTTCACTATTATGTTACGGAGAAGGAAAGTTGCTTTCCTTTTTCACCATGTATGCACAGATGAACTGTTTTTAAAGAGTGGAACATTGTAAGAACATGGCTTGTCAAAATGAAACGAAACATGGCAATGCACAGTGAAGTTTTCACTGAAAAAAAGAAACGTAATTGTTGGAACAACTAAGAAATCGATTATTGGAATGCTTTAGGTGACGAATGGCAATGTACAAATCGTTAACGGGTAGATTGCGACAAGAATGAAAAGCTATTATAATCTTTGAAATCTGAGTCTCAATAATGGAACAGCTAAATGGATAAACAAGTTACATTTTCTAAAAAGGAAGGAAAAACACTGTCAAAACTGATCAGCAGTTGAAGCAAAATTAATTGGGACGTTGACTTAGAATAAGCCACACAAACAAATGTTGAATGGAGAAAAGAGCATTGGGATTGCCACTCATTAGCTCAGGGTTGTTGGTACACTTCATGGGACAATTTAAACTATTGGGCATCGGGCTAAGCTGTGCTTTCAAATGAGTGGTGAAACTTCTCAGCAGATGTTGGGGTGAAGCATGAATGTTCCACTGGTATACCAATTACTTGTCTGGAGCAGAGATAAAGCTATAATCGTTATTAAGTCACCTTCGTTGGGTCTTTTTTGGCCCTCTAGATCTCCTTAGATATCGGTGATGACCAAACGTTAGTAGGTTGAGGGCAGCCCGAATGAGTGAAGTACTTAACTACTTATAGAGGGATGGGGTTGTAATGTGATAGTTGTAATTGAGGTAAGAGGGGTGAAAGGAGATACCAAAGATGCTCCTTGACGGGCTAATCAAGGTGCCATGGCTCTTCTGCACCATTGTTCTATTAGATTTTTCCAAATTATCTTTTGTTTTGGGGATTACAATCGAAGGTAATCCAACAGTCTCTCGGAGAATTTAACAGGACATAGCTTTAACTGCTGCTACTTAAATATCTAAGACATCATTGCTCCTTTATTTCTTCCTGTAGTTAAACAATCAATATATTAATATGCATTTAATGGACAATAAATTTTGTTGTATCATTGCTCGAAAAGCTTTAGCTAGTTAGAAAACCATTCCTTAAAGTACTTAGATAAGGGAAAAATGTAGAATCCTCTATATTTCTGTATCCCACTACCTTAAACATAATAACGTTTTAATACATTCATTATATTGTGCTGACAGCCACAGAAGAACTCTACAAAGCTATTATTTATTTTTTATTATTAGGAACTTAACTTCATCGTTGCCGAGTTTTGTAGCCACTGTATTGATTGTTTCTCCGTAACCAACGGTTCCCAAACGTGAGTTTTCAATTCAGATTTTAGTGTTCATTTGCAGCAATGAAAACCGCCAGCATATACATCGCTGCGAGCCTCACTTCCAAGATATGGATTACCATCCAGACAAGATATGACTCGATTACGTTGGATAATTGAGTTTAGATCAGACAGGTTACATAGTGAGCGGTGTTCCATAAATCTTTTTTTTTTTTTTTTTTTTTTTTTTTCCGCGAGTCATCAAGGTATATGCAGTACTCGTGATATGACTCAGCAGCATCTTTAATTAAACCGTTTACCTTCTCTTTGACCCCATAGCTATTTTATAAAGTAAAAACTACACAACTTTCACACAGTGCAAAATATATATACAAAATAGAGGTGAAGCTGATGAGTATGAAAATGAGTCTTTCGTAAAAAATAACCTTTTATAAAATTATTGTTCAATTACAATATATGGGTTCACTGATTTCTAATATTAACATTTTATCACATTACACAAGTATTTATTATGCTCTTATAACTAAGTTTTGCTTTATTTTTGCCCGAGGATTATTAAAATATTTCATCATTGGTATCGCATGCCTAACGTTATAAGCAGAGTGCTTCTCTTTTGTTTTCTTAATTGCCAAGTTTGTCCATCTTAATACATTGTTTGGAATGAAATATCGCGGCTTTGTAGTATTTTACATGTATTTTCTGTGGACTGATAACGTTATATATTTCCTACTCCATGTCAAGCTCAATGGGAAATCAAAGCCTTCTTCCTATGTGAGTTCTTTTGCAACACAAAAGTGTTCTTGTTCCAGTACACGGGCTCTGTAATTTTTTTAGTTGTTTAGTAATGTGTAAATGAAATTAGTAGGCGTTTTATAGGTCCATGTCTGTCAGATAGAATAGTAAGTTATCAAAAGCGATTTTTCGTGATTATCGTACATAGTACACATTTTCCTTTTTTCTTTTTAAATATTATTCTAGATTGTGATAAAGACATTGCTTGGTGTATGCATGTTTTGAGGGTCGCTCATCGCCCTCCAGTAATGGGACGGTTCTTTGTGCCTACCTGGCTGTAGTCTGTAGCCTCATGTTCTTTCACTTCATCCCTTCCTTCTCACCCTCCCTAGTTTTGGGTGGTGATAATTATGCTACTATTCCACATCCCAGATTTATATTTGCCATTTGAGCTGGAAATAGTTTGTATGCTTATTTTACAGTTGCTGCAAAGCGTTAATTAATATAAGGTAACTTTTTAAAAATTTTAATAAATGCAATTTTAAAATTAACCTTATTTAAAATGTAAGGGAAGTTCCTCTGTTGTGTTAATACGCAAATGAATTGGATTTTGACTTTGTAAAGAACAAGAAACGACTAAATGATTAATTAACCTTTCAGCCAGCGAGTACAAACTGTTCATTTTACGGCACATCCCTGATGCAGAACAATGTGTAATATTTTCCCCACAACATCAGTATTGTAAATATCCCTTCTATAAGGGATATTCCAGAACAATAAGCAAAGGTTAAAGTTAAAAGTAAAAGAAGGGGATTTTTTTTTCAGTTTTGCTACCTGTTTTTCTCCTATCCTTTTGTTTTTAGTTTCCATATGGGGCTAATTATGTACTAAAGAAGAGAATGGAAAAAGCAATGATAGATACTTGGGTAATGCAAAAGCCAATGCATTCATCTGGTAAAGCATTGTATGGTAGAGCGAATTTTTAGTAATGATTTTCCCGGACACGAGAATCGAGTTCCATTGATGTTAAAAGACTTGCTTTCATGCTTCTATCAATGAAAATATTCATTATTTCCATTTTTGGTATATACAGTAGCATGGTTCTACACCATTATCGTAACCTGTTCTTCTATTAAGGTTTTTTAAATGGTAACTTCAGTTAATAAAGACATTTATGTTCCTATTGGTAAAGAATACTAAGGTGTATGTTAGCACTCTTAAAAATTAAGAAGGAATCGAACTGGAGTACCTACCGGTAAAATAATTATGATATAAATAATAATAATAATAATAATAATAATAATAATAATAATAATAATAATAATAATAATAATAATAATAATAATTATTATTATTATTATTATTATTATTATTAGTATTGTCATTATCATCAGATCATCATTGTATTCTATGTACATGCCTTTAATTCGTGTTATTATTATTATTATTATTATTATTATTATTATTATTATTATTATTATTATTATTATTATTATTATTATTATTATTATTATTATTATTATTATTATTATTATTATTATTATTATTATTATTATTATTATTATTATTATTAGTATTGTCATTATCATCAGATCATCATTGTATTCTATGTACATGGCTTTAATTCGTGGTTCATAACGATGCCTTTTGATCTTTTGGAACAATTGCTCATCAGCAGATGTTCTCTTTCTTTATAGTGATGCTAATCTTTAGGTTGGTATTACTTTAAGTTCACACACACACGCACACGCACGACCTACACATTCCCGTTCCAGACTTTAGAGAATATGGAAGTAATCCTGACTGAACGATTCCCACCCTCCAGGCGATAATCGAACTTCAGTCTTCCGAATTCAGAGGTTTGCGTACTAACTACCAGATCACAGAGGCAATTCGGTTAAAGTATTTTTTCTATGTATATTAGCCCAATTCTCCTTTGGTGTAATGTTCGGAGGGCATTGTAACCCATGTAATCAACTTTCTATTTAACACATAGTTAATGTGTTTTTGCAGTTGATTTTATGTCACTAATATCTGTGCACTGAAGTTCTCCCATATCGTATTTTTGACATCATAAGTACTTTCAATTTATAAGAGCGTGATGAGCCCTAGTAATTTTTTCCTCTCCCAAACCGAGCTGCATATCCTCAAAGTTAACTTATAACAAAGGTTCAGCGGCGCCGTGGCCGAGCGGTTAGCGCGCTCGCCTACCACCTAGGCGGCCCGGGTTCGATCCCAGGGACCCGCATGTGGTATTCGTGGTGGACGAAACGGCGTCAGGGCGGGTTTTCTCCGGGTGCTCCGGTTTCCCCCGCCATCTCATTCCACCGGTGCTCCATCTTCATTCCATGTATCATCAGTGTCACCGCCTGCGGTGCCGTAGCAGTAAAAGCGGGCGTTAAACACTACGACAACAAAGGTTCACCTTGCCTCACAATTTTAAAAATTGTTTTTCTGGTTATTATTATTATTATTATTATTATTATTATTATTATTATTATTATTATTATTATTATTATTATTATTATTATTATTATTATTATTATTATTATTATTATTATTATTATTATTATTATTATTATTATTATTATTATTATTATTATTATTATTATTATTATTATTATTATTAAGCGGTTACATTGTTAAGGTGAAATGTGAATGAAAAGCGAGGAGCATTTACACGTTTTTGCATTCCAGAAATTTAACGCTGATGTACGAAATTAGTTGAGTTTATGGAGTGGACAGTGAAAGCTGTTACATTGGAGGGAATAGAAGTGAGAATGCAAACTTGCAAAGAATTTGTCTGCTCTAAAAGATGAATATGAAAATCCCCTCACTCTCTGATGTTTGAGTTTTTACTGAACAATAATCCTTGTGTAGCTTGATTATAATTATTTTTTAATATTAATGGGTCTGCATGTAATTCCTGGGGCCAGTAGAACTGCTGCATTGAGAAGAGCTACTTGAAGAACATCACAATTGTTTTTTGAAGATTTTTAATTATTTACTGTGTATATTAGCTGTTTAAGCACAATTGTGGTCTGGAGCAAAGTATCAAAACAAAACAAGCGAAATTGATAGACCTTTGAATTTTTGGGATGGGGTTACTATTCTTAATAAACGCGTCATTTTTGGAAATCACTAAACGTTTCGTTACGGTAGGAAGAAACTCAGATTTTTTTTTTTCCCAGTTAAATTCCGTTTTGAACTCTTTTGTCATCATGCTACATTTCCCAAATCAGACCAAGCATTATTTTTTACCTAAGGACAGGTCCTCCACTGGAAACTCTGCACACAAGACTTTTGCCTTATTACTGTATATAATTTGGTACATTTCTGCCCCTAACATTTTTCCTGTCGGTCTGGGTGGCTCAGTTGGTTAGACGCTGGCCTACTGATCCCAAGGTCGCGGGTTCAAACCCGGCCCAGGCCGATTGTTTTTAAGTCTGCTTAAAAGCGAAAGCTGCATGTCAGTAGATTTACTGGCATGTAAAAGAACTCCTGCGGGACAAACTTCCGGCACACCGGCGACGCTGATGTGATCCTGGCAATTGACAGCGTCATTAAACAACAAAATCTAACATTTTTCCCACTCAGCATTATTTTCAGTGCACAGGTTAGCAGCAATTCCTCATCCAACGCCCCAACTAATTTCTATTCTGGTTTCATATTAGCTTAAGCACTCTTTCTGGATCACTTTCTTTTGCCCATTGTATGCGCCTAATTCTCCACATACACATTTTGCTTTTCCTCAATGTCGAAGTTTCGACACCATTAATACCACACTCAACACAAAGCACTCCACTAATCTCTTTCTTGGTTCTTTTCACATTGCTGCACAGAAAATGTTACTCTTTTGTATTGTAAGCTTCCTTTATGTCCCTACAATTCAGGGTTCTCCTGCCTCCGACATTTTTTCACAATTTTGGGGATCAGAAATGAAAATATTAACATTTAACCCACTCACGTCCTGAGTCATCGAGATATCAGGAAATCGACTGTATCGCAAAATTACATGAATCCTTCACTCATTGGTTCTTCCTGTTTGTTTAGCTTAAGCATAAAAGTTAGACGAATCTGGTAGTTTGATTGTAAAAGTTTCGGAACACTGTTGTGGTGTTTGTACAAAATTGCAGTTCGTAGACACACAAACATACAAAAAGCAAGCAAATAGGCAACCCCTCTCCGAAAAGAGCCCCCAAAAGAATATGTAGTGAACGTGAGAGATAGAATTTTTCGATGGAATTTACATAACATTTCGCACAACTTAGGTAAATTAACACAGGGTCGCTGTGTAACGTCTTTGAAATCCCGTTCTCTTTGCATGTCCGGGAGAGAAGAAAAGGAAAAAAATGTTCCGGATTTGAGGAAAGACATAGAAACTGAAAATTAAAACAAATAATAAGAATATCATGGAAATGGCAAACTAAAGACAATGTATTTGACATAAATTGTGAGCTTTACCAAGATCTATATTTTTTATGTTGTAAGATTTTGTCTATCTCTTACAGTTTACCAATTAAGTAAAAATCATCCAGAAGAAGAATTCAGAGGTTATCCCTCCTCCCCTTAAATATCAGGATCTACATTTAATGTGTCATGAAAATGCATATGGTATTTTAATCAAAAACATCAGAGCCAATTTTTGAGAAAAATAAAAAAAAATGCATGTAAACCTTAGTTAGGATTTGAGGCGGTTTTATTGAAAATCTTCGTCTCGCATCCTTGAAAAATAGAGAACTTAACAACTCCTGTTATATTAGTGTCATTAATGTTATTAATAGCAGTTCATATTGAATGAAATGAATCAATCTGACTTTTCTGTGCTATAATTACAAACACTTGTTCTAATATTGTGCAGCCTATCATCATTAAAATGGACTCTAAACGTTAAATCCTAGGTCCTAATAAACCTTTATTTTAATTTGACACTTTTGAAAATATATTTATTTGAGATATGCGTTGACCGAACACTGATAATAGTCCTCATGCAAAGTATTTCAAATTAGGAAAGGCATCACCCGGCAGACAGTTATATAAATCAAATTAATTTCCTTTTATTTGTCCTTCAGTAGGTTGTTGCATTATATACCCATTAAAATCTGAAGCGCTTATTTTTATTTAACTGTTCAAAATTGGTGAATAAATTAGTCTAACGCAGGCACATGTTTTATTTATTATAGTTTTTAAAATCTGTAGCCGGGTCAAACATGAACAGATTGCGGGCCGATTTGGCAAGCGGCTATGTAGACCTTCATATTGTAAAATAACATTACACACTTGCTTATTTTATCATAAAGAAGTATCCTTTGAAAGTAGCATGTTCTAATCCTGCAATATGTACACCTTTTGTGTATTTCCCTTTGGCATTAGTGGTTTGAAGAAATTGTTTCAAGCGGAGTGTATAGAACTTGTGCGTTTGTTTATAACTTTATTCCCAGAGGTATTAGTTTTCTAGTTCTTATCAGAATTTGATATAAAAGTTGCGTTTTGGACTGTTCTGTATTGCTGTGTTTTGGCAGACATGCTCCCCACTTATGTTCTGACAGCTTTGTGTGCAGTTTGTATTGTCTTCTGGGAGAGTCGGTTTTCTCCGTTATGCTTGGCGCAAGCCTTAGCTTTCCCTTTCTTCGAAGAATTTCCATAGTAGTCCACAATTCTCGAAAAATTATTTCTGAGCTTAGGGCTCCACGGTTGCTGCGTTGCTCAAAGCAACATGTGCTTTTCTTTATCATCTAATCTGCAGCTAGAATTTATTTCATTAACTTCAAGGTTTCGTTTACTTTGTATGTCAAGAACAGGTCAGTATCCTGCAGAATAACTGACAGTCTACTTTCTTTCTCTTTATGATTAAACGAAAAGGCACACCGGTAATGCCTTTGTAACCTTGATGAAGGGAATTGTAGGTTGTAACAGGTATGTAATTGTATATATTCGGTGCTATCTGTTATTACTTTTCCTACTATGTATAATAAAGTACAGGAAGTATTGTATTCCACCCAAAAATTCTATGTCGAGAGTTTATCAAAAATATGTTTTGAGGTTCTCTGAATCAAAAAAAAAAAAAAAAAAAAAAAAAAGCGTTTTTAGAAAAAGGTCCGTGTGTGTGCGCGCCTGTCTGTGTGTCTGTAAGTCTGTCGATAGCATAAGTCAAAAACGAAAAGTCGGTTAGAAACCAAAGTTGGTATTTAAGTTTAATGTCTTTCAAGGATGCGACACGAAGATTTTGAAGAACGTTGCTCCACCCTAAACTATCCTTTACATGGAAAATTTTTCGAAAATGTTGATTTTCTTGAAAATAGCTCTAACCATTTTGATTAAAATGCCATATGTTTAAGATATTTTTATGACAAATTAAATGCACATCTTGAATTTTCTGGCTATAGCCTCTGTAGTCGAATTTTTTCTGGATGACTTTTGCATAACTGGTAAACCGTAAGATGTAGACCAAATCTTACTATACAAAAATGTAGATCTTACTAAAATACACAATTTACGAGCAAATATTTTTTTATAGAGTGAACTATTTCGGAGATATTCCCCGGCATTTGTGTGAGTTTTGGAGAACTTATACTTCTGTCAAGTGGAACATCGTTATCCATTTTTATAGTATGTTAACCGTGCAAAAAGAGCGGAATTTCAAAGCTTTAAGACATTGGACTGTCGTTCAAAGTCTATTGCATTCCCAGATTGTCCTTGTACCTACATGGAAATAAACAATAAGATAATTTCTGCAAATGTTTATCTCAACTAACACGAATAGACATAAGAGTTTGTAGGAATGGTAGTACAAGAGTAGAGAAAGTCATGTGGGTGCAACACATCAGATTTTTTCCCTTACAAGTAATATTTCTTTTCCATCCTAAACTTCGATGTTGAGATTTTGCCAAAATTCATTTAAGGTCCGCTGAACCTCCCCAAAGTATTTTTAAAAACAGTATCCGTCTATGCTTAATATATTACTTGATTTGTTAAAACAACGTTCACTCATTCTTAGGAAGTCAACTAATATTATTCTATGATTTAAGTACCGTCACTAGAAACAGTGTTTCTAATTATAAAGACATATTGTGCCTGTGAACATCGTAACTCAAAAATGAAAAGTGAGATAAATAGATATGTTTCATTCCTGAGTTCAGGCATTCATAAAGGATATCAGTCTTAAGATTTTTCAGGACGTTCCTCTGCTCCAAAACACTCTTTAAATGGAAATATGTATTCTACTTTTCATTTTCTAAAATATTCTCTAAAATATTTAAAATAGGATGTGTTTAACTTATTTATATGACGTATAAAAATATCTTGAATTTTCTCCGAATAATCTGTGAGGTTCCCTTCATAGTGACCGAATCGTCCTCTCTAGTATAGGGGTAGCATGCTAGCCTCTCTGTAGGTCGCGGGTTCAAACCTGCCCTAGCCAATGGTTTTCTTTCGGACGTAAAAATCCTTAGCGTGGCCTACTTCGGAACGGAAGTAAAGCCTGTGGTCACGTAAAAGAACCTCAAGCTTGATAAAGAGCATCTGAGTCAAATTAAGGGGGGTTTCACGCCCAATGTAGAATGGGACACTGAGAACTACAACAGTTAAAGAACATCCATAAATAAAAAGTCAATTTTTTCACTACTATGACTGAAAAGTTGGATGCTGTTCCCGAATGGTTTATTTAAGAAGCAATTATTGCTTAATTTGAACTCATTCCTGTGTCAAATAGGTAGTTAATGATGTTTCAAGAATAGAAAAATCACTTTTTTATGAAGACTGCAATATTTAAGGGATATAATTCACATTATGCCGGCCTCGTAGCGCAGTGGTAGCGTGTGTGCCTCTCGCGCGGGAACTAGGATTCAATCCCCGGTACCAGCATGGGGATTGTTCTCCGCTGGGAGGTCTAGTACGGGGTGCACTCAGCCTCGTGATGCCAAGTGAGTATCTATCCTGATGGAAAGATAGCGTCCCTAAAAGACCAAGAAGCCGCGTTACGGTCGGGGAGTCGGCGTGCAGAACCCCGGCACCCTCATCCTGCACTACTCCTTGGCCCCGACTGCGGTTGGAGGACGCAGCGACCGGGTGATAAGAGTACACTCTATAAAGGGGAGACGCCCTAGTGATCATTATTATTTGAAATTGTGGGTTGAAAAAGTAACGTGTCTTTATGACCCCTTTTTGAATTACTATTGTAAATTTTTTTGTTAAAGCATATAATGTTTAATTGGTAGTCTAAAGGCCATTCTTAAGCTATCCTGATCCGTTACTCAAGTTGTAATTGTTAAAATGTCATTTTCGTTTTTTTTATAAAGATTAGAGGATATGGTAAATATCCTTTTGTGTCCGGGTCTTAAATTACTAATTTAATGCCTTTCCAGACATATTATAAAGCCAAAAAATTAAGTTTTAAGCATATAAACGGTCCAGTAAACAAAATTTTAGGATTAGGACTATACTGGAATACTTTCCTTAACCATCCACTCACTCGCTCAGATTCTTACTGGCTTTATCTGCCCGTTCTGTTGACAGGCTTGGAATAATTTAACATTTACCGAGCAGATGACTTCCACGTGATGATGTGTGAGGCTCACATTCAGGAGGTTCAGGGTTGAGAAGTCTTTGACCGTCCAATCTGATTTTAAGTTTTTCTCCTAGTCGGGAGACGAATGCTGGGATGGTTCCTTCTCTGCAAGGGTTTTCTTTACATAATTCCCCTTTTATTTCGTTTTCTTCTCATCATTCAGATGTGCTTCTAGGTTTCGTGGTTTATGGCGTTGCCGCAGATGTTTGTCCAAGGGAATGCGGACTCCGCGTTGACACTGAAGGGCTCCTTGGTTAACGGGTTGTTCATCCCTAGAGGCTAATAGCCACAATATATTTACGTAGGTAACAGTGTCGATGTGTCCCACTTGGCTTATAATCTGAAATTTAACGTTTACTTGCACATGTTACTTATGACGAAGGCCCGGATTCTGATATCATATTTTAATTGACGAGTAACAGGTATTGAACCCAGTATTATAAAAATGCATATTTACCAAGTCTTTTTGTCACGTTTTACAATTTTGTATTTTAGGACAATTTTTTCCCCTCGATTTTATATAATTAAAGTCTCATTTTCTTCCCCTTTTCGTCTTTATTTAAATTATTTTCTTACACTTACATTTATTACCATATATGTCACTGACATTTTATGTAAGGGTAACTTTTCAAGCATCGCAAGTTCCATTATTCAACTGAAAAATTGTTGGACACTCTTTATTCGCATTTATATTTAATGGTTAGTCTGATAAAGGTTGCTTGTGATTGGAAGGATAGTTGTTGTCAATTCAGCAGAATTATTATCGTTAACAGTTCATGTCCCCAACTAGAGTGAGGCAGGACCTTTTCCCTTTTTCTCTTTAATGCAGTAGAAGCTCGAAATAATGCAGTTGTTGGGGACATGCTTTAGTCCCGCGTTATAACGACTCCGAAATGTGATCTTAGAAGTGACAAAAGTCGATCCCACTGAGGTGATGGGAAACATTCGTGCAATAATTAATTACAGCACATAAAGTATACGGCAAAGTACACCACCTTCAAATGCAATTACACATCAGTACAGTATTCTGCATCTTAGTGAATTGATAAATAACAAACAAGATGATTATATGTATGGAGAAGCAAAATGAGTCGAGCGGTATTCATTTTCATCTTTCTGCAATCAAACAATACGCGAAGAAAAAAACGTGATTTATGCCAAGAGTTACAACAAGACTTCACTGATTTCTTTAAGACAATTACATTACTTCGATAACTTCTTAGAAATGCAGTGGTCTAGGTCAACGTTAAGAATGCAGCGGCCACATTGGCCAAGGTCAACGCTAAGAATGCAGCGGTCGCAGTGGCCAAGGTCAGCGCTAAGAATGCAGCGGTCACATTGGCCAAGGTCAACGCTAAGAATGCAGCGGTCGCAGTGGCCAAGGTCAACGTTAAGAATGCAGCGGCCACATTGGCCAAGGTCAACGCTAAGAATGCAGCGGTCGCAGTGGCCAAGGTCAACGCTAAGAATGCAGCGGTCGCAGTGGCTAAGGTCAACGCTAAGAATGCAGCGGTCGCAGGGGCCAAGGTCAACGGTAGAGGTAGCCAAAAGTATATCCCAGCACTGCTCTTTGAAGAAAATTTGAAACTCAACTTTCAAAAATAAACAAATAAATAAAAAGTACAATATATTTTAGGGGGACATACTTTACCCTGCGTTAAATGCGAATCCGTGGTATTTCGGACCGCGCTATTTCGGGGTTGTACTGTAATTGTATTCAGTCAGGTTGCTATTGTCCTTGGCCTTACGTAATCTCATACACTATGAAATCTTCCTCATTTGCAATGAGTTTTGTATAAACTAAGAACTCAAAAGATAACTCGTGTTCGGCATGTTTTCTAGTTTGGCGCTGATGGAAGCCTAAAGTGACAGAGAAATTACCCACCTTCAACTCTGACTCAGCTTTTGAGAAGGTATCGGGTAATCTGACAGTTATAAGACGGCTTGTCACTCTAAGAAGCTGGAATTAACCGTTGACCATCTACGACAAGAATAAAATGAGTTGGTAAAAAGGTTGGGTTACTTCCGTCATCAAAATAGGCTTCTTCCTTTAGCATTTAAATAGAAAAAAAAAAGATAAACAAAGCGATCTCAAGATTAAATAAATAAATCATTATATGTAGACGACAATCACAGTAACCTAAAAATGAAAATTAAGACAACGATTTTCTTTAAACTGTAATGAAAAATGACAACTTTGAATCCAAATATTTCAATATATGGGGTATTATTATGGTCCGGAAAGATATCTAACAATCGCTCAACCTTTCAAGACAACAAACAACGTGATTCAGTTTATAATTTCCTCAAGTGTAAACAGTTCTAACATCAACTCAATTTGCAATGTAAATAGCCTCTTATAACATAGCATAATTATATTTTGTTCGTACATATGGAGTTAGTAAACTGTTTGCAGTAGTATTGGAATAAATGTATGGTTTTGTATTTGAACACTTTTCAGCGAAAATGTTCTCAATTCACTTTATGCTGGAAACCCTTTTAACAATTCGAATTGATTAATGTTTAGTTTCTCTACTATGTGGTAAGTAGGGGCAGTTCTTCTTTTCTTCTTTAATTATCCTCTCCATATGGAGGACCGACACTCCCTAGGACCAGCCTGAGCTTGGGGTCAGATGCCTGTTGGGGTGCAGAGGAACCTATAGGCATCACAGACTGAAGACCTGGAAGTGGGTGTCAGCCCAGCATCAGGTATGAAAGTGAAGAAGATGATATGAAATACAGGAGAAATGGAGGATTGGAAAGGTGATGATGCAGCACTTGGTGGAATGAGTGGTGGGGAAAATCGGAGAACCTGGAGAAAATCCTCCCAACCGCCGTTCGTCCAGCATGAGTACTACATTGGGGTCCCTGGGATCGAACCCGGGCGACCTTAGTGATAGTTGAACGGTCTAACCGCTCGGCACCGACGCCACCAGGAAGTACCGTGTTCGATCCAAAACTTCGGTATCGAGATTTCACCGGATATACATGTTTTAAGTCCCCTTAATCCAAAAAGAAAAGCATTTTTAGAATATGGTCCTGGTGTGTGTGTGTGTGTGTGTGTGTGTGTGTGTGTGTGTGTGTGTGTGTGTGCGCGCGCGCGCGCGCGTGCGTACGTGCTTGTGTGTTACAGCATAACTCAAAGGCTCGGTTAAAAGCCAAAGTTGGAATCGATGATTTTAAAGAAACTTCGTCTACACTAATCTACCCTGTACATCGAAAATGTTGACTTCCTCGAAAATGGCTCTAACGAATTTGATTAAAATGCCATATGCATAAGATATTTTTATGGAAAATGAAATTTATACTTTGAATTTTCTGGCTATACTCCATGTAGTCCTGTTTACTCTAGATGACTTTTGCATAAATATTGAACCGTAATAGATAGACCAAATCTTACTATATAAAATTTAGATCTCGTTAAAGCACACGAACTATGTCTCAGTGCATTTTTACTTTCTCTACTGGTAAGTAGGGGAAGTATTGTATTCCACCCAAAAACTCGATGTCGAGATTTCACCGGAAATAGCTCAGGACATGGATATATAAACAAACTATAATCACATAGTATACATCTACACCGAATCTTGTGACATATAATTTTACACCTTTGTATAATGATGTGCTTTTTAAATACTTGAATGTCGTAGCTTCCTCTATGCACCTGTACAAACACTACAACATGTGAAGGGAAACTAATTCTGACCAACGTTTATCAATTTTTCCGTTTATTGTTCCACATATTGCATTACAGTTTGTAATACTACATTTAACGTTTATCATGCAGATTACAGTTCGTAGAAAAAGTATTATCATTGTTACGCACTAGGGGTTCTGATAAATTCTGTTTTCCCTACGATAGAAATCTGTTTATGAACATTTTAAAGGCTTTGTCTCTCACATTGCTGGTCAAGCGAGAAAAGCATTGGTGAGGGAAATGGAAAGGGAGGCAAATGGGGTGGTAGAGGGGGAACGGAGCTGCCGGTTTTGCATACTAAATGACCTTTGGTGCCTAAACCTGAGTTTTCATATTTGCCCAATAAAATTGTAACTGTTTCACATATACTGAAAGCGTAAAAGAGTTTTTCAGAGGACTTCGTTTACGTTACATTTTGCATTATAACAAAGGGAATTGTTTGTGTTCCTCAACGAGCAAGATAGCTCCGCGGTAACGTGTAAAGCTCACATTCGGAAGGTCCAGAATTCGATTCCCATCAGGTCGATCACTCTACCACGATTCTTTCGTGGCTTCTCCGGGTCGATAGGTGGAAGCTGGGGTATTTCTGGCCATAATTTTCTTTTATTTATTTCAAATCGTGTGTTGCGGTAGGACGGTGGAATTTGCACTCTGGAAAGATGTCTTTCTGCTAGGACTACTAGGGCCCCTTTCCGGGAGCTGTCTCGATTGTCACGGAACCCCCATTTGGAGTGACTTGGATAGACGGCGTAGAATTAGTACCACATTGGCATCGTTAGAGACCCCGTCCTGTAGTTTGGTGGTATCGTGTCTGCTTCACATCCAAGAGGTCCCTGAGTTCGAATCTTGGTCAGGGTGAGTTTTCCCGATAAGGTATTTTTTTCCCCAGAGGCTTCCCCTTATCCTGAAAAAATGAATGTCTGGTAAATTTAAGCTCTGCGTACCTCTGAATCTTTTGAGCATCATTTCGCTAACTTCATTCATTCATCGTCCGATCTAACACTGCGTTGTAGGACGTTAATATACTAAAGATCCCGTCCTTGTTAGTTGAAATTGCCGTCCATATTCGGTCATTCTTCATGTCATCCCTTCACTCCTTCCTCCCATTGGGTCACTCTGGAAGCTACGGCCTACTTGTGGTGCTGTATTTGAGTTACTGCAGGCTCCTACATCTGCTCGTTCCTCCTCTGTAATTTGTTTATAGCTTAAGTTGTTCGTAGATCTCAGAATTATAGTGTCTTATTACATACCTATATTCGAGTATCAGTTTTATCTCTGTGGTCAAAACAGAATCTTTGTTAAAAGTTGCGTGTAAACAACTAAGTTTTGAGCCTCGTTATTTCTAGACTTGTGTTTTTACTCAATCCAACGCAAGTGTCAGGCGCATTCATGTAAAACAGCTCTCGATAAAGATGGCAAATTCATAATAAAGCTATAGTTATAGTTACGAAAACAAACTCTTGTTTACATAAACTGCAGCTGTCAGTAGCACCCTCTCGGTAAAGTAGTTGTGAAAAACTGAAAAAGAACACATAAGTAAGCTCTTTGTCGCAAATATCTTGTTACCAAGATGATCCTTGTATGTATTTTCGTCTTGTGCAGCAAAATCCTCACGAAATGCCTTCTTCTTCAACACATAAGTTATTAGACTTGTGCCGAGGCTAATAGAACTGGTACTCCCATCTTCTCTGTTCCCATCCATTGTTTTTTCATTCAACTGACTCATAAAAGAATCAGTATGTTGCATTCCCAGACTTCCTACTCTTCTACAAACTATTGTTACGAAAACTTATTTTTCTATTTACTGCTTGTTAATACAGATAAACCATTGCACATTTACATACTTCATTGTATTAGAACAATGCTGGTAAGTTAAAGCATTGATCATAGCCTGTCGGTAATGGCTTAAATTCCCTTCTCTTTGCATGAACACGAAAGCAGAAAGAAAAAGAAAACGAGTAGCGATTTGAGTATAAACTATTTCAAAAGTATATGTTGGCTGGCCCGGTAGCTCAGTCGGTATAGCCCCTGAGTACTGTGCAGGAGTCCCATGTTCGATTCTCGGCTGGGGGTTAGGACTTTTTTCTCTATCCAGGATTATTCTTAATCCTCCCCAGAGCTGGGAAGTATGGATGAGAGTATGAATGTGTGTGTGTGTGTGTGTGTGTGTGTGTGTGTGTGTGTGTGTGTGTGTGTGTGTGTGTGTGTGTGAATTTAATGTTTAAAAAGTCATAAAAGTTCCAAAAACCCAATGTTAAATGAGTTAACACCATTGTCGAGAGGCATTATGTTCCAAGGGCCAACGATATAATCTTTATAGTTAAAGGCGGGATATAAATGGAACAATAAAGGAAGTATATAAGTAGTAAGATTTTGTCTATCTCTTACGGTTTGTCATTATACCTAAGTCATACACAATGAAGATGACTTCACAGGACATTGCCAGAAAATTCAATACATACTTTTTGCTTGCAAATATCTTAACCATAGTATTCTAATCAAAATATTTAGAGCTATGTAGAAGTAAAAAATAACGAACATGTTTCCACGTGAAGAGTAATTTTGAATTGTGGCTTTTTTTTTTGAAAATCTTAATGCTGCATTCTTGGAAGCGTTTAGTCTGAATACCAGACATGATCAGTTTTTTTTTTATTTTTATCTTATTTATTTATTTATTTTATTTTATTTATTTATCTATTTATCTATTTATTTATTTACTTACTTATTTACTTATTTATTTATTTATTTGTTTATTTATTTATTTATTTATTTATTTATTTATTTATCAACTGGTCAAAATGGTGACCTCTAACATCAATGCATAGGCGACATCGACGCAGAAGTGATTCGCGAACCCTGTTGAGTATTCCTGGTGCGTTGCGAATCTCATCACTTGCTGTAATAATGCGGGCAACCTGCTCCTACTCAAAATCACTTAATGATGAATACACCATAATCTGAAAATGACCCGAAAAAACAGTCATCAGATGTAAGAAGCAAAGGTAAACAATATACTGTGCATTACATATGATGGTCGTATTTTGCTATTTTAAGGCAAACGCACAATATTGCTCTCAAAATGAAAAAGAAAGGGGAAAAAACCTATCCCCTCTTCGGGGTTTGAACTCGATTTCTCGGGTTTATGAGCTCCACAGTCAATCGGCATAATCGTGCGGCCAAAGCACACGGTTTAGAACTGCCCTATATTTCTGTAGCCACTCGCCACAACCTGTTATCCATTGCAGTGGCGTGCAACCCCATGTTAAGTCACCAATTTAAGCTCTTTTGGTAAAGCTACAATTTAGAAATGCTTCTTTAGAGAGGCAGCAGTTCCTAAGTTCCTAATAAACACTATTTCGATTCCAGTGGATAATTGAGATATTTCTTTCTGGTTATGATTTATTGGTCACAATTTCTAATTACTTTGAATACGCATAACTTATTAACTTGACGTCGTAGACCATTGGTTTCCTGTATCAAATTGATTATGAACCCTCTATTACCAGTAAACTTCGTGCAGTGTTATTCATTTACACCCTGTATGTATGCGTGTGAGTTGTGTGCGTGTTTCGTGTGTTGTGTACGTTGTGTATATATAATCCAATAATTCCTTTATCTACTAGGGGGTTAACAATAGCCAAATTAAGCAAGAGAAAATTCTGATTTTTAATATTCGGAAAGAATAAGTGATATTAAAGTTGCGTCTGTCGGCCTTGTTCCATATTTTGCATTTTATTAGTTTTATAATCATTCAAAATCGCCTCTATTTCTCAAGTTTACCATGCGCAGCGTTCACAGAATTAATGTATATGCACTTAGATGAGCAGTTTTATTGGCTAGTGGAGTACCTGACAATTTTACCTACATATGATTTAAAATAACGAAAAAATATACATTAGTGGTGAAAACCAAGGTCTTAATGGTTACATTTAGCAAAAGGGACAAAAATATTTCTCTAGTAAATGCATGTAAATTAATTTTGTGAAAAATGCTTACAAGATAATTGAAAACAGGAAGATTTTTAGAAATATTATAAAACTATTAACATGAAAAATCTCGAAAACGCCATAAAAGCCTAAACAGTAACATCGTTGGTTCTTGTGCGTTAATTTGACTCTTAAAAGTTTTAAAGAGGAGACAAATGCTTTTTGGAGTCACTGTTTAAAATCACATTACAAGCTTACAAGACATACAAACTTGTGTAGGTACTCTTAAACCTATTGTTTTTATGTCAATGCTCATTAATGCCTTAGGAATTAAAATAGTTTTGTTACCGGTTTTCACATCACATATGATTCCGTAGAGAAAAGCAGAGATAGGGAAAGGAAAAGAAGGGGAGTGGTGAGGACAGTGGCACGTCAAATAGACGGCGAATTAGAAAGAGAGAAGTGAAAGAAGAGAGAAAAAAGAGAGGGAAATCCTTGCAGCTAATATATTAACGGTACGAAGCTGTGGGTTCTACTGCAGCAACAACTGAAGCTTTAAGATGATGGCGAGGATTATCACCACCAGAATCGCTATGTGTCACCATTTATTTCAACAGCTATGTTACAAATCATTCACATATACACTTCTTGCTTATCATTAAAAGTCGGCTACAAATGACATCCATACCAATGAATTTCACATGACATCAGATCTAAGGGGACGGACGTAACGTAGTACAGCGGTGTCAGAGTAGTTGCCTACCCAGCACGGGGTTCAGTTTCAAGTGTATTACACGACCTCCTCATGGTTGAAATGTGAACTGTTTGGCAATAACTCAGGCGAGCCTGGCTTACTGTAACTGTAATGGGGATAGGTTTAAGACGATGACTTATTTACACAAGAACAAAATGAACACTAATACATACCAACATGTAGCTATCGTCATCTCCTTGTCGTATTAGGCAGCGTGGTTCATATCTAATATATAAACATGAATGTTTGTTGGTATTTTATGCACTCCTAAACCGCTTGACCGATCACCGCGAAATTTGCCACGTATCTGTATTTTCACGGAGGTTTTTATGCTAACCATTTTAGTAATTTTACCATGCAAGACATTATACTCGCATGATTTTCTCTACTCGGGTTCTTTTACGAAACAATGACAATTCTTTCTCTACTTGCCTTCAGCATACCATTCATACACTTTTCTATATGCTTGAAATATAATTGCAACATATTACATTCGCACGGTTTTCCGAACTCACTTCACACGCTCTTCTCTGTTCGCTCATCAACATACAATTTATATGTGGATGTATTATATATATATAATTATTAATATAATATATGGATGTTGGTATGTATACACCTAAGTCTGCAAGTTGTAGGGAGGGATAAATAATTAGACCACCCAAAAAACAAAAACAAGGTAAAATACAATTAAATAAGCAATCAGTTATTCTTTCTTACATAACGCTATCCCACTCATTCCGCACGGTTTACATTCGTGAAAGGAAACCGAAAACACACACTCTTGAGCGCTTACAATTTTCATGGACCTTTGACATCGAATTCCGTGCTTGCCAGGCAATTTCTCCAACAAATGATTCATACGCGGATGGAACCCAAGGCTAGAGGAGTTACGTCATAGCTCGTCATGGCACGTATCAAAAAGAACACTCTGGTACACTTCGAAATTAAAACGGAGTATGTAACAATACTCTCCCAGTGAGAGCTAACGTAGAGGCTGGGCTCTAAACGTCTACACCACATTAAATGGCCATGGGAACGCTCTTGTCATATCTCTTGGGTACTACTCAACCACAGAACGCCGCTACAAGCGTTACCGGTTCCCTGCATAGTGGGTGGGCATTTCCGGTGAGTAAGACATGAAACTACCCAAGGGCATATAGATGAACGTAATTGTCCCTCCCTTTGGGAGTGGCCAGTCAAAATTTAAATCAGCTCCTATTTTTGGAACTAACAGACACGAGTAAAGAGGACATGGATACTGTTCCTGAAAAGGTAACCGTTGAGGAGCTTATAAACTTAGCGCAAGCTCATTACCAGGGGGGCGGATTTTGATGACCTAAACATGCTTGATAAATGACCAATAAAATGACTTAAAAATTCAGTGAAAATGACCTTATCATTTTAAAAAATGACCTAAAAATTACTTTCCTAACCCTTACTAATTAAAAGTTATAAATTATAATTTTAAATTAAAGATTATTGAATTAATATGCATACATACTTAATTTTCAACATTAAAAAGTGGAAAATAATAACAAACTTCACGAATTAACTAGCAATTTGAGTATACCTAAAATAAATTTATGAAAAATTAAAATCATACCTTAAACTAACAGCTGTCCATTCCATTGCAGTAAATAACGCTGCACATTCTAAGATTCTCGAATGTGAAGGAACGACGGTTGTCGGCAAGGACATTGTTGTATATCGAGAAATTTCTTTCCACATCCGCGTTTACTACAGGGGAATATTTGAATAATGACGAGTCACTGGGTGTCAAATTCCTTTTGTATCTCCACAGTTTTAAAGCTTTCTCCTAGAAATACTTTAACTAGTGTGCAAAGAGTTTTGTATCCTGGATTTTTTCTAACACATTAGTAAATTTCTTTGGAATATTCTTGCCAATTTCACCAGTCAAGATGTTCAAGGTATCTTCTACTTTTTTAACCAAAGCTATAGCCTTGTCTAGTGCAATGCCCCTTTCTTGAAGATTTGGAATTATAGATGGTAAACAACCAAAGTTTAACTTGATATAATTTAACTGCCCCTCTAATTCACTATCATTAAACAGCTGTTGGACTACCTCAATCGCTCTAGCATCTTCCGAGTTTGAAAATGTTCAAAATAAAAACAAGCTTGTAGCCATGAGCCCCATCGTGTTATTACTGGTTGTGGAGGTAACGGAACACCAGGGCAATGAGATTTGAAATTTTCTCTGCGTGCGGGGGATTTGACAAATATCTTTTTAGTATTTGAAATAAGCGCATCTACTTGCGGAAAGCGTGACCTCACTTCTTCCGCCACTCTGCGTAAGGCATGTGCCAAACAGGTTGCATGTATCATTCGTGGATAAAAATCCTTGATTGATTTTGTCGCTTTAACTATATAAGGGGCGGCATCAGTAATAAAAAGCAGCACGTCCTCATACCGGATCCCATTCGGCCAAAGCAATGACATGGAAGTAGCGAACAGAATACATATGCTTGAATGATTTACTTTCTCTAACACTTCAGAAGTTAGCAAAAATATTTTACCTGGTCCCTTCAGCTCTAGCGTCCCTACTATTACATTGGCTACGAACCGACCTTCACTGCCCGTGCTTTCATCAATGGAGACATATATTTTCTTTCCTGTGACGTACTCCCTTATATTTTGCATAGTTTCTTCGTCGCACAATGGAATGTAATTCTTTCTTAATGTTGACTCGTCCGGTAAACAACGCCCCATGTGATGTTCCAGAAAGTTTTTCAACTTAGCGTTATTTAGCTTTTTAGAGGAATATTTGCAGATACAAATATATCACATAACTGCTTAAAAAAACTCGGAACCTGTACCAACTTTTGATCCTATACTCTCAGAAGTCAGCATTTGCACATTATTGCGTTTCTTGGAATTTTTCACAGCCCGCTTATGTTTATCACGTCCTATATGCTGCGTGAATCGTTTCTCAGCTAATTCCAAAAGGCTTACAAAACAATATGGAACCATCTGTAGAAAACGCTTCCTCCCCAAACTCTTTAATCTTGTTGCAACACTGGGCTTCACTTTCGGCATAATTGTATGGCACACCTAGATGCACAACCACACTGTTACAAATCGGCTAGTTCACTGATCCACGTGCACAGTTGCAACTCCAAGAAGTGCTAGGCAATGAAAAAGGGAAATCCCCTACGACAAACGGAGCCCACGCGGTCAAAAGTTGTGTCGCTGCAAGAGATGACGCAATTGAAAAATAATATTGGTTGCAACTCAAACAGTGAGCCCCAATGAGAAGGGTAAGAAGTTCCCTACGACGAAGTTAACCGAATCGGAGCTCATGCGGTCAAGACTTGTGTCATTGCAAGAGATGACGCAATTTAAAAATTATTAATGTCCGAATATGTTTAAAAATGACCGGAAAATACCTTAAAATATTTTTAAAAAATTACCTAAAACGTTAAAATACAGAAAAATGACCAAAAATGACCTAAAACTGTGTGTTTGTGTAATCAGCAACTCGTATGCGGTATTTATATGTTTACGGGCATTGCGTAGGTGACGGAGGAAAAAAGATGATATTTCATCAGAATCCGCGCCTTGCTCATTACTATCCCTATCCAAAAATCTATATCAACCCTCCTACAACAGCATGAGCCTAACAGACAGCAACGAGAGTAGTGTTTATTTCATTGATATGACAGCTGACCTATCATGGCAGGTAGTGCGGCTAGTGCTTTGCTGGTGCAATGTTGCCAATATTTACACTGTACATCGGTTATTTTTGGCAAAAGACTAGATGGCCCTGGTTTTATTTGCTTCTATCAGTGGTTTAAAGTTGAACATTCTTGCCCGTGAGCATTACAGGCTAGCTGAAGCATTTGCTCGGATTTTCCTGCACGTTGCCAAAGAACGATGGACCTTTAGGTTCCATCCCAGCCCAGAAACAGAGTGAAATGCTGCGCGTAACATGTGAGTCTCGCATTCTGGAGACCCGGGTTCGATTCCCATCGGGCAGGCCACTCTGTCCATGTATATGTTCATGGTTTTCCGGGGTCGGTGTGCAAATACTGGGGTGATTCCTCTTCTATCACGAATTGTTTGCCCATTTATTGTCCCCACCATTGCCCTTGAACTGTTTCCGGATTAAAGGATCAGAAGACGCCGTCGGTGTATTGCGGTAGGTTGGTAGACTATACGTTTAGGTTGACGTTTGGTTGGTCTGCTGGGGCCTCATTACTGGGCCACGAGGGCACGGAGGTAAGGCGCGGCTAGCCGAGCTGTGCTACATCTGGAGTCGTTAAGGCACCTGTCCTAGCTAGCACACATAGTCCTCCAGATCTGGTCGCCCTTCCATTTTCCCCTCATTCCTCCCTCCCTCACCCCTTCACTATAAAACAACAAAGGTCACAGTGGCCTGCTTGCGATGCTGTGTACTGGTTTCTGGAGGCCCTTCAGTTTCCTACGCTTACTCCTACGGCCCAAAACATTGCTACCTGATTCACGACCACCTGGATTCTGCCTATGATATTATTCCCTCACTCTTATAAATATCCACACATGCTATACTTGTTAGCTTTCCAACACCTGAGACACCAGTTCTAGCGATTATTTCGAGTCTACTCATTCTGTTAATGGTAAACTTGCCAATTGAACCTAGCTGTTGACGTTACCGCCATGAATCCTTCATACGTACTGCCGGGGTTCGAAATCCACGCATTCTGCTCGAAAGACTTCTAATGAGTTTAACACTGCTGATACGTCACATTTACTTCACACATGAGATATCTAGAGGTACTAAACCACGGCCGAATAGAGTCATGTGTATGGCTGCATGATGAATAAGCAATTAACTGTAATTAACAAGGTTGACATTACATGTGCAATTCGTGCATGATAAATTCCTAAAAGGACTCAACGAACCTCTACAGCCTTATGAGTAAACTAGACAGTGATTTTTAGACCAATTTGCATAGGGAGAGTATGTTCTTTTGCTTTTATGCTTAACAAAAATAGGATGTGCTGGACATTTGGTTTGAAATTATTTTGTGGAGTAAATTCCTATATTATATGTATATAGGTATTTACACACTCGTAAAGATTTGCCGTATGATTGCACGTATCGTTTAATATCGTTGCTACATTTAATTAATTTGTTTCTTCATACTGTCTCCAAATGTAGTCCATTAAAAAATAAATAAAATGATGTATACATTCACGTGCATTACTGTTTGCGTGTGTGTGCGTTGCAAAAGGAAGTGATGAATGGACTGAAATGTGCTGATTTTATGGCATTTCTCACAGTAGTTGCGGAAAGATAGAATGTAATTTATAATCAATGACGAGTTTTCTCTAAAATGTTGTGACAGTGAAAGTACCCAATCCGCATCAGTGAATGTCTGTGTCATTACGCAGACTACCGAGTGGAACTGATAAACAGTAAGTAAAAGGATGCTATTAATAAGACTCTTTCTCAGTGTGCAAACAGTATGTAAAAATATAGTGATTTGCTTGTTTAAATCTAAAAATATGGTCATCGTAAATTATGATTTACCGAGTGCTTCTGAAGGCATTAAGCAATGAAAGTGATTCAGTCCTTCAATCCTGGGTTGAAGTTCTCTGTAGGCCATGGCATTTGACTAGTTGGCTTTAAGAGTGATAATGAAACTACTTCCAGTTTGACTATACTAAAAGGAATATTGAGATTTACCTCACTTCATCTGCAAAGACTGACGCAGCAAATTATTGATTCCTTAAAACCTGACTATCTGAGATTGCACGTGAAAAATAACAGTCAATACATGATGATCAATACGCGTCTTTGAAAATAGAGTTGAATGAAAATAGTTGTGTTCTTAACTACATTTGACTAATGTGTAGTTACGTATGTAAGATTTAAAGCTTTCACGGCGCGCGTTATTTATTACAGCTTCACGGGTGATCATCCGTGAAGTGTAGTTACGTGTTTCAGTTAAAATGACTATATCTTATTGTTTTTTTTTTTTTTTTTTTTTTTTTTTTTTTTTTTTTTTTTTTTCAAATTTCCTTAAACCCTTTTCCTATCGTATTATTTATACCGTGTACACTCCATGCTCCTTTATTTATTGTCCTTATTCGTAGCTTCATTCGTTGTGCTTTTAATCCATTCGGCCCTTTCTTTTCGGGCCTTTTAGCATTTAATGCTTTACAATGAATGGGAAGCTGGCCCAATGCACCAACCCCCAACCTGGAGGACCAGGTAACTTTTGATCAAGGCTTTCTTCCTCTGGCCTTTAATAAACCAATAAAATTAAATGTTGCAGTGAAGTATGTGGTTAAAATAAACCTTAAGGGGAAATATGCAATTTCAACAGTAAATGGAGTTCTATGGAACAAAAGTATTAACAACAAAATAAATAGACATATTTAAAATAGTTTTGTCAAAAGTATAGTAAATTATAGTGCTGATATATGGCCACTTACAGACACTACAGAAATTGCATTACTGGCAACAGAAATGGACTTCTGGCGACGAGCAGCAAGAAGCACACACCATACATACGCGTGAGTATATGTGGTCGGCAGAACGCTTTGGAAACAATCTTGTGGAAGAAAATTATATGCTAATGCTGTGAAAAAAGTCTGATGTGTTGCACTCACATGACTTTTTCTACTCTTGCACTAACCATTCTTACAATCTCATATTCCTATTTTTTCTACGTGTTAGTTGAATTAAACACTTCCAGAAATTATCTTATTGCTTATTTCCTTGCAAGGGAAATATAGGAATACAGCAGCCTTTGAGCGATAGTCAGATCTTCTATAGCTTTCGAATTCCGTTCTCTTTGCACGTTTAACATATAAACAGATGGATAGCGATGTTCCATTTGACAGATGTATAAGTTGTCCAAAAGTTACACAAATAACAAGGAATATCTCCGAAATGGTTCACTCTACAAACAATTTTATTCAGACATAAATTGTGTACTCTAGCAAGATATGCGTTTTTTGTATAGTAAGATTTTGCCTATCTCTTAGAGCTTATGAGTTATTCAAAATCATCCAGAGTAAACAGGACTATATAGGCTATAGCCAGAACATTCAAAATATATATTTCATTTTTCATTAAAATATCTTAAACATGTGTCATTTTAATCAAAATCGTTAGAACCATTTTCAAGAAAATCAAAATTTTCGAAAACTTTTCCATGTAAAGGGTAGTTTAGGATGGTGTTATTTTCTTCAAAATCTTTATGTCGCATCCTTGAAAGACATTAAACTTAAATACCAACTTTGGGTTTTAACCGACTTTCCGTTTTTGAGTTATGCTGTACACACACACACACACACACACACACACACACACACACACACACACACACACACACACACACACACACACACACACACACACACACACACACACGGACCTTATTCTAAAAATGCTTTTTTTTTTATTCAGGGGGTCTCAAAACATGTTTACGGTGATATCAAATTTTTGGGTGGAATACAGCAGTTTCCCTACTTACCAGTAGAGAAAGTAAAAAGTCAAACCTACTGTAGGTCGTGCTAAACTCAACTATAATGAGAAGTATGTAAATAATTCTAAGAACGTAGGCAAAGTTGCGTGGGGAATCATTAAGGAGCAGAAATGCTTTTGATTCTGTAAAGGGTATTGTACTACATCAAAACGATTTTGACACTATTTTATTAATCCAGACAAGAAACTTCTAAACAGTGTTGCTAATTCTAGCCAACTTTCTATAATGGTTTTGCAGAATTGACATTTGAGGAAACATGTTCCGCTGTGAATTGGCTACAACTTGTCCAAAGCCCAAATAATTGTAAATACAAGGATGCTTGACACACAACTGCAGAGTTGATAAAAGGTCGTTGTAACACCCCTTGTTTGGCATACATTATTATTGAAGATAGAATGCATCGTGCTGAAACAGCTTGTATGTTCATTTAAAATAACTAATTGTGAATACTCAATCTGAATTCAGAATATCTACCGTGGATGCTCTTCAGAGTTTTATGTATTCCATACTATGTGGTCAAAACCAGATGTTACTAAGCATGCCAAGGAAGTGCTTTGTGATTCAACTAAAACTGTGGTCTCACGAAATTCTGACTAAGCTCACATATTATGGAATTCAAGATCTTCAATTGGAGCCTTTTAGGACTTATTTGAATGGCAAATTCAAGTTCTTGAAGTTAATAATGGTTACTCGGATTTTATAAATGCTATCCGTGGTGTCCAACAATCTTCTGTTTTAGAGCCATGGTTAATTATAAAATGAATAATAATTAGGTTTAGTAGTCCAGCTACATTAAAGAGGATTCAAGTTATGCGCGTTCTAGTGCACGTGATGGCACAGTGTGGCGCACCGGTTCTGTCCATCTGCTCTACAGACAAAGCGTGCCTTCATTCTTTTGGTAGCTCACCTACTAAGTTTAATAATGCTCTACCATTAAAACCTGGTACTTAATAGTTCTTGTTCTGATGATTCAACGATTTATTCTATGCACGATTATTTAAATTAGTTAAGTGATAATATAAATGCCACTTTTTACAGCGACTATGCTTGGTTTGACTGGTTTTTGTCTTATTTCCAGTAAAATCCAATCTATGTTTTGTCTAATTTATGCCTATTGTATATTCAGGAATTACAAAATAGACATTTCTCTTAAACCAGTTATAATCAATAAATACTTAAGTTTGTATATTAAGTCCTCATTAAAAATTTGGAAGCGACCATTTGCTGTACTGTATAGTTTATACCTTATATTTTATATAAAAAAATGAGTATTTGTGAATCAGAAAGATATCGTAATAACTGTTTGACACAGTGTTGAAATTTGGTGCGTATTATACGAGTAGCGGTAACCATGTCAAAACAATCAAAAGAAAACTAAATATTTTTGCATTTTTACAGATGTATTGCCTTAAAAATAGAATTTTTTTGTAGTGACAGAAAGGTTGTCGAAATGAAGTGCTTATCAGAATAAATAAAATAACTATAAAAATGTAGTTCAAAATGAAACAGCGCGTGTTTAGCACGACGCGAAAGAACGAGAGAGAGAGAGAGAATAAACGGCCGTCACTCCAACGATTGCGCTACAAAGCTTCCTTCATTGGCTAACGCGTAGTGCGTACGTCGAGGCCAGTCAGATAAAAACTGCTCCCGAAGGAAAGCGATAGACTGTCGACATAGTTTTCCCAATGTTATAAGAAGGGGTTTCACAAAGTAATTGCAAGGTTTAAATGTAATCAGACAGGTATACTTTGCCGGTATTCTCTTGTAAGCAATTTCTGTGCTGCTTTCTTTGGTCTAGCTGTGTTCCTTATATTGAGAATTACGGCCTTTTTCTTGCAAGAATTCAGAAAAAAGTGTGATGTTACCTTCTACCATTTGTTGTTATATACATTGCTTCCAAGACCACCTCCGTAGCGCAGTTGGTAGCGCGCTTGCCTCTGGCGCGGAGGATCCGGGTTTGATCCCCGGTACCAGCATGGGGATTTTTCGCCCGCTGGGAGGTCTGGCACGGGGTGCACTCAGCCTCGTTAAGTCCTGGGGGTGGGGGCAATTGGGGAGCTGCTTGATGGAGAAGTAGAGGTCCCAGGTAGAGAAGGCCGCATAACTGGCCGCGAGGGCTCAGGGCGCTGACCATGTGCCACCCCCAGTACTGTACCTCACCAATGATGCCTGTGGTGGGTAGAGGTGAGGGACGCAGCGGCTGCGCGGCAAGCCTTGGCCCTTCATGGGCTGTTGCGCTGGGGTTTACTTTTACATTGCTTCTACACTTAGTGCATTTTCTATCTAGTTCATGTTAATCTAGTTTGCTACAAATGCCACTCGTTTGTTAACTTCTGATATAATTTGCTAACAATCAAAGCATTATAAACGAACTATCATCGCTCAACAGTAATCAAAACCAAACATTTCCAGGTAGGATATGTTTATAAATTTTACACCGAATTTAACTCAAATTTTTCTTCTAATATTTTACAGCCCATTAAACAACTAACGATAGATATCGTAACAAAGACGACAAAGTCAGTCAGTTACTTTTCTATCACTTAATTATCTTCTAAAATGTTGCCACAAATACGCAGTTTTCTTCTCGTCGTTAACGTAGTCTACAGTGTTTCGTTGTATCACAACTCACAATTTCACTCCTCATAACCTTGCTCAGTCCTTTTAGCTCTTCTTCACTTCCTGTCTCCCATGCACTAATTACGACGATGTAATCTTCTTGCGACGTACCAAACGACGACACAGACGCATAGCTGTCTCGCACTCCCTGGCACACTGACTGACTCATGTCTGCAACCCAATTCTAAAACTGGCTTCTCTGTTCTTCTCTGGCCTCTAGCATCCTGGAGATGACGTCACACGCACCTTTCTCGAGTTACACACGCGCGCGCGCACTGTAAATCTCGAGAAGATTCTCGAAACCCCCTTTGTTTCTGCCGCCTCGGTTGTTGATAGTCACGTACACAGCAGTCGCGCGAGGCAGCTCGGACCTGAACGTCTTTGGCGGCTCGCCGGCACAGCATGTGGTGTGAAAAGTAGCTTGGCCCCATCCGTTCTTTGTTGCGCGCCGATCCCTTCACAATATATTTGGATATTTCTAAATAGCAAGGAATGTTAGTTTCTTTCTCATTCCAGGATGAACATTTTCAAGTAATTACTTATGGAATATGGAAAGTTGTAAGGACTTGGACTCTTTGTGCATATTGCTTTCAAATATATAAATTCACGTGCAATCTAAGCGGAAACTCCAGTATCTTTTGCCTTTTGGGTGCACTATATTTTTACTTTTTCTACTGGTAAGTAGAGAAAGTATTGTATTTCACCCAAAAATTCGATGTCGAGATTTCACCAGAAATATATTTTGAGACGCCCCCCCCCCCTTGCATCCAAATAAAGCAGTTTTAAAAAAAGATCTGTGTGTGTATGTGTGTGTGTCTGTGTCTGGCTGTCAGTCTGTGGACAGCATAACTCAAAAACGAAAAGTCGGTTAAAAACCAAAGTTGGTATTTAAGTTTAATGTCTTTCAAGGATGCGTAACAAATATTTTGAAGAAAATAGTCCTACCCTAAACTACCCTTTGCATTGAAAAATGTTTGAAAACTTTGCTTTTCTTGAAAATGTCTCTTAACGATTTTTATTAAAATGCCATATGTTTAAGACATTTGAATGATAAACGAATGTGTATTTTGAATTTTCTGGCTATCGCCCATGTAGTCCTGTTTACTCTGGACGACATATGAATAACTCGTAAACCGTAAGAGATAGACAAAATTTTACCATACAAAAATGTAGATTTTGCTAAAGCCCACAATTTATGTCTAAATAAACTTTTTTGTAGAGTGAACCATTACGGAGATATTCCTTGTTATTTGTGTCAGTTTCGAAAAACTTGAAACGTTCGTGAAATGGAACATCGTTGTTCACTTTTTTATATGCTAAGTGTGCAAAGAGAACGGGATCTTAAACCTTTAAAAGATTTGACTATCGCTCAAAGCCTATAACCTGTATTCTAATATTCCTCTTGCACCTACAAGGAATTAAGCAATAAGATAATTTCTAACACGAAGAAGATATAGGAATAAGAGTCTGCAAGAATGGTCAGCACAAGAGTAGAGAAAGGCACGTGAGTGCAATACATCAGATTTTTAGAAGGTGATGAACTATACTCCCAGAGATTCTACTGAACCTGTAGATTTCCGTAGCAGTGACATCGCGAAATACTTTGCCAATTTTACCAAGTTTCAAGTGTCAGAAATAAACAATATTGTAACTAATAGACACAAGAGAATCAAAAGTTATGTATCCTGTGCGCAATGCTGTTAAATTGTATAGATTTAAACACTTCTGTTGTCAGCGTGTACTATCGCATCAAAAGGAGTTTAGCCAGGCTGTTCAGTTAGCGGTTAATGCAACAAGTATTATAGTTAGATTATCGAGGAATTGGATATACTTTATGCAGTCCTGTCAGAGTAAATCTTTGGGAATAAACCGCGAAAATTCGGAATCCATAGTTGACACAAGCCACGATGTGACTGTGTGCTCGTAAATGAGATGCTAGTTTGTCCCTGCATTTAACGTATGCAACCGTAGCATTATAAGCAGTATGTTACTGAATTCTGACATACTGGCTTTTATGGCACTCCTACTAATGTTATCAATGACGTAATACCGGTATACCGATTTGCCACAGAATAAAAGCTGTTGGAAACATGAAACTATTTAGTGAAATTTTCTTTGTTCTGAGCAACAAAGATGCAAAAAGCTTTGTACATCATTATATACAAAATAATTAAAATCTGAAAATATAAGTGCTTATCGCGCTGTGCTGGTAATAGCCTATATCATAATCCGTAACACCGCTCACGTATCTCCAGGGAAGGGAATGCATGAAAGTGACTTACTTTTATCGGTTCAATACTCCAGGTCATAGCAAATACGCTCACGTATTCCAAGGGCGACTATTCCTATACCAACGTGCGAGACGCAATTATTACAGTATGGTACACGAAAACATTGGAATAAACATCAGCTGCGAAACGTGATTGAGCTATGCTTAAATCTATGCGTTAAATATTCAATTGGAAACTATACAGTTGTAAGCTAGTAGAAATGAATGAGCTCAGAATGCCATAACTTTGATTTCCTTACCAGTTACCTAAGGTAGAGGAGGGAGGAAGACGAACAGCGTAGTTAAAAATGGGTAAATATTCACTAGAAATCATTTAATATAAATGGGCATGCAGAAGTATGAGATAGTCATTTACTCAAAATGCAATGCAGTCTGTGTCAATCTTAGAGCACATACATTCACATGGGTTTATAGAAAGAAAATAATGCAGAGGACTGCACGAGGTATTGTGACGCCGGCCCATAGCAACGGCAAAACAACAAAGAACGGTCGGGGTCGGGCTGCCCCACCGCACTGGCGAAGCGCATAATATAGGTGCTCAAGGTCAAGCCCCCACACCACTTACGCGAGCAAACGCGTGACTAACAAGAATCAAGCGGCAGCATAAAGTGATTTTCCAGAGCATTCGAGAAGTGTCCGGCAACCGGCTTGTTAGTAGACGTTCGAGAAAGATCTGTCTACGTAATTGCGCTTGAAGGCATGCAGTTTCTGCATCGATCAGTGTGTCGTGAGTGTGAGACAGCTGTGGAAGATACGTCGCACTGAAGTGAAGTTTTAACGAATGTTGAGCGATTGTGTCGCCGGAGTTAGTGTTTGAGAGACAAAGTGAAGAGAGACAATGAAAGAAGTGAGTCAAGGCTACGAGAAGAAAACAGTTGTGAGATGTTAACGTCAGCAGAAGAGAACTGTATTTTTGTGCAATAGTTTAGAAGAAAAATAAAGTGATAGAAAAGTAACTGGACTACACTTATCATTTTTGTCACAGTATTAAAGAAAAATTCAAATTTTGCATGGTGGAGCGGAAGTTATGGTTATGTTTATAAAAATTTTGTATGTGGTAGGCTCTTACATTTTTATCACTGAATAGGGTTTTTAGCCTGATATTTACAGTTCGGTGTGGAAAACATCTTTCTTAGAAACACGAACAACATTCTTCGAATGCAATTGTAATCTATGCAATGCTGAAAACGACCTACAGAATTCAACAATCTTGTCCAAAATCTTTACTGAGATTGCATCAAACTTCGATTCATCGCTTCAGCTATTCTGTAACTTCCTGGATGTGCCGCATAAATAAGATCTTGAACATGCTATACAAGTAAAAGTCCGGAGAAGTTAAGTGGAAGGAGAGAGGGAGACGAGGAGTTCCCCAATACTTTTAATGAGATGACCAAGTAGCCCTGTTTTGATGGTTATTCGGTTCCATGTCTTATCGCTCAATCTTTCTGAAACTAAACTTCATATTCGTCTAAGTACGACTTAAGGAAGAAGTTACCTACCCTTATACAGATGCTGTAGTCACTATCCTCGTACGTTCGTCTTTAAAATCTTGATGGATTACATTCACTTACCTTTCTTTGCTCACTGTTATAATTTATACGAGTATAGCCTCCACAAATATTCATACAAAAGTTTATTACTTTCTCTACTACGTGCAGTAAATAGAGGAAGTGTTGTATTCCATCCAAACATTCGATGTCGGATTTCAACGCAAATGTTTTGAGATCCCCTGAATCCAAAAAGATATTTTTAGAAAAAAGATCCTGTATGTGTGTCCTCGTACGTGTGCCTGTGTCCTGTGAACAGCATAACTCAAAAACGAACACTTGCTTAGATACCAAACTTGGTATTCAAGTTCAGCATCTTCGAAGGATGCGATACGAAGATTTTCAAGAAAGTTCTCCCAGTCAAAACTGCCCTTTACATGGAAGATCTTCGAAAATGTTAATTTTGTCATAAATGGCTCTAAGGATTATGATTAAAATACCAAATGTTTAAGATATTTTGTGATAGATGAAAAGTATATCTTGAATTTTCTGGGAGTAGCCTCTGAAGTCCTCTTCATTCTGGATGGAGTTATCATAACTGGTAAATCATAAGAGATAGACAGAATTTTTCAACGTAAGAAACGCAGATCTTGTTAAAGCACATTTATTTAAAATGTTCCTTTTTTGAGCTAACCATTTTCATATTTGTTTTTGCTCTAATGGCAAGTCGTTGTTTGGTTTCTTTCATCCTGGTCATGCAAATAGAACGGAATTTCAGAGCCCTTGCATAGCGACCAGCTGAAGTTTACTGTATCCCTGTATTCCCAATATACCTACAAGGAAGTATGTGATAAAACACATCTGTAAATGTTATCTGGATTAATGTGAAGCAGATATAGGAACGAACTTTTTAAAGAATGTTATTGAAAGTCGTGTGAATGTAGCATCAGAAGGGTTTACTCAACGTTTCAAAAGGTAGATTTCTGGTAGGTATGCACCACTTCCTTTACTTGCTACAGGAAGTGCTAGAGAAAATAAAAAGTATTATCCACTCTAAAACGAATGTACAAGCTCACATAAATTGTAATTTACCTAGATGAAGACTGAGCGATATGGCCCCGCCACCGTCCACTCTGATCTTGGTTTTTCACGGTTTTCCCTAGTTGTTAGGCGCTTTTCTACCAAAATTTAATTTCCCTTTCATTCATATCTTTCAGATGTAATTCTAGTTTCGTAGTGTGTGATGGTGCTAGAGGGATGGTGGGGATGCTTGCTCCAAGGGAAAAGTATTCCTTAAGGATACTAGAGTTTTGCTTGGTTATAAGGGGTGTTCATTGGTCTCTCTGTGCAGCTACAGTACTGAGACGGATCCAGGAACTTTTAGTAACTTCCGTGCATCTCTGTACCTGCCTGCTTGCAACCTGTAGATTCATGTGGTGGAAGTAGCAATATCCCACTTAGGTCGCAGTGCGCAAGGGACCTCTGATTATTCATATCTTGTACCTCAATGAAGAGGGCTTGATTTATCGAAATTTTTTGCGGTTCAGGTGCACGAAGTGGTTCTTTGGTTCATGTATTCGGAGAGGTGAAAATAAGCTCGGCCCAATACAATCAATTACCCCAAAACATTTACCTTCCATTAACTGCAGAAAGAAACTGCTGGATTCTTAGTTGTCACATTGAGACAGTCACTGCACAATTTTGATCTTGTAAAAGTGAAACCATCTCACGTAACATTCCTCCCACATTGCTTTGAGAAACGTGCAGAACTAATTAGTTTGGAGTTACGTTTTGAAGCTTGATTAATCTCTGTGGAATCTTGATTTATAGCAGCGCGTCCCGATTTCGTGGTGTTACCACAGTGTGGGCATTGGAGCACAGCGAGTGTCATGGACCCGATTAGTCACCTCCACTTTGACATCCGGTGTTGATTTTCATGAGCGTACATTACGCAGTGGTAATGAAGTCGAAATCTTGTCCCGTTGTTGTAACCGATGAATCAATACATACACTACACGCTCTTGAAATACTTAGATCTATTTTTCCATTAGAAAATTTAACGATTAAAGTGTACAGTTAAGTGCGTGAGATTATGCCGCTGTAGTGTGCAGTGATTTATGTTGGTAAGGAAATACTAAGCTGCATCTGACAACCTCAGTGTCCATCTCTACTTGGCTCTGCTTTTTCACTTAGAGTTTGTGTTACTCCCTCTGCGTGACAGTGTGAATGTGGGTGTCATTTAATGTTTAAAACCTAACGACAAAACCACTGTATACTAGTCAACACCATTGCCGATAGGCAATGTACTTCAAAGCAAATGAGTGCTGACTTGGAACGTCAATTCAATACGAGACGTACGCATCCAGGAGCTGCTGCGGACAGCTGTAGCGAACATGCCCTCCAGCCACTCAGCTGAATTGTTTATGTACCACTCCCCTTTTGCCGGTTTAAACTCAAGATGAAATGCACATCTTGACTTGTCTGCGAATAGGCCTGATTAAATTTTGAATACTTTTATTTAACTGGTAAACCACAACAGATAGGCAAAAACTTACGACACGGAGAATATACAACTAATTTATTTGCGGTTAGCGCGCTCGCCTACCACCTAGGCGGCCCGGGTTCGATCCCAGGGACCCGCATGTGGTATTCGTGGTGGACGAAGCGGCGTCTGGGCGGGTTTTCTCCGGGTACTCCGGTTTCCCCCGCCATCTCATTCCACCGGTGCTCCATCTTCATTCCATGTATCATCAGTGTCACCGCCTGCGGTGCCGTAGTAGTAAAAGCGGGCGTTAAACACTACAAACAAACAAACTAATTTATTTCGTTGTTACTGTTTTGAATTTTCCAACATTTTATACTTGTTTGAAGTGCCATAGTTGTATATTTATTAGTCCTAATGATGCCATGCAAACAGTAATTTCAAAGCTAGCATAATGCGACCCACGTTTTGCAGATTTGACTATCTCATCAGCCTGATATTTCCCTCTTAGAGGTACAACGAAATATAGGTATAATTAAAAACATTTCTGCAAATGTGTTATGTTAATTGGCATTAAATAAATAGAAAAATAAGCTTTTGTCAAAATGGTTTGTAGAATGGATCTAAAACTAAAGAATAAAAGAAAGTCATGTGAATATAACATCAGGTTTTCTCTCCCTTTAATACGTATACGAATTCTTCTGTCAATATACTTAGGTGTATTTGCCAGTAAAGCTAATATTGGCTATTATCATATGCATTTTCGGTTTACTGCTTCCCAAACCTTTAGACGTGCTAATCTATAGAAACTGTTTCTAATTCTCATCGTACAAAATACAGAATCTTCCATCCCCAACTCACAGTTCCATTACAATTACGAATGCAGATGGATTGATTCCAGATCTGTCGCAAGAACAATTTATTGGTAAAAACGTCAATAACGTTCGCACTGCTAAGTATCTACTATCAGTCTATTCTATATCCCAGCGAAACCAGAAAAAATCCACTGGCATCATCTTTAGATGATAAAACCACTGAGACGCGACATAGCGCCACTTTTTCCAGCTAATGTGTCACATTCACGTGATACTTTTATCCACGTTTCAGCAAACCGTTCTTACAGAAGCTTAAGTTTCTAACTCATGTTAATCAAGATAAGAGTTTGGGGAAATAGTTTAATTTTTTTGTAGGAAAAGCAGGGATACAGGCAGCTGAAACAATAGTTAAATATTTAAAAATGTGTCGCTAGTGTTGACCTTGAAGCTTTATCCTCTTTTCCTGGCATTGTGAGAAACAAACGAATGACAATTTCAGCCTTTCAAAAAAGCATAAAGTATACAAAACGTTAAAACACAAAACATAAATGGTTAGTAAAATGAGATACAGCGTTTTTTTTTTTTTGTATAATAAGTTGTCTATTACTCTATTCAATAGGGTTTACGAATTACACAAACGCGTATGAAATTCATTGAAAATGAAGGAGCATTCGCCGAAAATTCATGAAATGCATTCTATTTGTCATACAGATATCATGAACATACGGCATTTTAAGCAGAATCGGTTTTGGGAATATTTTTAAAAACTACGGTAGTTTACAAAAGGAGAATGATCGTTGAAATCTCCACTTTGTGTCCTTGGAAAACTATGAGCTTAAATACCAAGTTTGGTATCTGTTTCACTTTTAGTTTTGAGTTGTCCTGCTCTTTCGCTCCCTTTTTCACTCACACACACGCGCACGCGCGCGCACACACACACGCACGCACGCACGCACACATATTCAGACTTATTTTTAAAGATAAGTGGTTTTTTGTAGTGATACGGAAATTCATTTGATGTCGATAGTCATATTCAATTTAAAAAGCGTAATTCATAAGTTAAAGGGAGTAAAACTAATATAAAATAATAATAAATAAAAGGAATAAATAACGATACTAATTATTATTTATTTATGCCAAAAAACTTACTGTTGGTGTTTTTAAACACACAAGCCGTGTGTGGGCAAAGTTTGTCATAATAGCTCAGTGGTTAGAGCAGCCGCCCGGTAAGCGGAAGGTCTGTGGCTCAAATCCCAGTTGTGGCATTGAATTTTTAAGTTCCAGTTCTACCTCTCAAACGATAATAATATTAATAATGGGAAAATTTGAAGCTAACAGAAGTAAATACAACGATAAATGTATTGAAATAGGGGGTATGTTTGGAAACAAGAATAGTGAACGCCAACGGTCATTTTTAAACTTAGCGTCTCTGTCCATCCTTCGTGACTGACGAACACAAACTCGCTACTAGTCTGTCTAATGTGATGAGTGTGTAAATTACGTCGTTGATTGGTACACCTAGGCGTGAGACAAACCGTCAAAGTGTGTTAAAATCTACGAAAAAACCGAAGCTTTTATTACGGTGTACATTTAATGTGTATCATCAATGAATGGTGAAATAACATCTGTAAGAAGGTTAGTGGTCGGCATACCTCCCCACAACCTGTATAAGTGATGCGCCATTAAAATATTTCAAAATGTGCATAAGTCGTCATCTTTCATAAAACCTGCGCATACCCTGAAGTTAAGACCTTAATTGCCGTATCTAGCCAGGGAGATTATTGTACAAGATTTCAGCAGTGTATTGTCAAGCAACGGAGTTCAATATCATCTGTAATCATCACTCCGAAAATGTACCAACCTCGACCCAACGTTTGTAACATATTTTGTTACAAACTGACAATCACAACTTGTAGCAAGGTAATCATATTTTGTTACATATTGCTGCATCATCTGGTGGCTTCAAAACATCAGCCTCGGAAGCTTTATTTGTTACAGTAGTTAAGGGATCCGAAAACCTATCATCTGATACAATCCCGGTATCAATGCAATACTTCCTCTGTATACTATACATGCATAGGTACTAGAGAAAGTAATAAAAATGTAAATTAGGAAGAAAGTAAGGAGCTTAAGGTCTCATTCTCTTGGAGTTTTCACCAATGTAATATGTGAATTACACGCACCTTCGGGGTGTCTCGTCACGGTTGGTCAATTCACCTATAGCGACATGGAAAATCTGCAATTATTTATGGTTGGTCACAGCCATGACACTAAATTTGCTCATACATTTTGGTACAACTTTGCAATCTCAGCTTGCACATGGCCGATTTATAATAACAAATGTGAAATCTATATGCTATTGCTACTAGTCAATGAGAAAATGTTCCCATACTCCATTTGTTTAGCCAAAGAAATGCATATTACTACTATTCATAACCTGTGTATTGTGATATTCTGGTGTTTTCCTTGTGCATATTTCAGATTTACTACTTGTACTTTTAAACCTCAAGCAATAGCCAAAGTAATGCTTGTATTCGTCTTATAACCTATAGTGTCCATCGTTTGACCATTGCTTCTCTCTTGTTACAGGACAGAAACACGTTGAGACCTACGCAGACTTCTAAAGGTAAGGAATGGTTTAGTTGTTTAATTAAACGTAAATGATTTTAGTTTTATTACCAGAACTTAAGTTCCCAACCAGTTTTCCTCTATTGTTTTTTCCACTTCTTTTGAGCCCGGAAGCTCCTTTGGCTTAATATATCGCTGTGGATGGTTAAGGCTCTTCGACAGTCACAAGTGCTTACCTCCAGACTTTAATTTCTATCACATAGCTGTCTCTTAGCGTTTTAATATCAGGAATTCATCTGTTTTTGAAGTTTCTCTTTTATACAAATGCTCATAGAAAACAGTTATTTTTTTGTACTCTCCCTCTTCTTACCACATTCCTTTGTCCACACTTTTTTCTCCATGTTTCCCTTGGCGCGTTTCTTTTGGTAATTTCCTCAGGGACTTTTTGCTATTCATTTCGGCTCCCACTGTCTCTGACTTGCAGTGTCTAGACCCCTTCTTATGTTTCTTTTGGTGAACTTATTGACTTCAGCATAGGGTATCTGAGATGCGTCGGCTCATTTCATGCTTTAGTCAGTTCAGCTCTCTGGTCTAGGAGCTGAAGAATTTCTGTGATTTATTGGAATTCTTCTTTGTAGAGTTTTCTTTCAAAGCCCATCCAATGCTTTTGATCTTGGTTTGAGGGTAAGACGTTGAACTGATATCATTTCTATGTTCCATTTTTATAGTATTGGCCGCAATTATCGTATAATTATCCCGAACCTAGTAATTATTTAAAATGTTTTTGTGACTCGCAATTCTCCTGTGATAAGTTTCTATAGATGTAAGCTACATAAACAATTTTAAGTCCGTTAACACCCGTACACTTTAGCTGTCAAGTTCACTGACACTGATTTCTGTAGCACGAACGTAATGAATGGGTAGTAATGGGAACATACGACAAAGAGGAAGGAATGTGACACTGCAGTAGAGAGGATGGCGTGTTTTGTACCACTCCATTATGACATTACTCAAGCCACTAACCAACCTTGATATATCTGCTTCAAGAATATTTTAACTTTCAAAAGATGCATTTACTTACGGATATGAACTCCAAGATAGGAAATCACTCTTTGATCATATTTAAAAAAGAAGAAAAGAAAGAAAGCTCCTTATTCCTGTAAAGGGTTATTTTTCTATATATTTCATATCACTCGAAATAAACATTTGCAGAAGTAGTTCTATTTCACATTTCGTTGCAGATACAAGGAAAATACAGGAGTTGAAGCGATAATGAAATGTTTATAAAGTAGGTCGCTGAAATCCCATATATTTTCCATGAGATAGTGTGGAACATTTAAATCTTGACAGTAGATACTTAAAAAATAACAAAATATTGAAAACACATAAGTAATGGATATCTAGGAATGCTGTCACAAAAAAGTTTGTTTTCAGTGAATTGTGCTTTCAAAATACCTAACAGTTTTTGTGCCGTACGTTTTCGTTTACCACGTACGCTTTACCAGTTATACAAAATTGACTCCGAATAAAGAAAATATCAGAGACTTGTGACAGAAAATTCAAGAAACAGATTTTTATTAGCCATGAAAATATCTTAAACAAATGGCATTTTAATAAAACTCCATTATTCTTTAGAAGATAAAACATAACTAATAGCGTGTAAAGCGTAGTTTGGGGTGGGAGATTTTCTCCAAAAACGTCGTGTTGTATCCTTAAGGGAAGCTAAATGTTAAATTCAAATACAAAGTTTGACGTTTATCACCTTTTTTGGCTTTTTCACCTTTTGGGCTATGTTGATTACACACACAGACGCATACACGTACTGATATTATTATTATTATTATTATTATTATTATTATTATTATTATTATTATTATTATTATTATTATTATTATTATTATTATTATTATTATTATTATTATTATTATTATTATTAGTATTAGTATTAGTATTAGTATTAGTATTAGTATTAGTATTACTATTACTATTACTACTATTACTATTACTATTACTATTGTTATTGTTATTGTTATTGTTATTGTTATTATTATTATTATTATTATTATTATTATTATTATTATTATTATTATTATTATTATTATTATTATTATTATTATTATTATTATTATTATTATTATTATTATTATTATTATTATTATTATTATTATTATTATTATTATTATTATTATTATTATTATTATTATTATTATTATTATTATTAAAATGCTTTTTGGATGCAGAGCACCTCAGAATTTCTATTTCGGTTAAATATTTAAATATCTAAATCGAATTTTTGGGTGGAGTATTTCCTCTATAAGTAGGTGCTACAGAAATGAAATTTAAGATTCTTTTTTGTATTTATTTAAATGTATGGGTAGGCCTAAAATGTTTTGACATTTTCGGGATATATTTTGTGTATTTTATGTTTGTGGTAAATCTCTTTTCAAGAAAAATACTTTGTGTTCATACTTGTACATTTATGTGTTATATTATCCACGAAAGTTAAATATAACTTACATTTAATGTTAATAACTGTACATGTCCTATATCACTTCTAATTCAAATTTTCACAAAATTTACAGTATTCTTAAGTACATCCATCTCCTAGGTAAATTTAGTGCTTTGTAGTTTGATAACCAGGCATAGGAATTCTTAAGCAGTTGGCTTCAGGTAATCTACACTTATTCAAAACAAGAGAGACCCAGAGTCAGTGACAGGCAGGTAAAAGGCGGTTTGTGCGCTATCTACAATTGCTAAAAGAATTTACGAGGTATGGGGATGGCGTTTATCTACCACGTCCTTGTCTGTAGTCCGGTGACAGTTCAACGTTATTTCCTTGCTGGCATTAGTGCTTAGAAATTCCTAAGTCTGCTGATGACTAAATCAAGCAATAAGTATTGGTAGCTTTTGACGTAAGTGGAATACTGCCACCTTTAGGAAGAATATATATATATATATATATACAGTATGATGTTAAAACACCTACGATGACAGCTTGTCTGGGGATCAAAAAAATACATTAACAGTTTCTCTGGGTTTTTCTCTTATCTGAGAAGACCAATTTCAAATAACTAAGCTTCAGGGACACGTATGGGCTTCTTTTCAATAATTTGGTTCATTCAGCATCCAGTATGTCCCACATCCGGTTAAAGAACGTTAAAAGTTAAACTAAAAGTAAATAAATGCTCTGGAATTTTTTACGCCTTTAATCTCTGTTGTTTGTTTACAAGTTTCTACCTGAAGTTGGGCGCGTTGAAAAATCCTAATCTACAAAATATGGTATGAAAATTCCCTCTGCAAGAATATAAGAGAGCGTGAAAGTAGGAAATCATTTCCTTGCTGTAATCGCATTTAAACTTGCTAGGCAGCTTTAACTAGACTTTTGGAATATATCTTTCTGTGTTTAGAAGTGTCTTACATCCCTGTTTATATTTGTTTCGTCCTATATAGTGCATCCTAAACCTCTTGGTCTTCATGTAGATCCATCTATATGGGCATCCATCATGGTTCCCTTTGACATGACATCCTCTCCAGCGCGAAAATGAATCACCGCATTTTGCACTTGGATTTTACACTGCCATCTTTTATTACTTTTTGTGATAATTATAGTAGCCATACAACCTTTGAGCGTTAATGCAACTCGGAAGCTCTACGCTGCAATCGCGTCCATTATCTCCGCTGTTCTGAATATTAGAACCGAAAATGGTCACAATCCGTTCGGTAATTGCGTTTGTCAGCTTTTGTCTGGTAGCTTGTTCAGCAATTCAGAATAATGTGAAATGATTTTTTGTCTCGTGGAACAAGTTGCAATATGCAGATTTGGTTTTAATTCTTAAACATACGGCTGCATACATTGATATAGCAGCATAGCTCTGAAATGAGTCACACATTTTTCGTATGTTGTTTGTTTGGGTGTATGAAGGGAGTAAAATGACTTTCTAAAACCCTCTTTCTCGCAACCTTCCCAGCTGACGTGTATTCTTCCGAGGTCCCTTTTCTCTACCCTTCTCCTGATTAGCCAATGCACAGCTTGGATTGTTGCTGTATGATAAATAAGTACTCTACAGTGCAAGGTCAGGCGATAAAAGACGTATCTCATGATGTTTTAGCTTTCACTTTTGTCATCCTGAGAGGCAAGTTTGAAACATTGAATTCTCCTATGTATTTGTTGATAAGAGTGTATATGCGTTCCAGATACATTAACTCTGTCACGTAATATATTTAATTCATACGATTGTAAAAATATAAATTTCACAATTCTGTTCGAATATATTAAGATAAGTGAACCTGTTAAAATACTTTGCATCATAGAACAGCCTATTCTACTACAGCACCCAATGGCAGGGGACTAGTGCACGTCATAGTGAAGATATACGTGGCAAAGCTATGTGGAATAGTGTTACTTAAGCAAGAAAAGGTGCGATAAAGAGCAGCGTTTGTTCTTTTGATGATAAGCAAAATAAAGTGAGCGTAGTCTTACTGATATTTCGCGGTATACATTGTTGATATTAAAATACTCTCTCATAATACGAGCATGTTCTAAAATAGCATATAAATAAGAGAAGAACATTCTATAATGAACTTATTATACCCTTCGTCGTTTTGGATGTATTCATGCATGCTATACTATCCTAACACTTATTAGATATGTATAACTAGTCCCTGGCCCAGGTTGCAAATGATGTTACTTTGCGACCTGCTTTACTCAATTCGTTTGCATTTCATGTTCGTTGACAGTGGAGGAGTTAGGGAAGGGAAGGGTGACACACCACTACAGTAAACTGTTGGTAAGGTGACGCGACTCTTCCGTCTCTACCCAAAGTGTGCTAGGTCACAAAACCTCCCTGCACCTGCCGACCACATGCAACCGAGACCGAAGCCCAGTTATGACACTCAAAATCGTGCATAAACGGCTAATTACGGCACGCATGCTGTAAAGGTTGCTAAGCTAAACAGCTTATCCGCAAAACTAAACAAAAATATTCAGCTAAAATCCCCAACTTCATCTGCTTTCTAAGCAACTACACGAATGAACCTGAATAGTAAAAAATATATATATTCAATTGTTTGAACCAATGTGTAAATGTTGAAGTTAACATTGACATATATTTTAAAATATACCTACAAGCTGACATATCCCAAAGTATATCAAGTAAAATGTTAAGTCGATATGTAGCATTTCTTGATTCAAATAATGAGAGAAATGCAACTCATTAATTAGCACTTTCCGTGTATTGAAACAATAATCTAATATAATCACTAAAACAAAGTAAATAACTCAATTAGATAGTGTGGGCATGGCTTAAAACACAACCTAATAAATGATCCTTTACATGGAAAATGTACAACATGCATTAAGTTTACTTTTCTTGCATCTTACTTTTTGAACCTCGCCAAGCAACAAGTTTGTCGTACTCTTTCGCACATTCTTTCCTGGACTTTTGCGAAATTAAGCAGCCTTCTCATTCTGTCTAGTTTCAGTTGGAATTTGATTAGAAGTTCGTAGATTTCGTCCCCCATATTGACATTAATAAGTACTTCCTTGGAGACGCAATCTTGGGAACAGTGATGTCAAACATGACGTTACAATTGGCATTTGCATTTTAACTTGTTTATAAATATACATTGTAAATCACACTTATAATAATTTATGTTAGGATTTCATAAAATGTTTGCAACTCGTGTCAATGGCTTGTAATATTGTGAAAATTTATCGTATAGGCGTATAAAATTAACGAGTGAGCTTAAGCATTCACTCGAGCCACAATCCCACACTTGTGCACTAGTTCCATAAATTACTAGTATAACACTAAATCATAACATGACATGATTGAAAGTACGTCATGTGTGATTAGCACAATATTTGCACAAAAGGTACCAAAAACGTAACCAAACAGTTATTTTAGAACATTTCCAAGATGAAACAATTAAGAGTCTTATGTGTGCACTCACTTTTCTACAAACTGCTCTTAAAAGCGCTTATTCTGTTATCTAGTTCGTGTTAATCGAAATAAGTATTTGCAGAAATGATCTTAGCTGCATATTTCCTGCAGGCTCAACGTGAATAAGGAACTACAGTAGGCTTAAGGGATGGTCAAATTGTTCAAGAGTTGATCCTAGCTAGCTTTGAACTTCCTTTCTCTTTGCTTAGCCAAGAGATTAAAAAAATAAAGAAAGAAACCAATAACGCCTTCCAATAACAAGGAATATCTCAGCACTAGTTAACCCCACACCATATATGTCAAACGATGCGTTTTAAGAAGATTTGTATTTTATGTTTCGTATGCGCTAACATTTTGTCCATCTCTTATGGTTTACCAATTATGCAAAAGTCATCCAGATTGAAGAGGACTTCAAAGGATATTCCCAGAAAATTCAAGATATGCCTGCATTTAATATGTCACAAAAATGTTAAACATATGGTCATTTAATCAAAATTTTAAGGCGATTTTTAAGAAAATTAAAATGTTTAAAACATTTTCAAGGTTAGTTTTAAATCTGTATTATTTTTATTTTTTATCTTCCTATCGCATCTTTGGAAGACGCTGAACATAAATAAATACCAAGTCTGGTACTTAATGAACTTCACTTTTTGAGTTATGCTCTTCAGAGACGCACTCTCACAGATTTTTTTTTTTTCAACAAATACTTCTAGATAGTCTCAGTACGTGTATTTCCAAAAAAATGTCGGTATCAGTATAATTCTAGTTCATTATTGAATATAGTTGAGAAAGTAAAAGGTTCAAACGAGACGCTTTTTTCTCTTTTTATTTCACATCCTATTGGAACCTGTCGTTTTTGGGAAAGTAATTAAACTATAATCGTATTGTCTACTTGATATTTAACATGTTTTATATATCAAGTTTCATAACTATCGACCTCGTGATCACGGAGCATTTTATGCCTTTACGTAAAAAAAAAAAAAAGTCGTCTTAATTTTTTACTCGTAATTCTACCTCTTAGACATTGCCCATACATGGCTTGTTTGTTTAAAAGCACTAACAGTAAGTTGGCATAAAAATAAGTCGTTTTAATTTTATTGTACGTGTAGGTAGAAGCTCCTTGAATCTTTCCTCAAAAGTTCGTGGTGAAGCTAGTATGCATATCTATCTATACGTAAGCTCGGATGTGACTCCAAAGGAAAAGGTAGCAGACAGTGCGATACGTCGACCTCGGGAACCAATTTCCTAAGTTACCCTGTCCTTATCACCAGCATGTCCTTCAACTCGGTTTGTAGTATTCGGAAAGCTGATATGAAAATGAGGCGGGGCTTCATTCTGCAAGTAAAGCAACAAATAGAACCTTGGTGCATTGGTGGCACCAGATATCCCTGCAACATAACTAGGCATGAATGATCAAATCAAGTATGTTCTTCATGTATGTACCCACTTACGCCGAATGTATGATCAGTTAACATTAATGGCGAAATCTCGGCGAAACAATTGAAGATTTACTTTTGTTTGGCGTGCGGAAGAAATCTGCATCATTTGTAGCGTTACTTTTACATCAAGAACGGAGTTAACTGCATTTGATGACATTCTGTATAGCTCATTAGGTTTCATGGACTATGCACAAAATTATTTCCTGCCTTTTATATCACAATACTTTCGCTTGAATAGATATTGGCAGCAATTTACATCGGTAACTAGTAACTCAGCTGTGGCCACTGAGACAGAATTCTTTAAATAGTTTTTTAAATATTTTATATTTATGAACCTGGGGCCGAGAGAAAGGTATTATGGAAATCAAACCTTCCAACTTCATATAAGTTAAATCTCTGTGTACAGGTCATGTTGTTCATTATTTATGTAAAATAAGCTCTAGAAATGTAAACTCATAGGTATCTATCGACAGAGCCGTTTATTCAGATAACTAACCTGCAACGTAAATTCTTCTGATCTTCTACTTTAGACGATTAATTGATACAGATGTTTATACCGGGCTACACGAACCCAGAAATCACATGTCTGAATTTGGTGCATGGTTTTACCTTTTATAATTGGGGAATTGCCCAACAGTTTGTTATGAGACAATTCAAGCAATATTACAATTAAAAAATATGTAATATAGCATCTTAATTACTTTGCCTCAAAGATAATGAGGGCTTCTAACGGGGCAAGAAATGCGAAATGGTGCATGACAAACGTTTATTGTGATTTCGAACAAATTTCTTACTTCTTCTTTGCGGGCCCAAATGCCCTAGCTGTCGACGGGCTCTTAAACCTTACTCACTTCTTCATCTGATAGATCTCCCCATATGGAGGACTGATACCCCCAGGGCATATGCAAGCCTGTTCTTAGGGTCAGATGCCTGTCGGGAAGCAGACGAACCTATGGATCGAACAGAGAGAAGACCTGGAGGCGGGTGATAAACCCTGCATTAGGCATGAGAGGATGATATAAAACGCAGGCGAAGCGGATGAATGGAAAGGTGGTGGTGGTGTCGGTGGCGGCGGCGGTGGTGGTGATGCTGGTGATGGTGGTAGTGGTGGCGGTGGCGCTGGTGGTGGTGGTGGCGGTGGCGGTGGTGGCAGCGGTGGTGGTGGTGGCTGTGGCAGCGGTGGTGGCGGTGATGGTGGTGGCTGTGGCGGTGGCGGTGGCAGCGGTGGTGGCTGTGGCAGCGGTGGTGGCGGTGATGGTGGTGGCTATGGCGGCGGTGGCGGCGGTGGCGGCGGTGGCGGAGCAGTTAGCGGGAAAAACCGCAGAACCCGGAGAAAGCCCGCCCAGATCCGTTTCGTCCACCACGAATACCACATGCGGATCCATGGGATCGAACCTTGGTGATAGGCGAACGGTTATCCACTCCGTCACGTCGCCACCTACAAGTTTCTTACTTACTCGTACCAAATGTTCTTTGGGTGGATATTTACTAACTTATGAACTTCTGTTTTACATTGTTGATAATTTACTTTAAGCGTCGCACCTACATGTAGCATATAACTCAGCATCGATAAACAAAACGCAGCCTGCAAATGAACTTCCACCTCACATTACTTTTCATCATCGAACTAAACACACTAGTGTCGCAGCTGCCGCCTCGTAATTTGAGAAAATCAAGTTGATCAAATAAATACGGAGGTACAAAAACATTATAGATAACCTTTTTATTGTGGAAAATACTTCTTTAATGCAGGTACTGCCCGGATTGACTGTAACACGAGGGTTGCCTGGGGAATGAGTTCGCTAATTGCACTACCCTATAGGAGAGTTATTCCTGCTTATTGATGAGCATATGGTAATGAGTTTCGCCATTGTATCGGCCCAGAGCCCAATCAACTTACGGCTAAAGCTGGATAAGAAAATAATGACAAAATAATGACTAGTTAACTAAAACATACAGCACTGCAAAGGTAGGTGCATATTTCATGAAAATACAAACCTTAAATGTGCTGTTTTCCTAAAAGGCAAAGGCAAGATTTTAAAGAGAATGAAACCATAGTAAGTGACACATTGTGTTTTTAAATTTATTTCCACAATATAATTTCCAAAGAACATCCGACATATTAGATCATTGAACCTGTTAAAGGCATATCGTATCATACATACGTCTCATTAGGGAAAGCAGCCTCCTCGGGTTTATTACTGACACAGTCGCTCTTTGTTTTCATATTTTAGGCAAGACACTTGATTGTTTTACGAACAATTTGGGCGGTAAAACCCATCTTAGTATGCCCGCTACTGCTTGTGATTACGTCTTGTATGCATTTCTTTGGAAGGTCCATGCTTGAATACAAAGTTGTCCAGTTATCAACATGAACAGAAAAACTAAAACATTTCTTATGAATAGATGTAGGCACTGCCGTTTGAGTTCAACTGTTGCTCAGGATAGCATGGAATTAAACTGAACGTATTTATGTTAATATTTAAGAAGTATCCTTAGATGTTGAACTTAATAACAAGTTTGGTATTCCTCCGACGTTGTGCTTTTAAGCTGTTTACTCCTACACAGCCCTTTTGCTTAAGTGCTTTCTGGATTCTTGTGACCTCAAAATATCACTTTCAGTGAAATCTCTATACCTAATTTCTGGGTGGAATGCAACACCTCTTCTGCTTGTACAGAAGGTAACAAATTCAACTATTATTAACTTGACATTTTATTGATGAACTGAGTACCAATGACCTAGTTCATTGGCCGAAATCAGCTATAATAGTACTCGCATTTTCAGTTTTTCTGCTGTGTAGTAACTGTAAAGTATAACATGTTATAGCTAAAGTAAAGCAACCCTGCTACCGTACGTTGGATAAGTGCTTACACTGCCATTATTGTGCATTGATCATTGAAATATATAGTAGGAACACAATGGAGTTGACATAATTCGCATGAGCTATTAGCATATATCCGAGGTTCATCAGCTACGATTTGTTGGCCTAAGGCTACATGAATGCTTCACTGCACTGCTTGGTTATCTTCTCAACCACGGTTTGCTACAGCCTAACACTAATAAGGGGTGTTTGTTTAAAGAGAGAAGGAGCTTCGATATACTGCAACCTGTTACAATAATTATTTAACACTGCTGATGTTGAGGAAAGGCGTTTTCCTTATGAGTGCTTCTGATGTTCATATTTGCTGGTACTCAAATACTCCATACATTTTTAATGTTAAATCGCATTCTTTTTACTATCTCTGCTGGTAAGTAGAGGAAGTATTGTATTCCACCCAAAAATTGATGTCGAGATTTCACCGGAAATATATGTTTTGAAACACTCTGAATTCAAAAAAGCATGCTTAGAGAAAAGTCCGTATGTGTGTGTATATGTGTGTATATGTGTGTGTATGTGTGTGTGTGTGTGTGTGTGTGTCAGTCTGTGGACAGCATAACTCAAAAACGAAAAGTCGGTTAAAAACCAAAGTTGGTATTTAAGTTTAATGTCTTTCAAGGTTACAAGACGAATATTTTGAAGAAAATAGCCCCACCCTAAGCTACCCTTTACATGGAAAATTTTTCGAAAATTTTGATTTTCTTGAAAACGGCTCTAAAAATGTCATGTTTAAAATATTTGTTTACTCTGGATGACTTTTGAATAACTCGCAAACCTTAAGAGATAGACAAAATCTTGCTCTAAAAAAATGTAGATCTTGCTAAAATACACCATTTATGTCGACATAAATGTTTTGTAGAGCAAATCATTTCGGAGATGTTCCTTGTTATTTGTATCAGTTTCGGAAAACTTAACAATTTCCTGCAATGGAACATCATTGTTCAATTTTTTATATGTTAAGCGTGCAAAGAGAACGGGATCTCAAAGCTTTAAAATATTTGACTATCGCTCAAAACCTACTGTATTCTAATATTCCTCTTACACCTACAAGGAAATAAGCAATAAGATAATTTGTGCAAACGTTTATCTCAACTAACAGAAAATACAGTAAAAGAGTTTGTAAGAATGGTTAGTACAAGAGTAGAGAAAGTCATGTGAGTGCAACACATCAGATTTTTTCCGTAGTTACGCCAATATTGGAATCGCCAATGTATAACGATTCATCTTTATAACATTTCATACATCAGCTTCCTATATTTCTCTTGTATCTCCAACAAAATATGCAATAAATCGATGTCGACAAACGTCCTTTCTATTAATATTAAGTAGATAGGAAAACAACCACGCGAAGATATTGATTTGAATCTTTATCAAGTTGTACTAGTGTCATCTCTTTTCCATGGTTCAGAACGTTCGACTGTTACTAAAAATAAAAAAATATATAGGTGCATTAGAAATAAGACTGTTGTGCCCATTTGCTGCAGACAAAAACACATCGATGCATTAACGGTTTCTAAGAAGACAAAACATGTTAAATGCCTAATCTTAGATGGTGATGGGCATGATCACGATAATATAATTATAATAATGATAATAATAAATAGTAATAAACAATAATGATGATGATAAATGTTGGCGGATGATGGGAAATGTGAACGAATGGGTAGAGAAAGGCATGCGGATTTAATTTATAGCTTTACATTTGTAAAACATATATATGATCTTGGATTTCATCCGAATAAAGAGGGTCTAAAGAGGGTCATCAGCTGAACAAGTTACTGTAGTCAGTTTTATTGTACTTTTTTTGAATTAACGTCCTCCAGCATTGTGTCATATCGGACGAATGAATGAAATGAAATGGGTGAAATGATGCTCAAATGAGCCCGAGGTCCATGGAGCTTTAAGTTACCCGACATTCGTCTTCTCAGGGTAGGGAAAACCTCAGAAAAAAACCTTACCCGGATAACTTACCCTAAGCGAGATTCGAACTCGCGACCTCTTGAACGTGAGGCAGACACGCTAGCCATCACGCTACCGAGGCGGGCGTTTTATTGTACTGGAAACTTAGTTTGCTCATGGTAACCTTTTGGCCAAGGTTTCTGCCCCCTCACTTTAACACACTCTTATTGAGAAGGAGTTACTTAGACACCAGAGATATCCTTTTTAAACATGTGGTAAAGTTTCGAGAGCCAAGCTGAAGCAAAGTGACCCCATGCTAGTTAGTGCGCGATCTATATGAGTCGATCGTAAAGCGTCTCTTCAGCATACTTCAACGATGTTGATGCAGGTAAGGATATTTAGGGTATTTAGACTAAATTAGTGGAGTTGGATGAACATAAGGCAGAGGGGAGAATATTTTGGCCTCTGTCTGAGGTTGTTAAGCTCAATACTCTGAGCCAGTAGCGTTGAACATTGCGGAGTATCAAGTGAGGTATTGAGGTTTGAGATAAGTATGTCGTCAGCATACATTGTTGTCCTCTGGAGAAGTCAGGCATGAACATGTTGAACAGAGAGAATGAAACCATACATAATAGACAATCCATGTTTTGATGGTAGTTTGTCCTCCCTGAGAAAAAGGAAAGCTACTTATTTCCCACTAATATTTTGGAGTAGGTACTCCTAAACAAGTGCAGCAATTGCTTGAAGAGATGCAAATTTCTGTGATGTGATACTGTGGCGCTTAGGGTCATGAGCATCGTGTTTAGATGCTATTGATTGACTCGCATTTGAGCAGTCATGGGTTAAACCTTGTATATGGCCAAGTCGAATGTGCAGTTTTTCTTGGATCCTCTCAGTCTGCAGCTAAACATGGAATTTAATATTTCTGTGCTTGGTTTTTAAAGTTTGTCCACACATTGCAATAAAGTCAAATGTACTGTAAAAGACGTTATAATTTCTTTAGGTGGAGGAGCTTTAAGTTACTCCCAGCTGAATATTTCCTTAGCTGAATGTAATCCTTTGCACTGCAATAATAGTAACTGATATCACACACGGAAGATACGAACACGTACGCGGGTTACTGGAAATGAGCGTGTGAACCAATTGACACACATTTAGTTAAAAAACATTAAAATAATAAAAAATTATAAAGAAAGTTGGAAAATCGAACTATTTCTTGGTGAGTAAATTTTTGGTCATTAGATATTCCAATTTTCTGTGGTAATACCTGGAGGTTATGTGATGAACATACAAATGTCTTCCATTGTTGTTATTTGGAAGATCATGGTCTTTTTTTTTAATTATATCCTTTCTAAGTAGATATGTAGGATTAGCTGTTTTTTAAATAGTTCAGTTTCCGGTTACATCTGCCGCTTTTTATTGAATAAGGCTGTGAATTTCAGTTTAAAATTGGCAGAGAGGATTGCATGCGCACACAACAAATTTTTCTTGTAGTTTATTTTAACCAGAAAATGAACTATGCATTGAAGAAATAATTGAGATTTATTATAGTTATCCGAGTGGCTTTGAGTTCTCATTCTTAGCTTTACGTTCCCCAGACTACTCTTTCCGAGTCTCCGCGCTTGGGACTGCTAAGAAAAAACGGAACCCTAAGTTATTTAAGAAAACCATACTGTGTCATTCCTAATACTAAAAAAGATATTATTTTTCAATGGGAAATAACTCAGTGTTTAATTTATCTCGGAATACCCAGGAATGTCACACTTTTCGAGTGTTCAGGAACACCGGAGAAATAACGCCTTGCAGATAATACATCAGTCACCTAGTACATGAGTTAAAAATTGAGCGGGATCGCTCAGATGGTTAAAGGGTAAAAACCTTCGTTCAGATGGTTATTTCTGTGACCTGTATTTTCGTAGCTTGCCGGAGTGGCGAAGCTTTCGCGTTGAATATTTAGTACTACGACTAACAGTTTTATCTGAAGTCTAAAACAATAATAAAATGAAAATATATGCGAATGTTACCATCCATCCACAGATAATGAAAGTAGGTGAACTAGAGTGCACCCTAATGCCTGCACGTAGAAGCAGAGATACAGTTGCCTGGCACTAGGATCTCTGTGGACGCGTATCAAAGCTGACATCTGCGTGTCACGTATAGAAGCAGGGTACAGTTGCCTAGCATTAAGGCCTCTGTGAACACCTGAAGAAGCAACATGGTATGGTACAGGGGACGGGTTCTCTTCGTCTTATGGGCCGCAGGAAGGAGAGGAAGATATACGAAGTGCGTGAATGTAATGGCGTTTCTCATATTATCTTGCGATGTGTAATAAAGAAGTCATTTGTGGACGAATAACTTCAATTCCCATGCTCTTGTTATTCTTGTCAGCCTCACTTCTGCGGTTCTATCCCGACCAAACAAACATTTACATGTTCGGGTCCGTGTTTTTATTTCACGAGCTATATAAACTTCCATTATACTCAAACATTCCATATTAATATCGCATATTCCCACTTCGTGAATTACGTGCTTCCTTCGCGCACTTTCAGATTGCAAGTTACAATTCCGTTCTCGGCATACTTCCAGATTGCGAGTGATCTTACTGGTGTCTCTAGATAACTTTTGCGTTACTTTTCCATCATCTGAGCTTTACCTTACTCTTATTCGTTGATAGAATTTCTTTAAAATAAGTGCAATCCCCCACGGGTAGCTATCTCCGTGAATTTCAAGCCATGGCAAATGATGCGTTATCAAGATTAGAAAAGTTTCACCGGAATCTTAACTTTTTGTCTATAATTTGAAATTCTATTGCCTTGCAGAACTGACCAGGTTTCCTCTGCCAACACATTGGTACCTTATAGAACGGTTTGTATGGTGTAACTAAAAGGTCTTAATCCCCAGCGAACGTACATATATTTCCGTCTACTCTCCTATATACCTACATATACTTCCAAAACTGATACCAAGACGATATGAAAATGTTTAATTAGCGCTCACAGTAATTGGAGGTTAACAGGCAGATTCGTAGCATTTAAATGCAGCCTCTGTTGCTATTGTTAATTTTTTCAAAAATGGCTCCAATGGTTTTGATTAAAATACCGCCTCTTTAAAGTATTTACAAGACTGAAAAAGTGCATATCCTGAGTTTTCTACGAATAGCTTGTGAAGATCTCTTTGTTATTACTGATTGAATTTTCCATAATTTTGTATAACGTACCCTTTCCAGCAGTTTTTCACACCTCATGATTTGCTACAAAGGGTATAGAATTTCAAAGCCAGTCTACAGCGGCCCATTTTTTAAATATCTATCGATTTTTAATACCTCTACTACGTAAGTAGAGGAAGTATTGTATTCCACCCAAAAAATTAATGTCGGGATTTCAGCGGAATATGTTTTGAGACCCTCTGAATAAAAAAACAACCAAAGTTGACACAAACATTCCTCCACCCTGAACTACCCTTTACATGGAAAATTTTTCCAAAATTTTGCTTTTCCTGAAAATGTCTCGAACGATTTTGATTAAAATGACATTTTTATGGCAATGAAATGTATATCTTGAACATGTAGTCCTAGTTACTTTGAATGACTTTTGCATAACTGGTAAACTGTAAAACAGATGTAGATCTTGCTAAAACACGCAATTTACGTGTAATTTTTTTTTTTTTTTTTTTAAGATATTCCTTGTTATTTGTGTGAGTTTTGGAGAAATTATACTTCTGTCAAATAGAACGTCGTTATTCAATTTTTTATATGTTAACCGTGCAAAGAGAACGGAATTTGAAAGCTTTAAAAGATTTGACTATCGCTCAAAGTCTACTGTATCGCCATATTCTCCTTGTGCCTCCAAGAAGATAAACAATAAGATGATTTCTGCAAATTTGTCTCTCAACTGACACTAAGAAGATATAGGAACAAGAGTTTGTAAGAATAGTTAGTACAAGAGTAAGTGTGGAAAAATAAATAATTCTTGGGGAAAGGCTTTGCATAGCGCAACTGTATGTCTCGTCTCAGAAAATACTAGAGCAACAGTGAAAGAAAATTAGTGGCAAAGGGTATATACTACCACAAAGTAGTTAACCTCCCTTTGAATGCAGTAAGGTAATGAGATACAATCCGAAAGGGCAAATTTTGTTGATCATGAATAAGTTCTTGCACTAAACCAGCCCATAGTATATAATCAGTTCAGTATTTTCAGATCTATTTCTATTATTTTCTATCATTGCGCTCTATATTATGCCAGAGGAAGGGATGACATGACACGAATGGTTTACTACGTACATTTTTCATGTACATTTTCATGTCCAGTTAAATACACTGCAGATGTTCTCATTCCCTATGCACCATAACTAGCATGAAGTGCGACTTTTTGTTTCATGAGGCAAAACAAACACATTTTGGTGTTTAAAAAAGCATTCAGACATTTTTGTTACTAAAAGTAAATGCCACTAATCTACCTAAAAGTTGCACGGATGACTATTGGACAAAATAAAATCAACGTACATCCATGTTTCAAACGTTAAAACAAGATACAGTAGAGCAAATGGACTTTTAATTACATCGTCATTGTTTGTATAGAGAGCTCGACAATAGAGTTTGAGTTCAGTCGTTAACGTGGTGAAGTTTGGACAGAAAGTGGTAAACTCCATGGCGCTACAGAATGCTAACGAGAAATTAGATTTGCATACTGGCCATCTTGAAGCTTCATTTGCTCATTAGGGAGTCTTGACCTCTGTTCTTCACGTGACCTATCATAAACATACTCAAACAATAGCAAATTGTTATTTGTCTTCCTTGCCTAAGAACTTGTCCTTACAGGGTAAGCATGCCGACCAGCACTCGAATCAGAAAAATGTCCGCAGTGCATTTCTGAGGTTGTTTAACGTACCTTACATATAAGAAAGGAAAACAAAAACTGGTTTCATACGTAACAAGAAAACTCTGAGTGGCCATAGAGTAACCTTTTTCTTCATAGAAATACAAAGTTTCCGCTTACTCCCAATAAAAGACACTTGGCTGAGTGACAGTTTACAGTTTTTTATTACAGTTTCACAGGTGATCAGCCGTGTGAGGTTTAAAAACATTGAGCTTTCGGCCATTGTAAACTCTATAGCCTTCATTCTGATGAAGGTCATAGGGTTTACAATGGCCGAAAGCTCAATGTTTTTAAGCCTCACACGGCTGATCACCCGTGAAACTGTAATAAATAACGAACGCCGTGAAAGCTTTAAATCTTACAGTTTGTCAAAAGTTGATATAGAGATGTTTGAGAAAAGTATTTGATCTTGAAGATAAGCTTGCATACATTTTGAATTGTAGTATGAATTACAGGAATGTCGGTTTACAATTTGGTCACAGTTGATTTAGTCATGTTCATGTTAGTCAATTTCATGAATTCTTTGTGCACGCGTATTATAAATTGCATGCAAGAATTTGATATTCCTTATCTTATGAAGTAGTTTCCTTATAACATTTCCTTGACGAAGAAGTCTAGAGCAGGGGTCTCCAAACTTTCCAGCCTTAGGGCCGTATTGATTACTACAGAAAGTTCCGAGGGCCAGAACTGTTTTAATTTCTCCTGCCATTATCTGTAATTTCTAGACTAGTCAAATTGTGTATTATTGTTACGACCATGACACCTTACGACAACTAGTTGTCAAAAGCAGAAATAGGTGGTGGTAGAACCCTCTATCGCTAACAGATGGTGCTAGTAGTACTTTCGAGAACGTTCTGTTGCATCCACTCTGAGATGGCTAGCAGCCGGCAGCGAAATCCCCCAGTCAGTCTGCTTTGGGAAGGCAGAAACTATCGTGAAATAAAGTAATGTGTAACCCCGTTTGAAAGACATTTTAGAACCGACCAACGCCCATACTTAACAGTATTTTGATTTGACTTGTTTTAGTGTGTGATTTACTACAATGGAAAAGAAGAGAAAAGTAGATAGTGAATGCAGAGCATTCAAAGATCAATGGAACTATCAGTATTTCGTGATTGAGTCCTGTAATAAGGCGCTATGTTTGATTTGCAATGAAATCATAGCCGTTTTCAAGGAGTATAAGATTAAACGTCACTATGAAACGAAACATTTGCAAAATTACTCAAAATATGCAGGAAGTTTATGGACAGAAAAATTTGAAACTTTGAAGCGCGGATTGAAATCACAGCAATCCTTCTTCTTAACGAAAGTCAACACTGAACAAGAGGGAGCAACTCGTGCTAGCTTTTGTGTGGCTCTTGAAATCGCAAGACATGGAAAACCATTCACCGATGGAGAAATGATCAAAGAATGCGTAATTGCAGTAGCCGAAGAAATCTGTCTCGAACAGGTAAATTTATTTAAAACTGTCAGTTTGTCAGCAAACACCGTGGCTCGGAGGGTACAAGACATCGCAGAAAATATATCATCTCAACTGTGTGACAAAAATGGACATCTTGAGTGGTTTTCGTGACAGATACTGCTCAGGTGCTGATTTTTATTCGAGGAGTAGATAAAGGCTATGCAGTGTATGAAGAACTTCTTGATATTGATAGTGTTCACGTTACGACTACTGGGGAAGATATTTTCAAGGGGGTTGAAAATTACATTAATAATAAGAACCTTCGATGGAAAAACTTGAAATCTATTACAACTGATGGATGCAAAAACGTGTGTTAAAAATAAAGGAGTGATTGCACTTGTGTCAAAGGCTGTAGAAAACGACGGTGGTTCAAAACCATTAGTCTTACATTGTATCATTCATCAGCAGTCCTTGTGCGGAAAATGTTTGGATATGTCTGAAGTTATAAAACCAGTCATATGAGTTGTTAATTTCATCAGATCCACTGGGCTGATTCACCGACAATTCCGCGAGTTTATTCAAGAGATTGGAAAAAATTACTTACGATATCATACTGCCGTACGCTGGCTTAGTTGCGGAAAAGTCCTTAAGCGCTTTTTTTGAACCACGAACAGAATTCGAAATTTTTTTGAACAAAAAGCATTGCCCTCTTACTGAATTACAAAATAGCGAATGGCTGTGAAAGTTAGCACTCTATGTAGATTTGACAAAACATGAACAAACTGCATTTGAGATTGCAAGGAATAAACCAGCTTCTCCCTGATTTATACACTAATATCAAATTATTTCGGCAGAAAATAATACTGTTTCAATCACAGTTACGGAAAAAGTGTTTCACACATTTTATAACATGTGAAATATTCAGTCACACTACTGAGATTGAGTTTCCTGTCCATTTTGCAATCGAAGCTTTGGGTGCTTTGAAGATAAATTTTGATACCCGTTTCTCAGACTGTGATGATATTGCGAATGAAATTAAGATTTTTCAAAATCCTTTTGATATTGACATTGAAACCCTAGCACCGGAACTTCAAATGGAAATTATTGATTTACAGTGCAGTGATATAATTAAGAAGAAATATCAAAGCTCATCTTTGTTGGAATCTTATAAAAGTCTTCCACTGGTACAGTTTGCATAAATTTGCTCGTGGGCGGTTTTCTGATTTTGGTACGACTTGTGTGAGAAAACATTCTCCAAAATGAAGTACACAAAGGATAACTTCTTGATATTGATAGTGTTCACGGCACGACTACTGAATGTTTACAGATCTAAGTTAACCGATGAGCGTTTTAAATCTCTCTTAATAATTGGTACAAGTAAAATTGGCCACAATTGCAAAATATTGTCAGTGGTAAATCTCAGTTACATAAATCGCATTACTATTTTTCAGAAGGGGACACCCTGCAGTTTCATTCGCGTTAATTTAGCTTTTCCGTTCCTGAGGGATTTTCAGGATAAAAATGTTTGATATTTAGGATATATATGTATGTACATTCCAAACTTCGGTTTACATACCCTTTACCCCAGCATAACTACCGAGGGTAAAACCGGGGATGTTCACTAATATTAACGAGATTAATTTCAATTATTTGTTAGTTATAATATTTAAGTTTAATTTTTTTATTATTATACTTGTCCTTAAGCTTTACCTAGTAAGTAAATAAAACAGACTAAGTAACAAAGTAACATTAAGTTTTATTTTCTTCCAAGCTAACTTATCACAGCACCAGAATTAATGTAACCAAATATTATAAATAAATATTATTGTAAATATTATTATTGTATTATGTGTGTTAATATTTACGTTGATTTGTAACAATATGTGACTGACTCAAACAATATTGTAAGAATTTATTTTGTAATTAATTGATAAATTAAAATTAAGTAAATAAATTTGTGATTCGTGACATAGTTGACTTACAAGAAACAACAATAACAAAACATTAGCAGTCACGAGCCGGAATGATGACACTGGCGGGCCGGATTTGGCCCGCGGACCGTATTTTGGGGACCCCTACTCTAGAGCATCAGAAATTTCACAGATTTTAAAGTGCGTTACTTATTTTGTTTTACAAAACAGTGATTTTTTTTTCTGGCATCCCCAAATTTCTGAATTTCAATCTGGGTACCTACATATACAGGTGTCCCAAAATTAGACTGACGAACTTTGGGAGCTGATATAACATTATTTTAAACACTTTTTGTTAAGGAAAGTTTTTGCTGCGGTGCTTCGTTTAAGCGCTAGACGAGTTAATGCCATAGATTACTGCCTCCCACTCAGTTTAAATATTTACGGCAAAATCAACAATGCAAATTAGTATTGCACGTATATTGGTAAGGCACACAATCTTAATGCAAGAAATAAACAAAACACAAACATGTAATTGTTTACATTTAATGACAGCTTTGTTATTCAAATCAAATGTTGGAACGCACGCCCATTGCGATGAACACAAAGAGCGCATCGGCGTGCCCTATTCTGCAGTACTCTCGCAGACGCTAGCCACATCTCTGATTTAAAAGTTTATCCGTCTAATTTTGAATAGTAAAGCTGCGAGTAAGTGTAAACAATGAGATGTTTGTGTTTTGCTTATGTGTTCTGTGTTTGTTTCTTGGACTAAGATTGTGTGCCTTACTAAGATAAATGCAATAGTAATTTTCATTGTTGATTTTGCCTACATACTTAAACTGGGTGGGAGGCAGTAATCTATGAAGTTAACTCATCTAGTGCTTAAACGAAGCACCGCAGCAAAAAACTTTCCTTAACAAAAAGTGTTTAAAATAATGTTATCTATCAGCTCCCAAAGTTTTTCGGTGTCATTTTGGAATATCCTACACAATCGCAAATGAAAGTATCTTCTCTTTGCCACATGATACACTAACCTTCATACACTAACAACCGATCTCAAGTCCAAAGCAGAAAAACACAAGAGAGAAAAAGTTAAATTACTTACTATTTAGGATTTCAACCACTGCTGCCATTATACCACTCACATATTTGATAGCTCGAATTTCAGAGACTTTGAAATGACCCCAGGTTGTCGCAAGGGCTACCCTGGTTCCCCTTTGAAACTTTCATCATTATGAACAAGTTCGTTTTAGGCCATGTGGCCTGGCCTGTAATGAGGTCTTTCCACCGCTGTTTTGGTCATCCTTGGCCCCTCTGACCAGTTGGAGCGTACTGGAATGCCAATTTTGGGTCTCTAGTACTTTCCATTCTCATCAAATGATTTTTCCACTCTCATTAGTATTTTTCTATATCCTCAGTCAAACTTGGTACTCCAAGGTTTTCTCTCATGTCCGGCTTTTTTTTTTTTTTTTTTTTTTTGTCCAATCTAGTAATTTCTAACAGTGACCGCATTTGGGCTACTTCAAGTTTATGTGAATTACTATTATTTAAAATTCAATTTTCTCTTCCGTGTCTGAGAGCAGCTTTTGATGTGATATTATGTAGTCTTAGTTTTGTATCGCTCGTCATCTGTTTACCAAGATGTCTCCTTATTACCCCATTCAATTTATTATAGTTTTGTAATTTTGTACTAATATCACTCATGTGATCTGCAAATACATTTCCTAGGTATGAGAAATCAGATACTTATTCTATCATTTTTCCATCAATCTGGATTTTCATTGCATGGAATATCCCTGACGACTTTCAGGGTACAACTTTTTCTCTTCACTATTACCCATTTTGGGTATCAGCACTTCCCTTAATTTGTTGTAGCATATCGTCTCTCCAGTTGTTTATATCCACCATTTCCTTTTGACCGATTTGGACCCTGTAGTATCTGTTTGGCCTAGAAAGTGCGTAACAAATTACGCTGTGTGGCAAAATTGGCGTTGACTAGAAACCTGATGTAGCTTTTATCAAAGATGTTATTTTTGAGACGTAACCCTTAAATGGCTTTTTCATTGATTACCTCTAAATTTATTAATTTTGAAAAGAGATTTTGTATGAATTTGATTTTAATTTTACTTGAGTAGTTTAATATGATTTGTGGTATCATAGATATAAATTGTTACCTTAGGTTATAATATATTTATCATTTTCTTTTTATTCGGGGGAAGGTCTTTGTCGAATTTTGCTTAAATTGGTCAAAAATTAATGAATAATTTAGAATGGCTTTTTGTGTTCCATAATTATTGTAGTATTGTTACTAAATGCGTGAGGCATTTAGTTATCTTAAAGCCACTAAACCCGCGGTACAACAGCCCTTTTCGGACCAAGGCCTACCATCCGCCGCTGCGCCCCCCGCCTCTGCCCACCACAGGTGTCATGAGTGGGGTGCAGTACTGGGGTCGGGATGTGGTTAGTGCCCCAGTCCCTCCCAGCTGGTTATGCGGTCTTCGCACCTAGGGACCGCTACTTCTCAATTGGCTCATCAAGGACCTAACAAAGCGAGTGCATTTGGCTACCTAAATACTTAAATGAACTGAAAATCTGAAGACGAATACGAAGTTATATCGCATCAGAGTCTAAAATATATTGTAATTAAAACAAGACTAAATTGCAATTAATATGTAATTTAACTTTACCATAGCGAACTTATTACATTTCCAGAGACAGTCTTAAATACCTCTCTTTTTAACATTTTCCTTGAGCTTGTATTTCAACACTTAGTAGTCCCTAGGCATATAATAATGGTCTTTGTAATAAATTAGTAATTTTAAATGGCCCCACTTCATACTATCAAACCTCGCAAACGCTTCATATTTTGTACAATGTACCTATCCTTATTTCGGTAGTTACCATATATTTTGTGAAGACAAATTTGCCTAAGTAAAGCCGTAGCGAAGCGAAATATAGATGAAAAATCTTATAAACTTGGGAGTAGTTGCCAATATTTCCGGTAAGTAAGCCCGGCTCTCTCGGCCGGCTTGGTAATTGGTTAACATTACAAAAATTCTGATTTGTTGCACTCACGCGGTTTCTCTATTCCTTCATGAACCAAGTATTCTTACAAACGTTTATTCTTCTACCTGCTTCATCTTAGTGGAGATACACATTAGTAGCATTAATCTTATTACATATTTCCGTATAGTTACATTGTAGGGGAATACAATAGACTCAAAGGATGCTCAAATCTTTTAAAAGCTGGTCGCTAAGTAATGGCGTTGGACTCCGCTCTATATGCACGACCGGGAGAGAGGAAGAGAGAGAGAGACAGAAAGAGAGAGAGACAGAAAGAGAGAGAGAAGGGGGGAGTATAAAGACTGTCGTTCTGAGAAAATATAAGTATTGGAAATTCAAAACAATAACAGCAAATATCTCGGAAATCGTTAATCCTACAAAAACATAAGATTGGACATAAAATGAATGCATTATCCAAATCTGTATTTTTGTGTAGTAAGATTTTCTCTTTGGGTTTAACAGGGTACTTAAATGACCATTCCCAGAAAATTTAAGTTATGTAATTCATTTTTACTTTCTCTACTACACATAGTATGCAGGGGAAGTATTGTATTTATGAAAGTATCTTAAACCTACGGTCATTTAATCAAAACCGTGAAAGGCATTTTTGAGAAAATCACAAATTTTTAAAAAAAAATTCGTATGTTAAGTACACTTTGTGCGTGCGAAGTAGAAAAAGCAAATGCCTATTGAACATAAATGTTTATTTTGGTGCAGTCCTGATTTTTCTGAATTAAACTGTCTCTCACCTGTAATTGTTTTGCAGTTGCAGATTAAAACAAAATGCGAAGGATGTAACACATTTACAGAAAATGCAAGCTAAATTTTATTTCCATATCTCATTGTTACTTAACTACGTATAGTGAGCAGGGGAAGTATTGAATTCGATCCAAAATTTCGATGTCGAGATTTTACCGGAAATATGTTTGGAGGTCCCTTGAACCCCCCCCCCCCGAAAAAAAATTTTAGAAGGTGAGTGTGTGTGTGTGTGTGTGTGTGTGTGTGTGTGTGTGTGTGTTTGTGTGTGTGTGCGTGTGTGCGCGCGCGTGCGTGCGTGATTCTGTGAACGCCATAGCTCAAAAATGAAAAATCTGTTAAAAATCAAAGTTGGTATTTAAGTTTAATATCATTCAAGGATGCGAAGATTTTGGAGAAAATTCCTCCACCCTAAACTACCCTTTACACGAAAAATTTTGATTTTTCAAAAATTGCTGTAACGATTAAAAGGTCACGTGTTTAAGAGATTTTTATGGCAAATGAAATGTATATTTTGAATTTTCAGGCTATAGCCTGTTTACTCTTGATGACTTTTGCATAACTGGTAAACAATAAGATACAGACCTAATCTTAACAACACAAAAAATGTAAATCTCGTTAAAACACACAAATTATGTCCAAATGCATTTTTTGTGAAGTGAACCATTTCGGAGATATTCCTTGTTATTTGTATGAATTATGCAATACTTGAACTTTTCTAAATGGAAGGTCGTTATTCACTTTTTTATCTGTTTGGCCGTCCAGAGAACGGAATTTCAAAGCTTTAAAAGATTTGAATATCGCTCAAAGCCTACTGTATGCCCGTATACCCTTGCATGTATAAGAAAATCAGCAGTAAGATAATTTCTGCAAATGTTTATCTCGACTATGATGAAAAAGATAGAGTAATAAGAGTTTGTAAGAATAGTTAGTACAAGAATAGAGAAAGTTGTATGATGGCAACACATCAGGTTTTCTATGTAAACAGCTTCCTGGAGTGGGGGAGTTTCATGAAAACTTTCATCTTGCATTCTTAAACTATACTTAGCTGAAGTTTGATATATGTTTTATCCAAATTTTCGTTTTCAACTATGCTTACAGACAAACATACACAAGCATGTGCATTTTAAAATGTTTAGTATAGGTTGCGCGTTCGTTCTTGACGAATGACCTTGAGCAGAAATCCAATGAGTGAGCCTACCCTTAATAAACAGGTCAGCAAATGTTTATGCTACGATAACAGACACCTCTGTTTTCCTCTGTCACGTTTGTGTATACAGTCGACTGCAGAAGTTTTGTGCGGTACGGATGTATGTATGCATGCAACGAAAATAGCAATTCAGACGAGGGAGAGATGTCGGGAATAGAATAAATGCAAGAAAGTTAAGTGGAAACAGTTATAGAGGTATAGTGTATAATACGTGTGGCTGATAATACTGCAAGTGTCATAAATTGATTTGTAGTGTTGTACTACTTCAGCTCAGAAGCATGCGCGTCATCTCACTGCAGACTGTACCTCCTCTCTCTCGTTCCCGCAAAAGCTGAGTAGAGACTCGCATTCAACCTTTCGTATAACATTTTCATTCGTCAAGAAGTAACGCGCGACCTATAAGGGAACTTCCAAAAGTGTATTTTGGTTTAAATTACGGTGTCTAATTTTTGGCCAAGTGCAACACATCGTCTACCTTATATAAGCAATACAAAAAGTTAACGTATTTGTTGAGCCTCATGGACTGCAAGGAATCGCTTGCTACAAAGTGGAAATGTAACAAAAGGATAAAGACCCCGTATACATATTTGTCTATATTTAAAAATATAGCTGTTTTAATACTTAGAGAGAATTGTGATTTTATTTCCTGTTTTGTGTCTATACGGAGCAAATTACGTTCATTGGATTTCAGTTTTTGTTTGTGTGGTGAATATTGTGTTACTACTAATGACTGTATGTGATAGAGGTTTGGTTTCTAGAATTATTAAATATTTGCCTATAATGTGTTTGGGCGTGGATACACGGCCTTGTTAGTCCCCTGGTCATTATATCATTACACTTTTCCTTGTTTTCGTAATTACGGAGATAGCTATCAGAGATGTGCCCAAGTGGAGCTTCAGCCCAGACTGGCGACTACATCTCTAATATCAATGTCCACATTACCATGTGTTCTTAGTAGGTCTTGAACTTTGGCAGAAATGTTGTGAACTCGCTTTCAAACGGAAATTATCTTTTTCTCTTATGTCAACAAGCGGCACACGGCTGCTCATGTAGTTAAACATTTCTAAATCCTTCTCTAACTTTTAGATTTAAAAATCTAAATTACTTTAAGTAAGCTTTTTCTTTGCAATAAGAACTAAAATTTCCCAATTTAAATTTCTTTCTGTCTAACCGGCTTCAAGGATCTATCGACGTTTTCCATCTTTTCGTAAACGGTTTAAGTTTGCTCGTATTGCCAGCCTAAAGCATAGCTGGCGTTGTTTTTTTTTTTTTTTTTTTTTTTTTTTTATTAAAAAATCGTAGGTGTTGCACTCACATGGCTTTCTCTACTCTTGTACTTACTATACTTACAAACTCTTATTTCTCTGTTTTTTTTTTTTTTTTTTTTTTTTTTTTTTTTTTTTTTTTTCATGTTAGTCGATATAAACCTTTGTAGAAATTTCTTATTGCTGATTTCCTTGTAGTGTAAGGGAAATGTGGGAATGTAGAGGATTTGAGCGATAGTCAAAACTTTTAACACTTTGATATCCCGTTCTCTTTGCACGGCCAAGAGATAAGTGAGTAACGAGCTGCTCTTTGAGAAAAGTATAAGTTTTGCGAAATTCAACACCAGGAATATCTCCGAAATGCTTCACTACCAAAAAAAGATGCGTTTGGATATAAACGTTTTTTAAAGAGATCTACTTTTTTGTGTAGTAAGATTTGTTCTTATAACTTACGGTTTAAAGTCATCAAGAATAAACAGGACTACAGAGCTTATAGGCAGAAAAGTCACAATATATATTTCATTTGCCATAAAATATCTTAAACTTACGGCACTTTAATCAAAACTGCTAGAGCCACCTTTGAGAAAATAAACATTTTCAAAAAAGTTTCCATGTGTAGTTTAGGGTGGAGGAATTTTCTTCAAAATCTTCGTTCGCATCATCTGATATTGAATACTGAGTTCAGAAAATACAAAATCAGGTCGTTCGGTTCTGATTTTTGGCGATTCAACATAACGAATTTATTCAGACTTTGTGTATATAATGTACTGTTTATCCTAGTTGGTATGTCGAGGGCTGGTATGCTTTATCGAAACGTTGTGCACAGAACCGGTGATATCTCATTTCTTTGTTATCTAAACGCTCTTACACAACAAGAACGTTTTAGACTATACAGTCCTTGCTTTACATTTTACAAGGTAAGAATGGATTACATACAGGTACATATTGTGACAAAACGACAAAAATCCAGTCCGATTACTTTTCTATCACTTGTCTTATAAAAGTTTACCACAAATACAGTTTTCTTCTCATCGTTAACACAGTCTATAGACCTTCCGGCTATCAACTTACAATTTTTGCTTCTCATAACCATGCTCAGCCCATTTAGCGTCTTTCTTCAATTTCTCCGTCTCTCATACGTTACATCACTCGCGAGGCTCACTGAATCTTCTCACGATGCAGCGATGTACCACACTCGCACAGCTCTCTCACACTCACTGATACACTCATGTTCGTAATTCAACTCTAAACCGCACTGCTCTTTTATTTTCTTGCCTCGTTATATACTGGGGACGACTTCACACAGACCATTCTCTATTCCACGCACACACGCACCGCAAATGACTCAGCTAGAACTCTCGTGAACGTTCTCAATCCCCTTTGTTTCTGTGGCCTCATTGTGATGATCAGGTACACATAGCAGGCGCGCGAGGCAGCTCAGCCTTTAAAGTTTTTGCCCGCTCGCCAGTCCGGCATGTGGTGTGAAATTGTTTGGCCCCGTCCGTCCATTGTGAGCTCGACGTCACTTCTTCGTTGATGGCGCCACTAGCATACAAGAGAAGCCAATTACCGCCATTATCTCCCCCACAGACAAAACGCTTGCGAAAAAGACCTTATCTTTTATATCATATTGGTAAATCCGTGCCAAATGGATAGGTGTCGGCGATTTACATTCCACCCGGGTTAACTTGGTTGACTTGTTCCCTCTCTTGGCTAATGGACAAGCCACTGTTTTGTTTTTGTTAACGTCCTCCAACATAGTGTTATATCGGACGGTGAATGAACGATTTGGGCGAAATAAGGCTCAAGTGACTGAGGTACATAGAGCTTTAATTTCGAACTCGCGAGCTCTTGGATGTGAGGCAGACACGCTACCACTACGCTACAGAGGCGATGTTGTTCAGTTGTATCTACTAGTACGTGTCAGTGGCATTTAATGATGTAATGCAATTTCGAAGTTCATTGTTGCGTATAAGTGGTGTGGGATCACGTGGTCCAGAGAGCTAACCGAAAAGCAATATATGAGCACTAGCGATGCTATCGAACTCAATTTTGTCATTCGACTTCAAAAACCGAGATTACTCATTCGAAGAGATGTACTTTTGCAATTATTGTAACGAAGCATAAAAATGCGTGTGCATGCATCGCCGGATATTGAATTTTAAAAATAATGACAATAAATTGCGGTAATGTTCCAAATGCGTTATGACGGGTGAATATTAACCACATGTTGAATCTCTGCAAAGGGCGAGTAGTTTCCAGGTTATGTTGCTTTTTGTGCTATGTTACGTCGTGTAATGAAAGTTGGCTGTACGTGGAACTAAACCGTATTAGCTTGGCGTTCTGCCAGCTTTCATTGTCTCGCATGACACGTTCATCTCGTTTTTATACAGGTGGGTCCTGTAAAACATTTCGGACAACGTTTAAGCAAAAGCTAAATAACCGAGTTTAAAGATAAGCTGAGGCTTGCATTCGGGAGGAAAGAAGGATAAAACCTAATTTCAACGTTAATTCAAGATCATCTATATGTCTTTAATAAAGAACATTTTTTCCCTAGTATTATGCCTTTAAAGAAACACAAACATTGAAAAAGACCAGTCTGAACTGTTGCCTCACGCAACTTCTCTACCTCGACGTTAACGGTCATTACTTCCACTGCCTCTCCGCTTCCACATTCAAACTCTCACCAGTGCAGACGGAGGATCGTGTTACCCTGATGATGCCAAGCGCAGTACTTGGCGAAACGTTGGTATCTACCATGCCTTCTAGACCACGGCCTACAACCCCGGAGAAGCTAAATATTTCGAATAGTTTCTCTACCTCCGTTTCAAAAATATGTGTTGCACTCGCATGACTTTCTCTACTGTTGCATTAACTATTCTTACAGACTCTTATTCCTCTATCCTCGTGTTAGTCAAGATACATTTGCAGAAATTATCTTATTACTGATTTCCTTGTAGTTGCAAGGCGTATATAGGAATACAGTAGGCTTTAGCGATGGCCAAATCTTTTAGAGTTTTGAAATTCCGTTCTCTTTGCATGGCCAAGAGATAAAAAAGTGAATAACGACCTTCCATATGAGAAAAGTTTTAAGCATTGAAAAACTCAGACATATAACAAAATGGTTCACTTCACAAAAAATGCTTCTGGACATAACCTGTTTATTTTAACGGGATCAGCATTTGTTTTTGTATAGTAAGATTTGGTCCGTCTCTTACGGTCTCTTGAAAAACAGAACTGCAAGGGCTATAGTCAGAAAATTCAAAATATACATTTCATTTGCCACAAAAATATCTTAAACATATGACATTTTAATCAAAATCACTTGCCATTTTGAGAAAATCGAAATTTTTAAAAAATGTTACATGTGAAGGGTAGTTCAGGGTAGAGGAATTTTCTTCAAAATCTTTGTGTCGTGTCTTTGAAAGATGTTAAACTTAAAAATCAAGTTTAGTTTTTAACATTTTTGACTTATGCTCACAGACACACGCACACAGATACGACTCAGACTCAGTTTTTCTAAAACTACCTTTTTGGATTCAGGGGCCTTAAAACCTATATTTCCGGTGAAATCTCGACATGGAAATTTTGGGTCGAATACACTTCTGCTACCTACTGTACGTAGATAATAAAGTATTCAACTATTCTAAAAAGCTTATTCTGCTATCTACTTCACGTTAATCGAGATAAACATTAGTAGAAATTCCTTTATTGCATGCATTTCTTTGTAAGTACAACAGGATTAGGGGAATACAATAGACTTTAAGTGATTGTCGAATCCTTTAAGCGTTAGTCGCCATGTAGTGACTTGAAATTTCGTTCTGTTTGCATGGGCAAGAGGGGTAAAAATAAGTAAATAAAATATAATACGTAAGTATTATATTTTAAGTATATAATGACTTCCGTGTAAGAAAAGTATAAGTTTCTTAAAATTATGATCCATAACAAAGAATATCTAGGAAACGGTTAACACCACAAAAAATGTATTCATTCTTTATGCAATAAGATGTTGTGTGTCTTACTATTTACCACCTACCATATAAAGAAGTATTTAGTGGTGGGGGATTTTCTTGAAGATCTTTGTGTCGCATCCTTGGATTACAGACCTTAAATGTCAAGTTTGGTTTTTAACCGACTTTACGTTTGAGTTACGCCATTTGCGCTTACAGACACACACACACACACACACACACACACACACACACACACACAAACACACACACACACACACAAACACACACACATACACACACACTCACACTCACACTCACACTCACTCACACACCCATACACACAGATATATATGCGCTTATAACCCCTTTAATATGCATGCATTTATGTGGTGAAAACTTTCAAAATATGCACATAAATATGCCCATATAAAATATTAAAACATCATAATAAGACAAACAAAAAATAAAGATTTGAGCCAATTTTTAAGAAATCTGAAAATTTAAACATTGCCGAAACCTATCGAATGATTTAACTTGGCAGCATATATTTTCCATATATAAGGAAAAATAAAAACAGTATGAGTACTCACATTTAGTTCTCCTCTGTCTCAACTTCTTTTTTGTTGCAGTTTACGATCACCAAATGTTTTAAATTTTCCATTGTTAGCCGCCTCCTGTTGCTCCTTAAGATATAGCAGGAAAACCTCTCTCCACCTCACAGGATGATAGAAGTGCATATAGACAAAAGCTGCTATTTGATTAACTCTGAGTGGCGGTTCACTAGACTGTCGGGAACGTTTCCCTATTAAGATTTCTTCAATTTCACACTTTGTTCGTGTTGGATTTTTGAAGCAATACTACATTATTTTTCCTTCACTACAATACCAGTGGTTCCAGATACTGAATTCAATTTAGACATTGTGGTTTTGAATGCACTTAACGATTGGGACATCTTAGTGTTATTAGCTTCCAAACAAGTTATGTCAGATGGAAGATGAGAAAAATGGGCAGATATATAAGAAAAGTTACTTTCTACTTCTGTGTTCTTTAATATATCTTGGGAAATTTTAATTGATTCAGAAATTTTGAGATCAAATGTATTCACTACATTCCTTTTTCCAAATGTTCGGTGTAATAGAGAACTGCACGTAACCATGTTCCCCAACGTGTTATGATAGGTTCTGGTGGTAGTAGGACATTTGGTGTGGTTGCTTTGAAAGCTTGTTTTCTATATGGTGCTTTAATAAATATATTCATTACAGAAGATACCAGCTTATCTTTAAGTGGGTAATTTGCAACCCGATGTAAACCATGTGCAAGATAATTCAAATATATCATATTTGAAAATATAACTTTCAGACCGTGCCAACTTTTATCATGTAACTCGCAGCTTCAGTTACAAAGAGCAATACACGCTCGTACTGTATACCATCAGGCCATAGAAACTTCAAAGAATCAATACAACATTTGGATATGGAAGAGCTATTTGTAGCATTAAATTGTTCTATCGCAAGGAGAAATGGGCCGGTTGGTTCATTTTTATGGAGAGACCAACAATAAAATTTGCAATAAACTGACCATCACTGTCCTGCGTTTTATCGACTGCCGCCCACACAAAATTATCCCCAATCCCTCTAATATTTTTAATTGTGAGATTGTAACACCTCTTCACGTAATGTTTGCGAAGAGTAGTTAAGTCTGGCACTTTACACTTAGTATACTGCTGAATGGAACTTCTGAGCGTGGGAATGGCGAGTTTTCACGATGGAATGTCTGCCACTAAAATTGCTTTACACATATCAAACGAGAACTGAAAAAGTACTCTCTGAAAATTCACTTAACAGGTTTTGAACAGGAACACTTTTTGTGGATTTAATTTTGATATTATTTTTGTATTTATTAGTATTCGAATGTTGAAGTACTAGACAACGCTTTTTTCAACTAACCTATTTCTCACACATTAAACAATTCAATACTGTATCATCTGTAGTTATCAAATCTGTTTCAAATTCGCGTTTATATCCCTTTGTTTACCTCTGTCACACACTTTTACTTTCGGCATGATTCTATGAAAACAAAAACTTTATGCAACCTAGAATCCACTGACTTCAAGTCTGAACTCTGAAATGAAATATTATTGTTATTTGTGAACTTGCTGTCAAATTTCGGCAGTGAATTTCTAAAACAAACTATAAAGTAACACTTGAATATTTTGAAATTCATTAATTTAATACAATACAACTTATAAATCAAGTGGAATTAAGCAATTAATATAAAACTGAATTGATATATTATGTTTATAAACAACAGTTGAACATATTTCCGAGAACCTCTTTACATCCACCTTCATTTGTACTGCTACAATGATGAAACAAGCCACATAAGGTGGGAATTTTCCGATATGACGTAGCCAAATGCATTGTAGGCTTAAGTTGCAAGTTTCTGTCAGTGTTGCCAAGTTTCAAGACCGATTTTTATTTGTATATGCAGCAAATTCACAAGAAATAAGTAAAAATTTTAAATTTTCTGTGTAAATGAAGCAAATGTGCAGCATAATTTGAAAGATACAGAAATATTATACAAAATATGTCATTATATGCACATTAAAATATTATTTAAACTGTTAGAAATTTAGTAATTCACTCACTTGCCAATTGGGCATACTTTCTGACAAAAAATATGCATTTTCATATAATTCCTGTCGCTGGTTGGGTCATAAGACTGTGAGGTCCTCTTCATTCGCAATGTATTTTAAATAATCCGAGGACTCAAAATATTAATGTTACATTTTGTAAAACCTGCCTCAAAAGCAATTTTCTTAAGTTTTTCCAGAATTTTAAAAACAAGAAAATGGAACTAATGTGTGCTTAATATTATAAACTACCTCATTGTTCTTATTCCTACTTTTTCTACTTGCATAGCTGCTGTACATATGAATTAATAAATTAACTTGTGATGAACTGAATAAATAAACATCAATTATGCCATTTTTAAAAGTTTTAGTTATTTCCTTGGCCATTTTAAAATACTTTTAGTTAATCAAAATCCGGAGCCTGTTTATGATAATTATGGCGTCAGTTTATGTATGCATAGTTTTATTCTAGAAATGGCATTAAATGGGGAATATTTACCCCCCCCCCTCATTCGATATAATTATACTCTGTAAATTAATGCAAAGCTATCATCCATGCATAAATTATAAACCTGCATGCTTTTATGTGAAATACATAAACTAGCTAGGATGCAGGGAATCAGATGAAACTTAGCCCAAATGTTTACTCTTTCACTCTTGTTGATGACAGGTTCTAGCAAACATCATCTGTGGTTAGAGTTTAGAGCGGTATATTAGGAAATTAAGTGATGTGTAATTAATTAATTAATTAATTCTGTGATATTGCCCAACGTGATGCCTCTGTCTCGATTAATATAAACTGGCGTCACTGTATGTTTGTTTCTACAGCGACCATTAGCGGTATCTGTTGCAAATTAAGTTCATTATTAATTTAAAGTTTTATTGTGGACAGATACCTGTCCAGCTGAACTTATCGATGGAGATGTTTCATGGAAGAAATTGCATAACTCACTCAAAGAGAATCAAAGATTGTAAGTTTTATACTGCTGTTTTCTTAACAGAAAAACTGTCATGATTGAAGTCGTGGAGGTTCGTTACTAACTATAAATTTCAATGTGTAATGTTTGCAGGGTTCTATCTAATATATGTCTTCTTCTGTAACGCGGTTTAGGCCATCTAGCTTGTTCGGGCTCCAAAGTTTTGCTTCTTCCGTCTTTTCTGGTTTTCTTTGTCCTTGCAGTTGATAAGCATATTACAAGCTTTGCAAGTCTATTTTCTTTCATTCTGTTTAAGTGCTGTTTCCATTTTGTTCTGTATTATGTTATTTAATTTATCTGTTTTTAATTGTTGTCGTATTTCGATGTTTTGTGTTTTGTTTAATCTCGTATAGCCGGCTATGGGTCTCAGAAACGCTTCTTTTGTTGTGCTGTCGTTGTCAATGTTTCTGAACCATATGTTATAATTGGGACACCCATTGTTTGATACAGTTTTATTACTGAATCTTTTCTTGCTTTGTTCTTTAAGGTTCTTTCTTTGTACCTGTTATATGTTGTTGTTGTTTTCTAGTGCCTTGCATCTGGCAATGAAGCCATTAGCATTCGTTCTTTGCAATACTTTTGAACTGTAGTTTCTTCTGATCTTAATGCTTCACAGGTCTTCAAGTGATCTTCGTTCATTTCTGCTGGATCGTTACACAGGACACATATTGGTGAGGATGAGATACCTATTCTGTAGAGATGGCTTGCTAAGCAGTCGTGATTTGTCAGTAGTCGGAAGGCTGCAATTGCTGTTTTCCTTGGTCTCTGGGGGATTATATCTGGGTTGGAAAGTAGTGTAATCCATTTTTTATCTTTGGCATTTGTTTCTATTTCTTGTAGGTATGAATGAGAATTTTTTTTAATGATCAAGCGTTTTATTGAGGAATATGAGAAATTGAATTTAGACTTTTGTTTTATTGTTGTGCCTTTCTTTGCAAGTGAGTCTGCAGCTTCATTCCCCATGACTTCACAGTGTGCTGGAATCCATTGGAGATGAACAGTCTTATTAACTTTTTGGAGTTGTGTTAACATTTTGTAGCATTATCTAATTTTTGTTGACTTCTTTGTAGTATTTGAACATATTCCCTGAATTGCAGCTTTAGAATCTGAAAGAATTACTGCCTTGTTAAATTGATTTAAGGGAAGATTTAATAATTGTCGGAGAGCAATGTATATAGCCTCTATTTCTCCATCATAATTTATTGTATCTCTGCCAACAGAATGATAAAAGGAAAAATGTGAACACGTGTACCTATTATATAAGTAAATGTATTTAATTTGTTTATTAATAACTGTTTCCAATCCATATGTTATTTCACATCCGAGAAAGTTAAATTTTGATACTTGTTCAATGGTTTTATTTTCTAAGACTATTTTGGACCGAATTAGATGAAGCCTTTAAATGCCATAACATCTAATTTATGTACAATATTATTCATATAAAAGGCAATTCTTAATTCTATCTTTTGTGACATCAGTCACATATAAAGTTTGCCTAGAAGTTTTTAACTTTTACTGGACGAATTTTGGCTATGTTTCATAGCTTACCAATTACAAAAAAATCAGTAATCTTTGACTATTTACATTAAATTCAAAGTACATATTTCTTCAGTGCAGTATCTTAATCTCAATCTTCGAGATTGAGTGTGCAATTTTTAGGGCAGTATGTAGCAAACCGATTTTTAAACATTGGTGTATCATTTCAGTTTTCTCTATCCACTGTGTATCTTCACTGAAATTTTCAATGGAACTACTTCTGCGAAGTTTTATCTCGATTAACATGAAGTAGATAGAAAAATAAGTTTTCTTAAGAATAGTTTGTAGAAGCTGTATAAAAATAAACGATTATGGATAGAGGAAGTAATGTAAATGTAACATTTCAGATCTCCTTAAATTGTTTTTCCCCCAACTTTGCCTTCTGCCGTTTCCTCTTTTAGTTTTGTTACCTAGATCTGTTTCTTTCTTCCTAAAGTCCTGTCTCTCTCCCGCTTCATATGTTTGAAACCAGTCATGTGAGTTGTGGAGGAAATGAACCTGTTTTCATTGTATGTGATTATATCAGAATCATCATCTCGTAAGAAGCAAAGATAAATGCTAACAGGAAAATCTAAGTGTCTACGTCGTACATTCACAAATTCTCTCCCTGCTAGCTTCAGTCAGTAGAACAACTGCCTGATGTGCGAGGGGTCCCGGGTTGAGAGTGGGAACCTCTCTTTTTTTTAGCCAAAATTATTCCCTTCACCAGAGTCTGGATGAATCAGAGTGTGAATATGTGTATGTCTGTGTGTGTGTGTGTGTGTGAGAGAGAGAGAGAGAGAGAGAGAGAGAGAGAGAGAGAGAGAGAGAGAAAGAGAGAGATCTAGTTTTTAAAGACCCCAAAACAGCATGGAACATCCGTTAAGAAACTTATAATATCCATGAAAGATTGATTTCATATTTCAACACAGAGGGAATAAATTTCAGCAATAGCTGAAGGTGCGTTTTATAAATTGAATTACAATCCATGTAGGGAAAACCCCTAAGAAAGGAGGTAAACCCCAAAGTGATAATATTATCTTGGCGAAATATACATTTGACTGCCTCTGACGTCTAGTGGTCAGCGTCCTGACTTTTTTTATCTTTCTAGTTCGATTTCCAACTGGAGTGGGGGAGTGTGTATTTCATGGTAAAACATGAAACTATTTTTAAAAAACCTGCATTAGCGTTCACATTCTCTTCACAGAGGTTCCAGGTTCGATTAACTGAGGCGGGATTGTGTATCTAACTAGAATTATGTTGCTATTTCCGTAGAGTTTGAAATCATTTGTTTAAGAGATAAAATAAATAAACTCAAAATTAAAAGAACTTCAAGTTCAACTAGTAATAATAATAATAATAATAATAATAATAATAATAATAATAATAATAATAATAATAATAATAATAATAATAATAATAATAACTTTTTCTCTCAAGTGTAGCCCCCGATATAGCCATAAAAGTTAAAAGGGGCTGTACAAATTAAACAAAACAAAAATCTAAGCTATTGATTACTATTCCTTACTATTTAAAATGAATCCTAATCGTATGTGTCGTTATTTCCAGTGCCATAGTGGGCTGTGAACTTCAAACATTCCTTTTTCGCATATGCGCGTAAAGGTTTGAGAACA